>OY015313.1:51662002-52063560 GCA_955612985.1 Cheilosia scutellata | reverse complement strand
ATGCCTGTCGTAAGAGGCGACTAAAATCCAACTAAGGGTTTGAGGCAACGGCTAGCCTATCCTCAGTAAATCCCTCCCACAGGAGCCAGTGGTAAACACTCAAAAACGTTATGAATGGAGAAACAAAAGGAATTGATTACTCTAGGTGGTAATGGCAATAGCCAAAATCCACCCGTAGTCTTCTCGACTACGGCCGGGACACGGATTCTGGAGGTCCCAACATTCATACCCGATTTCACAAGCGACTCATGCGGCTCTATGTCTGATTCATTCGGCAAATTGAGCATGAGACAAGCTGTGGCTCACTGCACTGCCACTGACGGTCAGACCCGGGACACCTTGGTTGAACGGGCTCCTGAAGAGGCGGTCCTTGAGCTGTGCCTGTCTAAGGGACAGCGGAAAAGGAAAAGGAAGAAGCTGAGGGATCTGCGGCGCAAAGAAGCTGCACCTGCTGAAGGCGCAAGCACATCCGTCAGCTCTTCGGCGGCGCCTTTGAAAAGGAACCGGTCGGTGGAAGTCTCACCAACTGAAGCCAACCAACCCCTTGGATCTGACGCTGCCTCCTCTTCTGCCTACCCGAAAAGCAAGAAGAAGCGACCCAAGCTCGAAAAGAGAATAAACCCCCCTCAAGTCTGTGAGTCTGTCCGCGTGCGGTCTCCTAATGAAGCCGGTGCTTCTACCAGAAATGGAAGCAGTACTGGCGGAAGGAAACTGGACGTCGCAATCGCACCTACAGGCGAGAGCTCCCGAGGCCCTCCAATCGTTGGAGCTACCTGTGCACTGGTACTGAATGATGCAGGTGCTGGAACCAACCCAGGTTGCAGTACCAGCGGACAGAACTTTGTTGATGCGGATGGCTCTGTCGGTCAGAGTGCTTCTTTCGAACGCAGAACAGCTAAGGTGCGGGACAAGAGGCCATCCTACAAAGATGCCGCTGTCTCCTCTCTAGCAGTTCGTATAGGGAAAGCAGGCAATGACAATAGCATGAGCGATGCAGAGTGCAAACACTGTAAAGCACATCTTTTGGAGCTTGCTGCGGCAACAAATGCTTGTATCCAGGTTGAGGGATGTGAGTTCAAGGACGGAACCTTCACGGTGAATACCTCCTCGCAGCTTACCTCGAAATGGGTCAGCAACATGGTGCCGAAGATCCCTCCCCACGGGACCACAATTTTTGAGGTCTACAAACCACCCAAGCTCACGCGTGCTGTCTGCTGGATTCCTGGGAAACTGGGGAAATCGGCGGACGTGCTAACGCGTTTGCATGCCCAGAATCCTGGTCTCGACACAAAAGCCTGGATTGTCCGTTCTCACAGGCAGAGTAAAAACCGTCACGATGAAGATGGTAGCTCTCTGGTTGTGAGCATAGACAAGGCCTCTGCCGAGATCATCAAGTCTAGGTACGACATGCGTCCCTATCTGCACCTTGGTAGGATTAATTTCCATTTCAATGTCAAGTAGTGCTAATAGTGGTCGTAACCCAGAGTTTACATCCATTTTGTTCACTCAGATCAACCTACAACACTGTAAGGCTGCTACTGCTCTTTTAAGTAGGAGGCTTGCTGTCAGTAGGACAAAAAACCGCATAACATCCATCCAGGAACCATGGGTGTGGAAAAATCGCATCTGTGGCCTTGGTGAGTTGAGCGGTGCATACCATGTTCTTTACGATGAACTGTCCGAGAGACCTAGGACATGTCTTGTTGTATCGAAATCCCTCACGGCAGTTAAAATCAAACGGTTTTGTGGCCAAGATTTGGTTGCTGCAACTATCACTTACCATGCAAATGGCAATTGGGAAACCTTTGTTGTTGCATCGGCTTACTTCCCCTATGACTCTCTAATTCCTCCACCACCAAAGGCAATTGTTGAGCTCATAGAGTACTGCGAGGTCAAAAAGATTGGTCTTGTCTTATGTTGCGATGCTAATGCTCAAAACACTGTTTGGGGCAGCAGCAAATGCAATATACGAGGAGATCGTCTTCTGGATTTCATCCTATCGTCTGACATCACCATCAACAATGTGGGTCGTCGGCCTACATTTGTTACAGCCAGGAGACAGCAAGTAATCGATATTACCCTGTCCAACAGGCATTCCAAGACTATCATCAATTGGAGGGTATCGCCAGATAGCACTTTGTCAGATCACAGATACATCGAATTTCAAATCTACTGTGAAGTTTCACCTTCGCAAGAGAGGAGAAATCCGAGAAAAACGAATTGGGCACGGTTTAAGGAGGAACTTGGCAATTCTGTTAAAGCTCCACTTAAATTAAGGTCAATACAAGGGGTAGAGAGGTCTGCTCAGGATCTGAACAGCGTCCTTATCCGTTGTTTTGAACAAGCGTGTCCGGTTACAAAAAACTCCTGCAGAAAACCGGTACCTTGGTGGAATACCGAACTGCAGCGTTTTCGCAGAGAAACCAGGAAGCTCCTAAATCGGTCTTTAAAAACCAACTTAGAAGAAGACTGGAATCTGTATCGATCGAAGCAAAAAGAATTTAAGAGACTGATTCGTAAATCGAAAAATGACTCTTATAGGAAATTTTGTGAGGAGGTCGAATCACTAAGTGCAACCAGTAGACTTGTTAAAGTCCTCAAAAGGGACAGACCAAGTAAACTGGAATCGCTCCAAAAATCTGATGGCACCTACACTGAGACAAAGGCGGAGACTTTCAGTCTTCTGTTGGAGACTCATTTCCCGGGAAATCAGATCACTACGCGCTCTTCAGTGGTACCGGAAACGGTGGCCACCACGGAACGGACAAACACCACGCGGCGTAGCTGGTATATTGCATCCAGAGTGGTGACGGATGACGCTATCAAATATGCAATTGCATCGTTTGAGAGTTTCAAGGCACCTGGTCCGGATGGAATTTACCCGGCTATGCTGAAACAAGGTTTTAGTCAGCTGATGCCGACGTTGAAAAGAATTTTCACCGCTAGCTTGGCCTTGGCCTACATACCTTCTCTTTGGCGTATGGTTAAAGTCGTGTTCATACCAAAAATCGGTAAGACTGACTACACTCTCGCCAAAAGTTTCAGACCCATAAGTCTGTCTTCCTTCCTGCTGAAAAGTTTGGAAAGACTGGTTGAGCTGCACGTGCGCAATGTTGCTCTTCGATCGCATCCTCTTTCTGAGATGCAACATGCTTATCAGCGCGGAAAATCCTGTGAAACTGCGCTTCAGAACCTTGTTGGTAGGATCGAAAGCGCTCTTGATCGGAAGGAGTACGCGTTGGGTATTTTCGTCGATATTGAGGGTGCTTTTGATAATGCGACTTTTGACAGCATGTGTAACGCAGCTAGACATCACGGTATAGATGAAACATTGGTGTTGTGGATTAAAGCAATGCTAATGTACAGGACGTTGATTGCCGAGGCGGATTGTGGCAAATGCGTCATGACAGGGGTAAACAGGGGCTGCCCACAAGGTGGTGTTCTGTCTCCCCTTTTATGGTGTATGGTAGTAGACTCTCTGCTAACGTTACTCAATCTTCCTGGAACCTACACACAAGCCTACGCGGACGATGTCGCCGTTCTGTCTGTCGGCTCGAACCTAAGGACTGTCTGCTCTCAGGCGCAGAGATCCTTGGGCTTGATCGATGATTGGTGCACAAGAAATGGGCTTTCAGTGAATCCTCTTAAAACTACGGTTGTTCTCTTCACGAGGAGGAGGAACTTCACTGGTCTGACTCAACTTGTGCTAAAAGGTGTCACTATCCCGATCTCTGACGAAGTCAAATATCTTGGAGTAATCCTCGATAGAAAACTTCTTTGGTCCAAGCATGTTGAATCGAAAACCGATAAAGCGCTGTCGACTTTCTGGCAGTGCAAAGGCGCTTTTGGTAAGACATGGGGCTTATCTCCGAAAAGGGTCCTTTGGATCTATACGGCAATGGTAAGACCACTTCTCTCATATGCATCGGTTGTGTGGTGGAACAGGCTTTCGCGGAAACGTGTTACTGCCTCTTTCGCCAAACTCCAAAGAACAGTTTGCCTTGGCTGCACAGGGGCCTTCCCCAGCACCCCGGGTTCTGCTCTAGATGCTATGATGAATCTCCCCCCCCTTGATATTTTTATCATGGGGTGTACACTGAAAACCATCTCCCGTTTAAAGAGAGGTGGCTTTTGGTACCACGCGCATTGGAATTTTGATGAACTTGTGCGAGAATTATCCTTTGACCCCTGTCTTATGGATATGCCGTCTGATGCAATGACACCAGAAATCCTACTGCGACAAAACTACCACGTCAACTTTCCTCAGGCAACGGAATGGCTTCGGCCGGACTCTGAGCCAGGGAAAGAATGCCATCGTGTATTCACGGATGGCTCTAAAACCGGACAGGGGTCTGGTTCTGGAGTCTTCGTGGAATGCGAGAACATTAGACTACACTACCCTTTAGGTAACCACGCGACTGTCTTCCAGGCGGAGATTTTCGCTATCCTTATGGCTATGCGCTATATTGTGACAAACAGGTGGAGGGCTAAAAGTATATGCGTTTGCAGTGACAGCCAGGCTGCACTAAAAGCGCTGCTTAACCCTCTCACCTCGTCCAAGCTAGTGCTCGAACTCAAGCTTGCTTTGAACTTGGTCGGTAGGCTAAACACGGTCAAACTTGTTTGGGTCCCAGGTCACACTGGTATCCAGGGAAATGAGATCGCTGATGGGCTTGCCAGGCTGGGTTCAGAAGAAGCTCTTTCAGGACCTGAACCCGCGCTGGGTCTGCCTGCATCTGTGGTTGGGTCATCCATCGATATTTGGGTTTCTCGCAAACACGAGCGTCGGTGGCGTGATTGTGCTGGGTGCAGACAGGCCAAGCGACTGCTTCCGGACATCTGCAAAAGGTCCGCGTCCTTTCTTCTGTCTCTCAGGAGAATCGACTGTAGACTGCTTGTGGGCGTCCTTTCGGGCCACCAAGCTTTCGCCAAACACTTAAATGTATTGGGCTTGAGCGACACCACCATCTGTCCTGCTTGTGGAGAGGACGATGATACGGCGGAACACTTCCTCTGTAGTTGTCCTGCCTTTGCTCGCATCAGGTGGCGGATTTTTGGGGCTGACGTGGTGAGTGCCGAACATCTAAGCTCTTCATCACTGAAGCTCCTTCTTATCTTTCTTCGAAAGACGGGAAAACTAAGTACAGCAATGTAAGGTGTCTGTTTGGCAGTACAATGGACCAGTAGTTGTGTCTGAGTGCTCCATCGGATAGTAACAACCTCCGACAAAAAAAAAAAAAAAAAAAAAAAAAAAAAAGATTCTGGGCCAGGGACAAACTTAATTTTAACAATTTGTTGTATTAACTTATACGGCAGTGGAAGGGCAAGTCCGCACCGAACTAACGATTTTAATACGTTCCTGACTCTCATGCCTAACTTTTTGCATGGCTTGTATTCAGTGGAGAGTATCAAAGCATCACCTAGGTCCATGATAACAGTTTTACTTCTTTTTATAAAAATATATTTGGGCATACATACATATTACATAATATTAATTTGAATTCTAATTTTTCCTATAGACTATTGCTGATACACTTGGAACGAAAACCGAAGCCCATGTACGCACATTCTACGTTAACTATCGTCGACGCTATAACCTGGATCAGGTTTTAAAAGAGCACGAAGCGGAAAAAGAAGCCCAACTTAAAGAAGAACAAAAAAAGAAAGAACTCCTAAATGCCGAAAAGCCCGGTACCGGTTCCAGTACCAATAACAATGACGATGCCAATTCAATAAAATCCCTTGACACTCAAAAGGACCCTCTTATTACTGAGGTAAAAGCATTTTAAGACACATTTTCATGCACAAAATCTAAACATTTACCCATCTAATCGTTTAGATCGATTTGGACAATGAAATTGCAGATCAACCACCAGCTAAACGTTTAGCAACTGGTCTCCAGCAGGATTCTGCAAAAGTGGCTTAAACCGCCACACAAATCGAGTGAAAAGTTCCCTCCAATTTTAATTAATTTAGTATGCTAGTTATCAAATTATTACTAAAACACAAAAAAAATCTTTATCCCCCCTACCCATATTTCTATTATTGACATTGATAAGCATTTTAGTTAAATTACCATTTTTATATTCACTTATGACCTAATATTAATTTATTTATCTTTTAATTTGTATTGTAATGGTTGGATATAATTGATGACTTAAAAATAAAAAAGAAAACACTTGCAGTAGATCTGCAGAAATTGTAACTTGTAAACGATTTTGATTGTAGTTTGTTTATTCTGCAGTCTTATTCATATCATACTTTTATTAGTGCCTATTTAAATATGTATTGTAAATTGTTGTGGTCAGAATGCAATAGCAAATTTATCAATTGTAAAATGTTGGTTCGTTATTATCCATGAACAGATAGATATACGTACGTATTGGAATCTAATCAGCAAAGTACTTGCCTTACTCAATACTAAACAAAAATCATCAATTGTACGTTTATGTACTTCATTTTGGGGGTCGTCCTGTCGAATGCACCCTTTGAAAAGGCTTTTTTTACGTATTCTTTTGTTTGTGGTTAATTATTTGGTCACGCTACCTTTAAAATACATAAAAATTCGCATGATGCTGACAATGTAACTTGTTTGCACTGTCTGACAATGTTATGCGTATGACACTTTCAACCAAATATTGCGCATGCGCATGCATCAAATAGGCGCCCTATTAAAAATGAAGAACTCTCTAAAATATTGTATCACGATGATTAAAACTTCTATGAATAAGCCTGCTAGAATGTGTAAATAGTTTTAGTATATACATATACTACCTTTCTTTTTGTTATTACTAACATTTTTTTCCAAACTACTGATACCTAATTAAACTTGTGGACACATTCACCCCTATTCCCGTTGGATTTTGTCATAAACGACTCGTTTTTCACTTTGATTTGAACTTTTTTGACACAAATGAATTGAAATGATAGTGAACACATAGAAAAGGATATAAAATTGTTAACAAAAGTTTAAAAAAAAATCTGAACAACGACACGAAACATGAGTCGTATACGACAAACTCCAACGGGAATAGGGGTGATTGTTTTAAATCGTTTATTCTAAAGAAAAAGCCACAACTAACGCGCTAATAAATAAATTTACATCGAATTCCGAAAGTGAAATTCGATTGATTGTATATTAGCGACTGATAAATATTTTAAGAAAAGCAAAATAGTAAATAATTTAGCAACAATTTAAAAAGAACAAATAGATATACCATCTTTACTATTCATATACTGCCAGAAGAGATTCAGATGCATTCTAAAGAGAAAACAACATTTTAACAAATTTGAACTTATATTTATGTTACGTTTTCGCTTTGCATTGTAGTCGTGTAATTAATTATGTTAAATGCAATTCTATACTATAAAACAAATTGGTATTAAAATTACTACGTTTGTGTTAAATGATTAATTGATAAATATACGAAAAACATCACCAATGTAAATTAAATTTAAACTTTTTGGAAGTCGGAAAATCCGCTGTCCGGTGAATATGTCTGTATACGGAAGCACTATTAATTTAATTATGATTTTGCTCCTTGAGTGTCTATTCATAAAATCATACTACATACTAGCTAATTGAAAATATTTTTATTTCTAAGATGAAACAACTAAATCATTAAGATATTTAAGCAACAATGCAAGTATGATGTATACCAAAATGTGGAGTATTGCAAGTGGTTAGCATACGTACATAATATAAGAGTGTTTGTTGTGGTCACCAACTAATATTATCAGAATTTTTATTTTATTTCTAAGAAAATGTAAAATATAACTTCGAATAACTTGTATCGTAAATATAAATAAGTGTAAGTAGACTTAACAAAAAACTGTTGTTTTATTTTCATTGTTTACCTCTGATTACTTGTCTCGCCTAGTCACCCATAGAAAGCAACAGGTGTATAAAGCAATTTTTCCAGTTTCTCGCAACTGTTGTGTGTGTGAGGGGATACTGCCAGGTCTGGCCGGCCCCGGAGCAATCGTTCTGCTGAGAATATTGCAGCTGCGGCTGAAGATTTCTCAGAGGTCCCGGATTATCGACCAGAGAACGTGAAATCCAATGGGGCATCAAACGGCGGTCTTTACAGAGAATTTTGGTGAAAGACTGTAAAAGATGTTCCCTTACAAAGTGCAGATAGTCACCCCTATTAACGTCGTCGTCTGTCGCAAACGACTGGCGACGTTTGTCGTGTCGAGTCGTTTGGAATTTGGTATTGCGTAACTGAAACGACTCGACTCTCTGAACTCTCACATCCCACATACATTCCACAAACTATGACACATGGGATTTGACATTTCAGTCGACGAATTTATATTTGGTCTGGTGTTTTGTTTGTGACTTGGTTAATTATTTAATAAAACAAATCAAAAATGAATAGTGTGACATGTTTTTTGAAAGCAGTGACGAAGAAGAAAACCAGAAAAAAGTGCTGGTAAAGTTAAGGAAGGAAATTCGAACCAAATCCAATCCATTGGATTTGCCCGACATTAAGTGGGTGGTAGAAATAATATAAATTGCATAGCTACGTTGTGTTAATAATTATTTTCAGATTTTAAATGTATTTTAGACTATACAGAGATAAGGCTATGTCGTCCCATTGCCGATTAACATCACTTTTTGTTAGGCCCTTTGTGAACGGTTTTGCCAACGGAATATTTTTCTCCATTTCTTTCACTAAATGTTGAAATTGTCTTTTATTTGTGATTTTCATTTTAAAGAATATGTAACTATCTTTTCGTTAGTTAAATATTAAATACACAAACTTTTCTTTAACACTTGATCACGCAGTTGTTAAAACTTAATGTAAACTATATCAGTTGCAGCTCTTTTTATACCACATCCGCAGGGATACAAAAAACGATACCCAGGTCCAAGACAATTCAGAGATAAGGCTATGTCGTCCGATTGCCGATTAACCTCACTTTTGTTATGCCTTCGTGAATGATTTTTCCAAAGGAATATTTTTCTGCATTTCGTTCACTAAATGTAGAAATTGCCTTTTATTTGTTATCTCCATTCTGCAAAATAACTATAATTGTCTTTTTGTTAACTAAAAATTAAGTACACATACTTTTTTTTAACACATTATCCCACAGTCGTCCGCAAAATAGTCGACGACAGAAATGTATCATTTCCACGACAAACGTCGTCACAAAACGCCTCACGCAATACCGACTATCGTCGTCGAAAAATACAATGCACATTTTTTGACATTTCAGACGCCATTTGTCGATCGTCGCCGCGACAAAAGTCGTTTATTTTTAGTCGCCAATACCAAACAGTCGTGTCGTTTTTTTTTAGAGTCGTAAACGACAACGACAATCACCCCTATCGTGGAATCCGTCGGAATTGAGTTTCACTTCACCTATTCGATTCCCTTTCACTTTCTACTGCTATCGTGGAATCCGCCGGAAACGTTTCCTTATCGACACGTTTTTGGGAAAGGTAGTTTCACTGTCAAACGGCTGTCTTTCATTTGTTAACACAAATCTGTGTAGCTGCATTCACCGGAGGCATATAAAAAGTGTGTTTTAAAAGTGATTTCAATAAAAAATAAAGTGTTTGATATAATAATTGATACGATAGCTCCATTTTTGGAATCATAAGAGGAAGAACGAAATGAGCGGTGTTCTCAGAGAAGAGTACGAGACAGGTTAAGAGGAGCAGTGAATGATTTCATGGAGCTACCGGATGAAATGTGTTTTTAGAATGTTTTTTTTTTTTGTTTTAATAAAGTTCAATATTGCACAGATTTATTACAAATGTTCGGTTTAATAACGCAGCTTTTTTACATGTACATTTTCTAAAAAAAAATCCTCACGATCTGCAGCAAGTAAGAAAACCTATGAAATCCGCAATGATTTTGTTGCGGGTAAGAAATGTCATTTTGTTCGGGAAAAATTCGATTTGAACGTTTTCAACGATACAGTGAAACTCATTCACATTACCCACACGGGGAACTGTTCACTTTGCGGATTCGACGATACCAAAATGTTTTTTTCCGTGAATAATTCCCCCCGGCGGATTCCACGATAGGGGTGAATAGGTGTGATTAGCTGTTGTTATATGCACTGTCCGGCAAGATCGCCTGATTCGTTCCAGACTTAATCACCCCTATTGTCGTCGTCGTTTACGACTCTAAAAAAAAGCGACACGACTGTTTGGTATTGGCGACTGAAAATAAACGACTTTTGTCGCGGCGACGATCGACAAATGGCATCTGAAATGTCAAAAAATGTGGATTGTATTTTTCGACGACGATCGTCGGTATTGCGTGAGGCGTTTTGTGACGACGTTTGTCGTGGAAATGATACATTTCTGTCGTCGACAATTTTGCGGACGACTGTGTGATAATGTGTTAAAAAAAAGTATGTGTACTTAATTTTTAGTTAACAAAAAGACAATTATAGTTATTTTGCAGAATGGAGATAACAAATAAAAGGCAATTTCTACATTTAGTAAGCGAAATGCAGGAAAATATTCCTTTGGCAAAATCATTCACGAAGGCCTAACAAAAATGAGGTTAATCGGCAATGGGACGACATAGCCTTATCTCTGAATTGTCTTGGGACAATATAAATCTACGCGCACAAGTAATGAGTTATTACACGACGACCCTAATTAAGGCCATAAAATCATTAATATGATGAAAAACACAGAAAGCGGAAGGATGCAGTACCTAGGTATCGTTTTTTGTATCCCTGCGGATGTGACACAGGGGTATAAAAAGAGCTGCAACTGATAGTTTGCATTAAGTTTTAACAACTGCGTGATCAAGTGTTAAAGAAAAGCTTGTGTATTTAATATTTAACTAACGAAAAGATAGTTACATATTCTTTAAAATGAAAATCACAAATAAGACAATTTCAACATTTAGTGAAAGAAATGGAGAAAAATATTCCGTTGGCAAAATCGTTCACAAAGGGCCTAACAAAAAGTGATGTTAATCGGCAATGGGACGACATAGCCTTATTTCTGAATTGCCTTGGACCACCTTCGACTTCGATAGTCATCTAAAATACATTTAAAATCTGAAAATAATTGTTATTAACACAATGTATGCAATTTAAATTATTTCTACCACCCACTTATGGATTGGTTTTGGTTCGAATTTCCTTCCATAACTTTACCAGCACTTTTTTCTTGTTTTCTTCTTCGTCACTGCTTTCAAAAAACATGTCACACTATTCATTTTTGATTTGTTTTATTAAATAATTAACCAAGTCACAAACAAAACACCAGACCAAATATAAATTCGTCGACTGAAATGTCAAATCCCATGTGTCATAGTTTGTGAAATATATGTGGGATGTGATAGTTCAGAGAGTCGAGTCGTTTCAGTTACGCAATACCAAACTCCAAACGACTCGACACGACAAACGTCGCCAGTCGTTTGCGACAGACGACGACGCAATAGGGGTGATTTTTTTTTTATTTTTTAAATTACGAGTCTGTGTCAACAAGCCCTAGACTCTTGACGCCCTCAAAGAGAATTTCCGTCAAGAATGCGAGGACCTATCGGCGAAAGTTCCTGGCAAGTGTGATGAAAAATGCCATAAATAGGGCTCGAAGGATTATCAATCACCCCTATTGTCGTCGTCGTTTACGACTCTAAAAAAAAGCGACACGACTGTTTGGTATTGGCGACTGAAAATAAACGACTTTTGTCGCGGCGACGATCGACAAATGGCGTCTGAAATGTCAAAAAATGTGCATTGTATTTTTCGACGACGATCGTCGGTATTGCGTGAGGCGTTTTGTGACGACGTTTGTCGTGGAAATGATACATTTCTGTCGTCGACTATTTTGCGGACGACTGTGTGATAAATGTGTTAAAAAAAGTATGTGTACTTAATTTTTAATTAACTAAAAGACAATTATAGTTATGTTGCAGAATGGAGACAACAAATAAACGACAAATTCTACATTTAGTGAACGAAATGCAAAAAAATATTCCTTTGGCAAAATCATTCACGAAGACCTAACAAAAGTGATGTTAATCGGCAATGAGACCACATAGCCTTTTCTCTGAATTGTCTTGGACCATATAAATCAACGCGCACAAGTAATGAGTTATTACACGACGAGCCTAATTAAGGCCATAAAATCATTTATGATGAAAAACCCAGAAAGCGGAAGGATGCAGTACCTGGGTATCGTTTTTTGTATCCCTGCGGATGTGCCACAGGGGTATAAAAAGAGCTGCAACTATATCAATAGTTTGCATTAATTTTTTACAACTGCGCGATCAAGGGTTAAAGAAAAGTATGTGTATCTAATATTTAACTAACGAAAGATTATTCTTTAAAATGAAAATCACAAACAAAAGACAATTTCAACAGTTAGTGAAAGAAATGGAGAAAAATATTCCGTTGGCAAAATCGTTCAGAAAGGGCCTAACAAAACGTGATGTTAATCGACGACGAAATAGGACGAAAGCCTTATCTTTCAATTGTCTTGTATACAATTTAAATCTGAAAATAATTATTGTAATTAAAACAATGTTTGCAATTTAAATTATTTCATCAAACTACTTTCAATCATAAACATATTTATGAATTGAATAACGTTGGAGTGTACGATTGTCATCACAATTTGTGTTGGCCTCGACTCCAGTAATGCGTTTCGCCCCGATGTGGTGGGTGGGCTCATCAGTAGACGACCACCACATCTGATCTAGACGCACTGTTTGCTCGATTTTCACCGAGACTATACTGATTTTCAATCAACAAGTGACTGTGAATCATACCTCAAGACGAATCTTTGGTTCAAAGACTATCGCCGAGAGGATTTGTTAAATTATTTCTACCACTCACAACGTCAGGCAAATCCAATGGATTGGATTTGGTTCGAATTCCTTTCCTTCACTTTACCAGCTCTTTTTTCTGGTTTTCTTCTTCATCACAGCTTTCAAAAAACTTCTCAACACTATTCATTTTTGATTTGTTTTATTAAATAATCAACCAAGTCACAAACAAAACACAAGACCAAAGTATAAATTCGTCGACTGAAATGACAAACCACATGTGTCATAGTTTGTGGAATGTATGTGGAATGTGAGAGTTCAGAGAGTCGAGTCGTTTCAGTTACGCAATACCAAATTCCAAACGACTCGACACGACAAACGTCGCCAGTCGTTTGCGACAGACGACGACGACAATAGGGGTGAATAATTCAGGCGGCTGCGGCGGCCACTTGGCCGATACCATTTTCTATGCTGAATGGAAATAAATGTAAAGGTGCTAGTACACGGTATGTAGCACGCCACATATAGATAGCACCTTAAGATATTAAATAAACAAAATATTGGGTGACAACTTGTACTTTAAACCAAATGCTCCGTACGCTTCGAAGTAACACAATCGAATAATTCTTAATTATAAATACATTTAAAGGAAAGGTCGCTTTAACAAGTGAGTGGGACAACAATACATCTTTAATTTGGTGCTATCTTTATGATAGGACGTCGGTAGCTTTCAGAACTATTCTTCAGCTGGACTACACGAACCCTCCCGTCATCACCCTTGCTAGTAGATAGATACACATTTATAGTTTTTTCTGTCTGCGTAAACCTGAAATACAGAATTATGAAAATCGGCCCAGCGGTTATCGAGTTATAACGTCATCGAGTTTCACCCCATAGAAGATGTGTTGACACTCCTGGGTCAATACCTAGTGTAATGACCGGTGATCGGCAGCAATTAGATGTACTCAGCTCCACATCTCAGAATCGACTGACTGCAGAAATGCGGATCAAGCTCTTTTATAGAGACACGACAGATGTTACTCTTTGGCACGTAAATGACTTGTGTGATCATGTTCTTAAGCATAGGTCACTACATCCCTTCCATCCCGAAGGAACATTTAATGCCATAACTGAGCAATCTGAATGCGTTAGATTATGCTTTCCTTTACAGCAGTATTGCGATTAACTAAAATCCTTTCAAATGCAAAATTTTACCTCAGAATTTTCTAGACATTTTTAGTAGTAGATGATTTTTAGTTTCTAATCGATCCGGATCGGGATAAACCTATTATGGTTCCTGTTTCCGGATTCCACGATAGGGGTGAACCATTGAGTTTATACACAGAGGAATCATCATTGCGAAGTCGAAGTTTTCTATATCTGCCGATGAAAGGCGCTTCAATCGACGCGCTTCATTCTTTAAGTTGAGTTGTTTTCTTAAACGAACCAAAGAAGAAAGAAAGGGATGAACGCCAGCCACATGAGCCAATATTTATCTGTTAGATTGGATCTGTTGTTATTCTACTATCGCTAACACTTTGAGCGAAAATGCAGGAAAAGGTGAGTTGTGTTGTATTTGCTCATTATTTCAGTTTATTTAGTTATTTTCTGTCTTGCTGGTGGAGGAGGAGGTTGTGCTGGTCTCTGAGCTATGCTGGCTGGTATAATTTTAAGGGTTGAAGAAAAGCCGATGCCCCAGCCCCAGCCACTTCGCATTTGGATTGATATTTTATGAGATGACATGATTATAGGCTTATGCAATGCATTCCGAGTGTGGATGGGGTGGGTTATGGCCGCGTTTTGTAAAAATGTCTTTCTGTTGGAGTATGTAGGTATATTCTTTAAGTCAACAACGTGTTTTGTGGTTTGGTGATGGAATTTGAATGATGTTGAGTTGTTTTGTTTCTCAATAGTAAATTGGGTTTTCTGGGCCCTGTTTCATAAAAATTGACAATTGCGACAGGTGAAAATTTGTAAACTTACAATCGGACAATTGTCAAATTTCTGTTTCATTATTAGACAATTTTGTAGAATTGTCGGAAAATAGCCGACAATTGTCAAATTTTGGTTTCATAAAAAATTGTCATGAATTCTCTGACAAATTTGTACTGATATTTTTTTTATGGGATAGATAAAATTGTACAATTGACAATTTTGTCAGTGTGTAATTGACAATTCCGACAGGCGTTTGAGTGTCGGTCAAGTTTTGATAGTGAAGTGACAAGTACGATTTAAAACGCTTAATATTTCTTCTTCAAGTGAAAGTTATGAAGAATCTATAATGCAATTTCGTGTAGTACGCAATCGACATTTCAAAGAAAGAATAAATAATGATTTTGTTGCATTAAGTGTGTTGAAATGTGAACGCTCAGTAATAGCTGCACATGTTAATGGATTTAAATTGAGGTCAAAAATTATTTGTTATTATTATACATATAGGTATACGTTTCATTGTTATCCAATACAGATCAATCATAGGGGATAATAAAATACGCCTAATGTGGCGTATGTCACGACAAATTTGTCAACATCTGAAAATGACAAAATTGTCACGACAAATTTGTGACAATCTGACAATGACAAAAAAGTCGTGACAAATTTGTCGTGGTATTTAACTGACAATTATGTCACATGTCAATATTTTGTGAAATGTCTGACAAGTGCGACAAATTTGTAGAATTGTCACCTGTCAATGATTATGAAATAGGGCCCTGGCGCCATCTATTATATATGTCGTTAACTTCTCCACCTAAAATGCACACAAAACCCCTTTTATCACAATGAATTTCACAATTATCCGAAATTTTCCAAGCTTACAAATAAACAAATTTTCCGAGTTTTCCACTAAGAATTTTCTATTTTTCCATTTGAAAAGACATTCCGAAACAATTGCACACAAAATTCCATAAAAAAATCAATTTTCGTTTTTTCCAATTTCCCGACTTTTCCGGAGGCGTTTCCCAAATTTTTCTTTCGTAAAAACCTTCTCCTGGCAATTACGAACAACTGAAAAAAAGTTGAGCCAAATCGGTCCAGTTGTTCTCAATTTTCGTTTTTTTTTCAATTTCCCGACTTTTCTGGAGGGTTTTCCCAAAATTTTCTTTCAGAAGAACCTTCTCGAAGAACTGAAAAAAAATGTGAGCCAAATCGGTCCAGCCGTTCTTAATTGATGAATTACTATACATTTTTGCCACCATTTTTATATAATAAGAAGAAGATAGTAGATAACTAATTACACTAATCACTAATCAGACCTGTCACAGACAGACGACATACGGACGGACTGAATAGCGTGACCCACTTTTTTGAGTTACCCTCTCATCGCATAATATGGAATGATTAAGATCTTGAGCTTGAGTTCGAAATTTTCTCTTAGTACGTATAGGAGAAAGTTAAGGCCGTATGCGAAAATTCTACTCCTTCAAAGTGATGTTCTCTGCAAGGCTCATAGTTCGGGATCCAAGATCCGAGGTATGCTTCTGGAAATTTATGAGCGAAGAGGAGTATGCGAACTTAAAAAAAAAAAACAAACAGTGCGTCTAGAACAGATGTGGTGGTCGTCTACTGATGAGCCCACCCACCACATCGGGGCGAAACGCATTACTGGAGTCGAGGCCAACTCAAATTTAAAAATTTGTGATGACAATCGTACACTCCAACAATTTATTCATTTCATAAATATGTTTATGATTTGAAAATAGTTTGATTAAAAAAAAAACATTTCATTTAACGTCATTCCTCTGTTCAACCTATTTATGGGAATCGCGGTTTTTAAAAATGAGTTATAAAACCAAATCGTCATAATCTGAAGAGAACTTGGATGCTTGTTTGAGATTTACAAACTTAGTGGACGATTAGCAGTGTCATGCTTAAACTTTTAAGAACTGTAATGAAATATTTTTTATTTGTTTTAAACTTTTTTCTTAAAAAAATTCCAACTACCTACAATTTTATTTCTAACACCAAAAAAAAAAAGAATTTGAATAAGGTATTGTGACCAATATTGACAAGTGGACCGCGAAGATTAATTTGTAAAAGGTTAGTAGTAGTCCGTCACCTGAAAAAGTTTGCCTACCCATGGTCCAAAGGAATCGACCTAGCCAAATGAAATGTTGTGAGAGAGACCCATGCGTGTACGTACTAACTCACATGGCTAACTTTTTGGATGGTTTGTATATGCAGTGGAGGATATCAAAGCAACGGCCAGGGGCCTGTAACACAACGCGACAAGTAGTTGTCGGACAAGTGAATTCCGACAACTTGTAAAAAATTGTGTAACACAAAACGACAAGTCCGTGAACACTTCGACAATTGTCGCGATGGAAGATGACAAGTGGGAAATTATATAATTTCCCTCTTTCTGTAACAGAACACGACAAGTGTCAAGAAACACTTGTAGAACTGAGGTTCAATTACGACAGGTGATTTGAATATTGTCAAGAGCTGACAAGTGCATTTTTAAATAGAAAATCAGAACACAAATATAGAAATAAAATAATATGTACATATAATTAAAAATTTACTTTTTTGATTCCGACTTTGATAGTGACGGTGATAGTGATAACGGTGAACCTCGACACAGGTTGAAAGTTTTTAGGCCAAGAATTAATTTTGATGTCAGTGATCATCTGTATATTGAAAAATTTCGCCTGTCAAAATCGATTGCACACAATCTTGCTGCAAGACTAAGCAGTAAAATACAGTGCACTACAAATAAACGTTATTCATTGACCGTTTACTAAAAACTTTTGATTGCTCTACATTGGTTCGGTTCGGGTTCACAGTACCATATTATAGGTGACATGCACGGTGTGTGCAAAATGACAGTGTGTCGCTGCATCCGAGAGATTACTCAGGCAGTAATTGAAGTCGAATTCGACAGCCAAGTATGTTGGCCAGAGGATATGCTTCCAGTTATTCAGGATTTTTTTGAAAAAGGTGGGATGCCGGAGGTTTGTGGGGCAGTTGATGGCATACGAATCAAAACTTGCTTCTGATAACGAAGTTGCTTTCGTTGATCGCCATGGCGAGCACTCATTAAACTGTATGGCAGTGTGCGGGCCAGACCTACAGTTTTACTATATAAGTGCCAACTGGCCAGGCAGTGTACATGATGCAAGAGTGTTGCGTAATAGTACTCTGTATCATAAAATGGAAAATGGATGGAGACCTTTCGAAAATGCTGTTATCCTAGGTGATAGCGCATACCTACTAAAGACATGGCTTATGCCACCAGCAACGTCAGTCTCCGCTAACACATCAGTCATTGGATACAACAGGGCTCATAGACGCACACGACGTTTCGTAGAATGTGCATTTGGAGTTCTGAAAGAAAAGTTCCCTTGTTTGAACCACTTACGGGTCAATCCTGTATATGCTGCGAATATATTTAAATGCTGTGTGACATTATGTAATCTTTCCCGGCGCAATAGTTCAAATATACAAAATATTGTTGCTGAACCAACTGAAGAAAACATTGATGTACCAAGCGAAAATTTGTTTGCAGCCCCTTCCAGAGAAGCAAAGTTGAGACAGCAGCAACTTGTTGACTTTTTTAACGCACAATAATCCATACGAAATTTAATTTATAAACTTAATTTATTTGTATGAAAATGAAGTAAAAAATGATTTCATGAAAACAAAAATAAATAAGAACATAAAATTAATATTAATACTCCGTTATTCCAAGAACGTTGTTGTTAGTGAGACTTTCGTCACTTTCACTTTCACTTCCATTTTCTGTTTCAGCGCTCTCTTTGTCGCTGAAATTGTGCTCGGTTATGGTCTCTCTTAAACTTTTCGTGAAAGATGAAGGAGGATAACCGAGCTTCTTCTCTAGCAATGCAATCTCCAGCTTGCCTTTATAGCTTGAAATCTCAAGGTTCTCGATTATGAGTTTTCTTTTTTTTAAAGCAAGTGGAGATTCTTCTTTGGAGTCTTTTCTTTCTCCTGAAAGTGATATAATGTTTAATTTGTATATATTATAGGATTAACGTATTAAATTGATACCAACCTCTCTTTCTTTTACGCATTTGATGCCCATTTTCCCCAACAACAGATTTTACCGCTGCAAAGCCACCTGGGACTGTATTGGAACAGCTGGGAGAATCTATCAACATCAAAAAAGTGGTTATAATAAATAAGTATGCGGTAATATTCTTGCACAGACCATTAGTCGTGCTCAAAGATTCCGATACACCGAGTCCAATAACGGCTTCCGATTTTCGTCCAACGATGTCGAGCACAATGTTATCGCAAGGTGTTAATATGCAGTTTATTCCACCCGCAGAACCCGTTTTTTTTGAGTTGTCCTTTTTTGCCTAGCATTTGTTTTGTGTAATTAACGTATTAATTCTAATGTTACTTATTTAGTCAGTACTTACAATTGCGCGTTTCTTAACATTTTGCACAAAATACGTCCCTTATATATGTCCAATTCTTATTTTGTGGAACAACATTTAGGATTTTTGCCAGGCTATTTATTTCCTTCCACTTTGCACATTTATTCTCTTTGGTTAGGACATCGCTGAAACCACCAAAAAGGATATCTTTTCCTCTCGTATTTTTGTTAAAATAGCATTTTTTTTGTCCGCTGTGATTTTTGCCATCTTGATATGTTAAACACTTGTCGAGCAATGGCGACAAGTCAAGGGAATTTATTTCTTTTGACAAGTGCAACGGTTTACGTTCTGTTACAGAATTAATTTTTACTTGTCGGACAAGCATAGTTGGACAAGTGAATTTATACTTGTCGACTTGTCGCGTTGTGTTACAGGCCCCAGGCCAGACCATTGATATCACTTTTACTCATTTTTAATTTTTGTTCCTTCCATGGCTGGATATTGGTTTAAATTTCTTTGACTGTTTTTTTGACTGGATTTTAGATTTTTTTACAGATTTTTACTATCAGTCAAATCTGATTGGAAAGCGGATTTAAAAACGGTAATATTATAATGGTGATAAGTATAAAATGTAGTTAGTTTTATTGAAAAGAAAAACAGTTTAATTCGCAGTATAAATGGAAAAGTTAAAAAGGTTGTTCGCAGAGAGAATGTTCATAACGAAGTAAGTAATGGCTGCGTTCAACAAGAAAACATCTCAGTGTTGCCGTATCAAGATGTATATTTCAACACTCCTCCTCAGCTTGATGAAGTAAGCCCAGCTGCTTCCGGAGTTCAATGTACTGAGGCTTTGGCAAGGCCTTAGTCATAATATCTGCTATCTGCTTCTTAGTTGGCAAAAACGACACTTTCACCTTTCCAAGTTGAACGGCTTCTCTGATGAAGTTGTACTTGATATCAATATGCTTCATTCTTTTGTGCTCCCGAGGTTCTTCCGCAATTTTAATGCATGCCTGGTTGTCCTTAAAAATTTGTACCGTGTTTACTTGTACACCCAGCTCACAAAGTAATTCCTTTAGCCAGATGCCTTCACAGGTGGCATTACATAGAGCCACATACATATTCAGCTTCCGTCGAAGAGAGACTGACCGATTGCTGCTTTCTGGAACACCAAGAAACCGTACAATTAAAAACTTTAAAAACATACCCAGATATAGACTTTCGATCATTGACATCATTTCCCCAATCTGCATCTGCATAACCTTGCAATGGTGTGTTGTCATCACTCTTAGTATATACCAAATCTAAGTCAATCGTCTTCTTGATGTATCTTAGTATCCGCTTCAAATGATTCCAATGAGATTCCGAAAAATTGCTTTGATATCTGCTGAAATAGTTGACGGATGCACTTAAATCCGGACGGCAAGACAGCATGATACACATCAAACATCCAATGAGTTCGCGATATGGATATTTTTCCTCCATTGTATCGATGACTTTTAATTGTAAATTACACTCCATCGGTGTAGAGATATCTTTAGCATCTTGCATCTCAAAGCGCCTTATCAAGTTCTTCAAGTAATTCTTTTGACTTAATTTAATTCCAGTGTGATCTCGAACAATATTGATCCCCAAGAAATTTCTAATTTCCTTCAAGTCCTTCATTTGAAATTCCTTTGATAATGCTCTCTTAGTCGCGTCAATTTCATCCATATCCTTTCCAACTACCAACAAGTCGTCTACATAGATCAGCAAGTATAGTTGTTTACCATTCCTCTTTCGACTGTACAAACAGTAGTCCGAATTAGTCCTTTTAAATTCCAAGCCAGTAACAAATTTGTGAAAACGCTCATTCCACATACGTGAAGCTTGTTTTAGACCATAGATAGATTTGTGCAGCTTGCACACCAGATCTCCTTTTCCGAAACCTTCCGGCTGCTTCATGTACACTTCCTCGTTCAAGTTTCCGTTTAAAAACGCCGATTTCACATCCATTTGATGAACAATCAGATCATATCTATTTGCCACAGCCAGTAAAACTCGAAGTGTTGTCATCTTGGCTACAGGAGCATAAGTCTCTGTATAGTCGAAATCCTTGCGTTGGGAAAATCCTTTCGCTACCAGACGTGCCTTGAATTTTTGAATTTCACCATGTTCATCCCTTTTAATTTTGAAGACCCATTTACTCCCAATGACTTTCTTGTTTTCCGGAAGTCTCGTCAATGTCCAAGTCTTCGCTTCTTCCAAGGAACTTAACTCCTCCTCAATGGCACATTTCCAATCACTCCAATTGCTACTTGCCTTGGCATCCTCTAGACTGATTGGTATATCATCCACGTAGTTTTCCGCACTCAATGCATACGCAATATTGCTTGACATGTCGTATTCATTGAATCTTAGTGGTAGTTTAATAGGTCTTTTACCACGACGTGTAGTGTCATCATCAGCATTGATTTCCAGATTATCCGAATTTGCGTCTGCGTAGTCTGAGTCGTCGTCCTCCTTGGATTCCTGTGATATTTGAGGTTCATTCGTTTCCGCTTCATCGTCTTCGTCACACTTTTGATCAAATTCAGGAGATCGTTCCAAAGTTTCCGATTCGACTACTTCCTGTACCTTCTTCTCAGAATTTTCATTGAATACAACATCCCTTGCAATCACAATCTTTCGCAAGACCGGATTCCATAATCGGTAGCCATTTTCCGCGTACCCCACCATGATGCATTTGATTGTTTTAGGATCTAACTTTGTTCGTAACTGATCTGGAATGTGTGCATAAGCTGGACTCCCGAAGATTCGAAGTATAGATACATTTGGCCGCCTTCCATACCAAAGCTCCGCTGGAGTGACATTTTTCTCCTTCCTTCTTTCGAACGCACGCGTTGGACTGCGATTTGCCAAATACACACACATCATAACAGCTTCCCCCCAAAGCGATTTATCCAGCTTCGAGTCTATGATCGTAGTTCTTGCTCTTTCCATTACTACACGGTTAAATCGTTCAGATACACCATTCTGTTCTGGCGTATATGGTACGGTATACTCTATCCGGATTCCCTTCTTCGAACAAAAACTCTTGAAGTTATTTGATGAGTATTCACCACCATTATCCACACGCAAACGAGAAATTTTTCTTTCGAAATGAGCAGCTGCCCTCGCACAATATTCCTTAAACTTGTCAAGTACTTCATGCTTTCCTTCCAACAAGTATACCACGGCGAAGTGCGTGTAATCATCTATAAAGGATACCACATATCGTTTATTGTCATAACTGATAGGTGTAATCGGTCCCATTACGTCACTGTGTATAAGTTCCAAAGGTCTTGACGATCTAATTTTCGCAATGTTTTTGAACGATTTGCGACTTTGCTTACCTTCGACACATGACTCGCAAAAGTAATCTGTGCCTCTGCATTCCAGAACATCCATGCCCTCGACCATTCCACAGCGCTTTAATTTGAGAACGTCAGCGACATGTAGGTGACCAAACCGTTTATGCCACAATTCAAGATTGTTTCCAGCGCTAATACCAGCAAATCCTGATTGATCACTTTCATGAGGTTCCACACGAAGTTCATACAGCTTTCCATTACAGATACCTTCAGCTAAAAGTTCCTTATTTTTCCAAATCTGCGCCTTCCCATTTTCAAAAATTGCTTTCATACCCTTGCTCTCCAATTTACGAATAGACATAAGATTACATGACAAATCCTTTACGAACAAAACATCGTCAATCGTTCCTGTCGATCTACGCCCTTTGACCAACAAACTACACTTAATGGTTCCTACCTTTGTTGCAAACAAGTTGATACCACTTTTTGCGACGGAAATTTTAATTGGACTTTTTAATGTCCTGCACCCTGTTAAATAATTTTCGCTGTTAACCATGTGTTCTGTTGCCCCAGAGTCCAAATAAAATTTAAGGCAATTTTCCGCTTCAGCTTTGCATACAATCTCTGAATGTGCAACAAATCCAAATTTAGTTTCCTTATCGATAGTACTTACATGAGCATCAGATGTCTTTTTGTCAAAACTTTGTCTTCTACCATTCCGGCACTCCGATCTCTTGTGCCCAAGCTTTCCACAACGATAGCATTTGAATTTGCGATTTGTGTACATCGCCACCGTATCGTTGCTTCCTTCAGCGCATGAGTTTGCATTTGCACGCTTGTTCGCCTCATCCAGTAGTCTGCTTTTCACGAACTCAATATTTAATTTGTCAACATCCATTGTTTCCAACGCAGTAACCAAAGATTCGAAAGAAGGTGGCATCGTCAATAGCAAGTGGCAAATCACATCGACTTTTTCCAGAGTAGCTACAGTCGACCGCAATTCACGCACTATTTTATCAAACGTGAGAAGATGTTGTTCCATGTTACCTCCCTCAATGCACTTCAAAGTCAGAAGCTTTTTGCGAAGAAACAATTGTGATGCAATACTTTTTCTTTCAAACGTTTGTACGAGACAGTCGAAAATTTCCTTTGCACTTAATTTGTCCTTGACATATTCCAAGTGGCTATCCGCTATCCGATGAATAATTAGAGACTTGCATTTCTTTTCCCTTTTGATGATCGCACCATGTTTGGATTCAGTTGTTTCCTTTTGTAAAATGTCTTCTAGATTCTGCTTAATAAATTCCTCTAGCCCATGTTCTTCCAGCAACGCCATTAGGCGAAATTTCCAATTATTAAAATTGCTGCCATCGAACAAATTTACTTTATACTTATCTTCCTCCATTTTCTCAGGGTCTGGGCCCATAACCTGTTAATGTATTAAATGAGACGCGAGTATTATAATGGTGATAAGTATAAAATGTAGTTAGTTTTATTGAAAAGAAAAACAGTTTAATTCGCAGTATAAATGGAAAAGTTAAAAAGGTTGTTCGCAGAGAGAATGTTCATAACGAAGTAAGTAATGGCTGCGTTCAACAAGAAAACATCTCAGTGTTGCCGTATCAAGATGTATATTTCAACAGGTAACGCTACACCTAGGATTGTCTGTATGTAAGTTTCAACTCAATCGATTCGGCGGTTTTCGAGATATAATATTTTGAATGCTTTTTTTGTATGGCCGGTGCCAAGCCCCTTTGTCAAATTTTGACCAAATAATATGTTGCCCATTGTTAAGGCATGAGGTTAGTAGTTCTTACGTTATTGTGGAACAACGAAAAAATCTACAATATTATCTTATATGTATGTATATGTATTGTATATAGAAGATGTATTGCAATTTGCATACATCACAACGCGGTGGTGAAACGCGTCGTTAAAACGCGTTCTGTTTGGCAAAACCTTTAGTTATAATTTAAAACTAAAAACAAATAATATTGTCTATATAAAACGCAAAGTTTACTTAGTATATATTATTTTATTTGTTTTGCTTTGTTTTTTTTTTTTAAATCAATAACCTTTTTACAACACATAAAGGGTACACGTTCATGTTTCTTTTCTTTTATTTCTCATTGAGTTTTACGTAGTTAATTATAATAGTTTATAATTTTAAATTTATATCTAAATAAGATAGAGTTCAAAGCTATTTTTATAATTATGTATATGTATGCATTTAATAAAATCCGACAAAGTGCATTGCACTTCAAACAAATTTAAGCAAAATAATTTAGAACTATGAGCGATGAGAAAATATTTACAAAACAATCTCTGTTAGACTAAATAGCCATTTCAGTATAAATAGATAAAAATAAATAATATATATTCAAAACAAACAATAAATACAGTTAGAAAATAAACTAATTTAATTTTATGATATAATCGTAGTTTACAAATTATCTTATAATTATCAGTGACTGTCAACGTTGTTCACCCACAATTTCTATATTTCTTTTTTATTTATTTATAAATTTTGTAGAAGTTTTATAGTTTAAAAATCAATTTCTATAGGCTTACCTTTGATGTTTGCATTATGTTTTGGCACATAATTAAAAAAATAAAAAATTTTATCGCTAATAAGCGAATGAGCTATGACTTCTGTAGCAAAATCATTTAATATTTAGTAAGGTTAAATGGAATATTAAGAGGGTATAAATGGTACTTGCAGGAAAAGATTATAACTTGTATGAAGATTTGTGTGAAACTATGATTGTGATGGTTTATGGCTCCCATGTAATTACTTTGATAATAAAACACATACGTATTTTTCCCCTAGATAATAATTATGTATAACACATTCGGACAATTTACTAACATTATAACTCCCTTCCTGTTCCATAAAGAATAATTGACCTCGGAAAGAAAATTATGATTTATTTGAGAAAATAAAGTGTATAGAATACCCATCGTATTACCGTGTTGTAGTAAATGCATTTATGTGTAATCAAAAGCATTTGGTATAAAAGAGTTTGTTATGACTGACTGACTGATCAATGCAAAGACCAAATCCCCAGTCCTAGAGTCATGCAACTTTGAGCGTACATAATATATTCCAGTAGGTACATAGAAGTATACTCTTATCTGGAAGAGATACTTGGTGTGTATGTTAACTGTTCTCTGACTGGGTGTTTTGGAAAAATACTACAACTCATGAATTGTTAATCGTGTTAATCCGAAACTTGCACATTGGTAGAGAAGTAAAAATTATTAGATCAATGGTTCGCCATGTTTTAAGTAGTATGTATACTTTTCTTAAGGGCTTTATAAAATTCTTAACTGTATACCATAGGGATCTGCTAGCTATCAGCCTTAGGTTAAGTTGCGTTTTATTAGCAGGCTGCAGCGAGTTCAGCCACACCTAGGCCAGAATATGACTATCATGATACCAAAAGGATCTACTGTTCCCCATCAACATGCATAACAGGGGCTTTGTATAAAGACTTGCAGGGGGCTTGGCAGGTGCATAGGAGACAGGAGCTGAAGAATAGTCTCTTACTCTCATCCAAGCAACTACTGCAGGGAGAAACTTTATAAGTTGCGTTGCGTTGGTGCAAAATTAATAATTAATTATTTAGCAAGTATTTCGGCATTTTTAAAATGACTTCATACCCTTATAGAGGGGGAGGGAAACCACTTATATTTATCTTCAGAAGAAAGCACTGGTAGCCTGTTATCGGCCGCCCACCAAGTTCTGCCATATATTTGACCAAGCAAGCCCGTCAATGACGCGCTGACATCATTCGTTTATTAGGGATTCATCACCATCCGATCTTGGTGCACCAATTTTTGTGAAGCCATCGAGTCATCCTTTTTCCCGATTTGGAACAGCGGGCACTAAGTGCTAACGTCAATCACGCACACGACGATTAATATCAACCGATTGATCCATAAGCGCTAATTATAGCTAAAAGCTAAATTATGTTTCAAAAATAAATAATTATAATGCTCTGAACACGTTCGGATCAAAGCATGCTCGACGGGTTCGACATCTTTAGAAATTTCAAAATAGAATTCTATCTTCCATATTATGTATATAAGCCAGCTTAATCCAATGTGCGATTGAACTAAAATTGTATGTATGATCGTGACTATGGGTGGTATGCATAAAAAAAAGTATTTACTTCAAGTAAAAGGTTTAAGTAAATACTGAAAGGTAGAAGTGGAAGTAGTAGCAGAATTTGAAATAGAAGCTCCGATTTTCAGTATTTACTTCGTTTCATTTGCTGAAAAAAAAAAGTTTTTACTTGATTGCAAATACTTTAAGTAAATACTGAATTTATTCAAGTAAAAAGTTACTTAGAATTCGCCGGATATCATAGTAAATACTTATTTTTTTTAGTAGATGCTATGAAATTTTCAAGTTGGTCGATAGCAACTTGAAAAATTTCCAGTATTTACTGCACAAAAACAAGCACATACTAGTTTTTCTGCATTCAAAAAAAGTATTTACTACAAAAATGCATGCGAAGAGAAGTAAAGGCTTTTACTTGAAGTAAATATGCACCTAATATTAGTGTTTACCTACTTCATTATATGCATGCCAAAAATAGTATTTACTTAGAAAATTCTCAGTAAAAGCATTTACTGTCTTTTATGCATACCACCCTATAATAGGATAAATAACCCATTTTAAGTCTACTAACCGTTTAAACTGAGCTTTTTTCGTGTTAATTGATAGGTACCTATGTATATGTACATATGTAATTACTTTGCATGCGAAAAAGTCTGAAATGAAGAGAAGAGGTATTCAAAAAGAAACAATGTTGAACGGACAGTCCTATATTATGTGTGAACCTTTTCATACGTGGGCGCAGTAGCGCAGTGGTTAGTGTGCTGGACTACTGTGCGAGGGATCCCAGGTTCGATCCCCAGAAAAACACAAATTACATCTTAAGGTTTTTCTACTGCGCCGCCTCTCGCGAACGTCTGACAAACATCTGAGAGTATGACTGTCATGAAAAAGCTTCTTAATTCAGCCGTTCGGACTCGGTCCCTTCCATTCGTCCCAAAAATAGAAACTCATACAAACGAATGGATGCGAGAAGCTAGGCCTAGGGTGTCTACCGCCCGTTGCGCCACCTATTTATTTATTATTATTTTCATACGTTAAGGCAACTACAATACATACTTTATTTGGAACATAAAAGAAGTACACAAATTGGCATCTACCCATTATGCTCTTAGCCGAACTTTGCAAATAAAAGTGGTCGAGATGGATTGTTAATAAAATTCAAAAATATTTTTCTATGGTAGCATTAGTTTATTTAGTTTAGTTAGATCAAACCGAGGTGTCACTTTTGTTTCTATGCTAGAACGTCAGGCGGCATTCCTCCAAGTAATCTATGTGTACATAATATATGTGTATACTGTGGCATTCCTCCATTTATCACATTTAGGGCTACACCTACAAAAATTAGTTAATGGATCTCAGAAAGTGCTAGTCGCATTTAATGTGCAACCTTTATTTATAGAATCCTCCAATCATCAGCTCAAATAAGTTAAAGAATAAAGTACCATGAATGATTATGCCACATACATAGATTGTGAAAAAAATCAGTCCTATATTCTTAATTTAGTCCTTTCCCTTGGTCCATAAGTACATACCTCTATATAAATAAATGAACTGAACGCACATGCTGACTGATTCTAACTCTCGAATGGAAATAAGGAGACAATCCTTGAAATGGGTTATCCAATTTAAAATAAAATAAAAAACAATAAATAATTAAATAAATAAAAAATAAATAAATTAAAATTTCAAAGATTTATTTTATTTTATGTATGTGCTTTGCGATTAAAGGATTTTCTTTGAAAATGTGGTTTGTAAGAAACTTTTAAAATTCGAACATATTCTTCAGCTGTTAAAAGATCCATATTTTAAAATGGCAGGCCTTAAACTGCATAAATTATAAATCACAAGTTGGATCAAATTCAAAGTTGACAGCTGCTGTCAAAATTTCAGAGCAAAATCCGAGCAATGAAATGGATAACCCTTTATGTTGTTAGTGATTTAACCTTTTCTTGCAGAATATGTACAGATTTTTTGGTCTAAGCGTTTAGTGTTTCCTGATTCCGAATAAAATGGGTTTCCAAAAATGTATATCCTATAGGTACCTACTTATCAAATACGAATAAATTAAAGACAAATAAACTACATAAATAAATAAATACGAATATATGCTACAGAATCTTAAAAGAAATCATCAAAGGTTCTGGATTATGTTTGGTATTGCAGCATTGGGGCCGATAAATTGGGATGATGTGAACTGTTCATTCGTAGGGCGGATAAGCTTTTATTATACCATTCATCTTCAGCCGACATACCTGCAAAAATAAAAGGAAATTAAATTAGTTACAGTTCGGAACGTATACATAAGGGTATATCATCGAAAAATTTGTTTCTGATTATGTCGGAAATAAGCAAACATTATAATATATGTGGGGGTAATAAGTGTCTTATGGATATTGGTTATTTTATGCTTTAATGCCTTAAGATGAAAACAATGCTTACATACCGCGGGAAGTAGGCAATTTAATGTCTAGCCTATAATTTATACCCTACACAGATTTTTTTTAAACAATAATTAATGAATAAGCTGAAAATTTAGCACGTGGCAGTTAGAAATCTACAAGTTAGCAAACTACTTCCTTCATTTAATAAAATATAATATAGGCCATGTTTATTTGTTTTTGAAAAACCTTTGAACCGAGTATGTATATATAATATATGTATACTAAGTACGTATATATCTGATGCCTTGTCGTTGCATTTAACACGGTGTTTTTTTTATATAATTTTGCTGATGGAAAACATCTTAAGAAGCGGAAATAGTGTTAAAAAAATGATTAAGAAACTCGTTTCAACGTCTTAAGGAGTACTAAGATGCTGCCGTGTGCCAAATTGTGTAATTTCCGTCCCAAATTACCCAAAGCAGATATAAAGACTTAAATGTATAACATGCCATGTTTTATATAGAACTTACCCATTGAATCCTGTCGGACACCAACTGAACTCATATTTGTACCGTGTGTCATTGAAAAGGGTTGCGTCATACCGGGATATGATGTTGCGCCCATTTGAAATAGGTCCTGTGAAAAATAAACATTTTTCTTTAGATTCAAGAACATTTTGAAATTGGAATTGTATCTTATGTATACCTGCGGGTATCGATTTATTGAGTTATGATGCGGATATGGTTGATATCCCCGCGATACGCTATATCCTTGAATATTTCTCATCATACCATTGCATGAAGGGATCACAGATGGTGCTAATGCTTTTTGTAATTGTTTTTCTTGTTTTCGGTATTTTGCACGCCGATTTTGAAACCAAACCTGAAAGAAAGTATAAAACTATTTATAATTTCTGATTTTTATGAAAATAATTAGATATGTTTTTAGGAAAATATGTAATTTCTTTTTCGCTGGGTTTCATAACAACACTAGATATATTATTGGAAAGAATGAAATATGCACATTATTTGAATTTGATTATATTCAATATTTAAATGGTGCACTGCAACCATTGCAGCCGTATAAATGGACTACCTACAGTGATCGTTAGAAGTGGGGGAACACCGATGCTCTTTTAAGTTTTCTTTAATGACTTGAAACATGTCTTAAAAACCAGCAATCTGTAAAAAGTATGATGACAAAATAATAATCAGAAAACATAGGTATTTCATTTCCATAGCAAAAAAATACTTTATAGATGTTTAAAAAAAATAGTTTCTAAACTCCAAAGGCAAATGTAAACAGCATTGGTGTTGACTCACTTTTGGCGCTCACTGTATAGGCCATTTCATCGCAGATTTTAAAAGATTAAACAATATCTACTTCAAACGTATTAGATCAGAACCAATTCAATTAATCTACATATAATGATCTGAATAAAGGTCCCTCAAAGGTTTTGTTAAACTCCATAAAGACAACACTTGACAGTTATTTACAAACGATGGACATAAATCCTCATCTTAAATAAGAACTAGATTAACAAGTAATAACGATATTCTTTGTTCAATGATAAAAGTTCTTGGTGACCAAAAGACTGAACTACGGGAGTGTCACATTATGCGTTCTTTTTTAGTTCTTGCCTCCTAAACTGGATCAGTTTAGGGATATGTTTGAAGGTTCTAGGACTGGTGTTGTTTGTGTCACAGAATCGTGGTTTATCGACGGGATTGTAGAAGAAGTATATAAAGTAGATAAACGGCTTTAGGCTTTTTAGTGGGTAGTGGTGCTGCAATATACGGTGATATATTATCCTAAGATCGTAGTTGGCGGTGACTTATACTTATATAACCAACCTTCTGGCTGAGACGACTATTATTGGCGGGGTTAACCACGATATCTCGAAAAAAAAAATTTCGAAAGCAAAAATCTCGAATGTAAAAATCTCGAATCCCAACAAAAAATCTCTATAATTTACTTTTTATTTTCGTGATCTTAGATTTAGATTATAGTCTTTCAAGATTTTTGTACATTCGAAATTTCTGCGTTCGAGATTAAAAAAAAACTTTTCGATATTTTTATCATTCAAGATTACGTCATGATCCCTGACGGTATGATGATACCTAATTTGTTCCCGGTCAACACGAATTATCCTACTCATTTTACTGCGAAATGGAGTAGGTACTCTTCTTGGTGTTTTTTGTTAGCGATCCCAATGATATTCCTTTTTATGACCGCTGTCAGCACCAGCTTTCTATAAACAAGACCGCTTATTTTTAACCTTCGAGTTTTTACTAGTAGAGATTTTAATTACATTGACTACCATCAACTGGAGCTTGATGCGGGAAATATTGAGTGGGATCGAGTGTTCATCATGCCCTGTCCTTGTGACCAAATAGACTTTCCCAGCTGTAACTTGTAGATGCTCAATCTGGCCTACCATTAGTGGAAGCGTTACAGTTACAGGTTGAATATCCAGTTACAACTTCATCGCTCCTTGCGTAATCAGGTGGTCGTAAAAATAAGAACTGATAAACGGAATTTGTATGTAAAGAAACTAAATCCATTAATGAAAGGTCGTCAGCTTTGGAAACATTTACGAAAAATCGGATGAATAATTGGCAGTCCCAAATAAAAATTTAAATAAGAAACTTATGCATCATATTTTAGTTTAAAATATTTGTCTATTCGTCTTGTAGATACTATATACAATTAGATACTACACGCAAAAGTATATAAACCTAGCCAATCCAACCACAGTAAAATAGAATAAAAATCATATAAATAAATCCTTTCCAAATTGTACGTTTGTCATCGCCAATATAATAGTATCTCTGAGTTTTATTTTTCATTAAAGCCATCCTTTCCCTTAAACATCTTAAATCAGTAATTGTACGTTCGTTCCATTCCCCCATCGAAATTCCTTAGGACTGGTAATAGCGATGTATCTACTGTAGGTATACATACATACGTTTTGCCATTTTTCCCTTTCTATACTTTATGGCGGGTTTTCACTTTACAGCGTTTCCCTATTTAGCTTAGCCTATTATCTCTTAAAAGGCTGGGATTATTCTCTGGCAGATACGTCTTAAGAAGGATGGAAAGGAATTCCTTTTAGCCACCCAAAGCAACACAACACACTCCCCCATTTGTATAAGATGTAAGTTTGCCCTGCTATAAGCTGAAGGACAAAAATGGCGAAATGGAATTTGAAAATAAGAAACGACGAATGTTAGAATGATGTTGCAGGGAAGATGAAGACGTTGAGAAGGAAAAAAAAATTAAAAAAAAAACGAATCTAACATAAAAGTCTTCTTGAAGGTATACGATTTTGTTTTTTTCGTCCTCCAACAGAGACTGAGGCATGCGGTAGCATTCGATTCCCCCTAGAGAAGCAAAGTCAAATGGAAGAATGAGGTTTGAACGAACATGAAACAAAAAAAAAATCCAGCTTTCTTAATGGTGGCGATAGTGGGTGGTGTCGTAGTGCGAGCATGAGGGTGACTCTGCTCCCTTATTTATATTATCGTTATTATCCTTGTACTATAGTATGGCTTATGGCGGTGGTTGGTAGATGACGATAGAAAACATCATCGGATAGAGAGGTTGGTTTGCGTTCTTCACCCAGTTGGATTGGTTGGTTGGCTGACTATCGTGCCGCCAGGATATCAGGGGGAAGAGACGGTTAAAGTATTCTGATGAAACTTGGATGAAGATAACTTTGGGCAAAGGCAACGTTGATAATTTTGACAACGAACGACGACGATGATGATGAAGATGATGATGACTTAGATGATATTGCGATGGGGGTTTTCATCTAGATTATAGGGTGAGGGTGATGATGGGGGAGTGTGTACTATGTAAGATTGTGGGCGGAGTAACTCAATTAAGGATCCATTTGATGGCATATACACATTTTCTTTTTACAAGAAAACTTTTTCGACTGCTTATTTTTATTTTTCCTCTTACCAAATACGTTTCTTACATTGGGTTTATATCATATCTTCGAAGAGAAAATAAGAAATGTGGGAATTTATTAAACAAAAAAACAGAAAAACAGAAAATATAGGTACTGTACTGATATACGATGTATTTCTCGTTGAGTTGGTATAAATGTTGTGTCCTTAAAATTGTTGTTGCATTTCTTAATCGACTTTTTCTGTGAAATGGTTTGGATTGATGGATATCATTGTCGTCAGCAAGATGTAGGATTTCTAAGAAGGAATTTGAAGTACAACTCATGATTAAGTCAGTGAATAATAATTGATTGCATGGGATCAAGTTCTCTTTATCATATAGCTTTTACGTTTCCCCAAAAATGTCGTTGATATTTGTAACCCTATTAAAATGTATTTATATAATTTATTTAAACGTCTTACGGTTCAGCTCTTGTGCCTTCTTTTTTTTTCTAATAAGAACAAAACTTCATATAGGTTTGATAAGAAAAAAAACCTAACGAGCCGAACGCTAAAACGCAAAGGAAATTATTGGGGAGAGTACGATAACTACGGCGTAATTTAAAGAAAATGATACTTTAAATGAAAAAAAAAATACATTAAAAAACAATGGCAACACTTATAATAAAAGACTCTATATCTTTTTAGAAAGCCCGGAATCTGTTCTTTCATATTATATTTAAATCAAGTTATTCCTTTAAATAGTTTTTGAAAAAAAAAAAAAACAATTTCAAACTTGAAATTTAAGGACAAAAATTGGGGTGAGTAACTTTTTGGCGATGAAAACTAATGACAGATTTATGTAGAGGAGTTAAATACAAGCATTTTTTACTATGTGAAGGGGGTCTATCTCGCTCCGGTTAGGCGGGAGGGGTAATTAAAAAAAAAATATTAATAAAATTAAAATAAAATATTAAAAAACAATGGCAACACTTACAACAACGAACTATAGTATTTTTCAAAGCCAGCAATCCGTTCTAAATTGTCTGAAATGCAAATCAACAAAATTTTGTCTACCACCGTGCAATTTCAGGCCAGAGACTGTATCTCAAAAATGTTGTTGACATTGGGTAAACTAATATAATTTAAAGAAAGTTTGCATATACTCAGCCTTGCACCCATCCCAAAATCCAACAGTGACCCCAAGCAGGGGGGTTGCAGGAGGGTGCATGCCCCCCCCATACGCATTTCAAGGCGCAAGGGTAGCAATTTGTACTCTAAGCGGAGCGACATATAAAAGTAATTTTAAATTTTCTCAAAAATTAGAGGACATAAATCAATCTGGTTTTCAGTGTTCGATGAAGAATTGATGTAGGCAGTAAAAGCTATAAACAAATTAAGTATCTATTTTCTCAATATTGAAAAACATCAGCATTCAACTTTATTTTTAATTTTTGTCCTTACATTTCAAGTTTTAAAGTATTTTTTTCAAAAAACTATTAACAGCTATAACTTGATTTAAAAATAACATCAAAGAACATATTCCTGGTTCCAAAAATCCTAAAGTTCTTTATTGTAAGTGCTGTCATTGTTTCTCAATTTTTTATTTTTTTTTTTTTTTTTCATTTTAAGTGATATTTTTTTTAAATTGCCCCTCCCGCCTAAACGAAGCAAGATAGACCCCCCCCCCTCCCATAGTAAAAAATGCTTGTATTTAACCCCTCTACAAAATACCGTTATCAATTTTTGGCGCCGTAGTTATCGTACTCATGCCAAATTATTTCATTATTTATAGAATTAAATATTAAAATTAATTTATCTATCTATAAAAAAATGATATCTCTATTTCACTCAATTCCTTATTGGACACGTGTGCTTCATTGAACATCTTTATCTCAGCAAAGTAAAGTTGAAATAGAATCGTAGAATCTTCAGTACACAATTACAACAATTCCACTCTACTTCACAATTTTGGTAGATGTTGTAATTGCATGCTTGGCATTCAACTTTACTTTACTTTGCTGAGATAAATGTTCAATAAAACAAGTTTAATAATGAAAAAATAAGGAGTGGAGCATGTTATTCTGGGTTGTAGAGAGACGGAAACTATAGGAACGGAGGTAGGCGAAATCTCATTGGACAATATCGTCACACACACTCTCACATAGTAGCCATTGAAGCCTGAAGGTGCTACTCCTGAGCTTGTCATGAAGAGTTTTCATATTCATCCGCAATTTTAAAACACATTTGATTTATTGAGGAGAAACTAGCTACATACATTATAGTTGCGGTGAACATATTTCTAGAAGCCAAACCCGGGACAAAAAGAAATATGCAAATTATAGCAACAAACAGAAGAAAACAAAACTCTCTTGTATTCGATTTTATAAAATAAATTATTACTTATTGAAGGGAAGACATAATCTAAAAACTTAATTCTTTCATAAGTCATGACGTAAAAACAACACAATAGCCACAAAATATGTTGAACACATGTCTAAGACAAATGCTTCGTTTCCCTTTCAGTATACTTTTTCAGATAATATGAATACAGAAACTATGCGATCCGCGACCCCAAAATAAATACTTATCCGCTGCGGATTTGGGAATAACTCCCCAGTATAAGGCCCTAAAATCGACTTTCTTTTAAATCTGGTAGGTACTCTGTCCACACTAAAATTAAGCCCCCATCGAAATGTAGGTACCTTCATTTTCCATAGCTTAATTTTTACATAATTATTAATCTTTATATCTGACTCGTTTGTTGACCTGTCTAAATTTCAACAAATTTGTTTTTGATCGTTTTGTGAACGCAAATCTACCGTGAAGTCGCGAGTTTATACAAAAATGAAAAATAAAAACACTTTCCGCTTTTCTCGAATTTTCGAATTGTCCGGGAAATTTTTCCAATATTTCTTTCGTAAAAACGTTATTTGGGCTATTGCGGGAACATGTCGTAGACATCACGTAGACATACTGAATTTATTTATTGTATCGTGTGCGAACTTTCATTGAAAATGTGCCATTGTTTGCATGCGCATGTTTTTTAAAACTAATAAAATGTTTGAAGAATAATGGGCGCAGTAGCGTAGTGGTTAGTGTGCTGGATTACTGTGCGAGGGTTCCCAGATTCGATCCCCGGAAAAACACAAATTCCATCTTAAGGTTTTGTCTACTGCGAACCACCTCTCGTGAAGGTCTGACAAACATCCGACAGTATATCCTGAGCCGTTCGGACACGGCATAAAATTGTAGGTCCCTTCCATTCGTCCCAAAAATAAAAACTCACACAAACGAATGGTTGCGAGAAGCTAAGCCTAGGGTGTCGCCTGTTACGCTACCTATTTATTTATTTAATAATAATTTAAAAAGTGTATAAACGGAATTAATAGGGGGCTACAAATTAAATATGGGACATTTGTAGGTCCCGTATATCTTTAAAAAAAAATCGGGACAGTCAATTGAAATACAGGACGGATTGTCACCGTAATTATTGTCGATATTTAACAGCCAATAAATGCCGATGAGCGAAAAAAAGATCCTTTAATTGTATATGGTGCCTGCAAAAGGTACATTTAGGTGGATAAGGCCATACCTAAATAAACATATTCCAAAATATGGCTTATGGATTTATTTAACGAAATTGAAACACCGCCTAAGTCGATAAATTAATAGTGAGAATTTAGCTGGTTCAAGAATTTGGACCCTTATGCCACTAACTTCATCGTTAGAATTACGGCTTAAATTAATGGAGGCTGCTATTGTAACTCTGCTTCTGAAACCGTTCTGTTTTTACCTATCTTTCCATTGAAGTCTCCAATAATCATAATGTTGATGCGATCCATACAACTATAGAAAATGCAACGTCTGTCTGTTGCTCCATCCATAAATCGAGAATCATTTATCCGATTTTACTGACTTATAGATTTGTTGCTCATTTAGACCATAGTGTGTTGGAAGATGGGTAAAGTGGGGCAATGGGGAAGAGAGGGGTATCCGGACCTACTTATTAGATTTTCATAATTTTCTCTGATTTATAAATTTAGTTCCAATTAAGGTTTTAGAGTGGTGGCAGAGGGGGGAGGGAGGAAGGGGTATCTACTACTCGGTCGATTTAAAAAATTCGTTGTCTGGAACTATGTATGTATTTGGACGTTTTTAAAAATTCCTTCATCATTGCAATAGTGGCACTATTATTTGCGTAAGGCCTTACGACAAAACTTCCCCATAACAAACAGCAGAAGAAAGAAAGAGATTGCGGAAACTCTGTTAGTGGTAAACTATTGTTATTGGTATTTATATGTAAACAATTCTCTTTTCCATTCCATTAATTTTTTCTACTACGGCCCTCTCGATTCGTTCGATTTCCATAGGCGAATAATAAATGGGAACCGCAGCAAAGTTAGGAGGACTGAACTTGGTGTCAAAGCTAAGCTGTCAGCCTTTAATTCGGTGTTTGTTCCAACTCTTACCATGGGGTTTGGGTAATGACCAAAATAATAAAATCATGGACACAAGCTGCCGAGATGATATTTCTCCGTTGTATTGCTGGTGTGACTCGTAGAGATCGCATTAGAAATACAAAAATACGTGAGGAACTCAATGTCTAACCGTATGGGGATTGCCTTTGATGATTTAGAGTCGAGAGCTATGGAGGGTCCACTTGAGCAAACTACGCACCCGAGCTGTGCCCGCAACTTCGTTCGCGACTTGAAATATAAGTCCTACATACAGATAGAACTTTTGACAAATACAATCTCACTTTATATTACGATCAAAATTTAAAAAAAAATCTCCGCAGTTTTTATGAATTCTCCAATTTTCTAGCCGTATGCCAGACAACACACAAGAAAAAAAGATAGCTCGAATCGGACGATCCGTTCTCGATTTATGGGCCGTCTTACGTTTGCAATCTTGTTTTATATGTTATAGATTTATAGAAGATATCTATACACCTCAAAAGTAACAGACACTGACAAAAAAACGTTGCGAAATACGAGTCGTTTCCCAGCAAACATTTTATTCAGCAAAAATGAAGAATCACTTTATATTCAGTAAAAATGAAGAACATACATTCATTTAACATTCATTTATGTGAACCAGATCTGGTTTCAGATTAAAACGAATATTGACATTGGATTTTCATTCACATAAATGAACAAAAATGATTATTTATTCAATTAAGTGAATATTGACTGAATCATTTTTAAATCATCATAAAGCTTCATAAATATCAATATCAATAAATGCATTGATTTATCCCTAAAATGAATATAAGTGAACATGCTTATATTCATTTTAGTGAATGTTTCTCCAATCATTTATGAATCATTTAAAAGATTCATAAATGAAGGCCGATTTCTCAGGAAAATGGATTCAAATTGAATCATAAATGAATTCATATCGGAAGTTTTCTTCATTTAAATGAATCATTTATGATTCATTTTTGAAGGCAAATGTTTGCTGGGTTACGACAAACGCCAACGGGATTAGGGATGATAGATAAAGAAAATCCATGAGTATTGAGTAGCATCAATATGTCATTTTCAAAAGATTGTATGTAGGTACTTCCTCCATTTTTCGGGGTAACAAATTTTCTTGTGTACTCCTACTACGAGGACAAATTTACCAACATCTGACAAGTGACTTATCTGGGGGGGGGGCATGCTGCCCCCTGCAACCCCCCGCCTGGGTTTACTGTCAAAATTTGGGGCCTTATTTCATCTCAGTGGGGCCTTATTTCATATCTAACTTGTTTTGTCAATGGATTACCAATTGTCGATGACAATATTAAAGAGCCCTTAAAGTTGTTTGGTTTATCAAATCCACATTTATCAATTCATATCATCTAAAGATTGATATCTCCTTTGATATAGTTCTAATTTTTAAGTATTTTCCCCCCCTCACGACATAATCCATAATAACAGGAAAAACATATTTTTGTACAAATGTTCAAATAAATTCTTCAAAAGCCGGACAACCCCTGTAATTTGGCCACCAATTGAGCCCGATGCATTTGATACTCCACCCCTTTCCATCTGTTACTATGAAATGTGGAAATGTGACGATTCAATAAGGCGTGCAGTGCATTTGAAACCATACACCACTTTCACCACCACTATCGTCATCATTGTGATAAAACTCTGAATTAATTATGACCGCGGGGCAAGTGAATCAAAACACAGAGGGGGACTTTTGTGTGTTCACCACGTCTTTGAGCATTTTGTGAATTTGATGCTCTTAATGGCACTCACCCAAGAGTATGGGCTTACCAGATTGGAATAATCTACTTGTAATAGCCGATTAAATCTGCGTGTAAAAATCGAATACTTATACCTACTCGCGTACATAATATAACTTACTTGTATTCGGGCCTCATTAAGTTTCGTTGTTCGTGCTAATTCTTCTCTACAATAAATATCTGGATAATGTGATTTGGCGAAGGCAGCCTCTAGTTCAGCTAATTGTTCCTGAAATAATAAGAAAATAATATTTGAAATAAATAAGAAATAAATTTAATAATTGTTACTATATTTAAATACATACATAATATATATGGCAATTAAATTATACAAATATAAATTGTATCTTAGGTAGATGCAATGAACTTTAAACGTGCATGTGGCGATGAATTTACCTAGAAACCCGTACAAATCGATATTTTACATGGCTATATACGTATAGGTTAGGTAAGTATTCATAGTATTGCTGAATGTAACGAATCGCCGTTGGTGTGGACTATCGTCCTTAAAGCACAACAAAGTGAAGGGAAATAAACGCAAAAGGCCCTTCAAAATGGTACACGTAGACGTAGGTGCTCGTATAGGTACATATAAAAAAGGTCATAGCAAATATAAATATTTTATCAGAAAAACAGCACTGAATATTCACTGTGGCAGTAATTGGCCTTCACTTTGCTGGCGTGAGAGGCCAGTAAAAATCAAAAATAGAAACGTGACGGTGAGGCATCAGCCCACATCCTATAGTTCATTACAAACACAAAATGCATTAGTGGATCTATCAAAACGGAACATTTTTAGACTTTAGACTTTAGCTATACCATTTTATTATGTGAGCTTGAATAGCTGTTTTTTTAATATGGCTTATGGTTCATTTTAGTCTTGCGAGACAACGTTCGAAGACTTAAAGACCGTTGACTCTAGCAATGGCATACGGCAGGAGACTAATCAGGGGCGTAGCGAGAGTTCGAGCCGTGGGGGGTGACTTTTAGTGAAATGCCGACTTATTTTAGGAACTTGCCGACCGTATAGAAATCATGAAAATCTGCCCAGTGGTTGTCAAGTTATAACGACATCGAATTTCACCCCATAGAAGATATTTTTTGTATAGGAGGCACCACGCCCCTTTCACCAATTTTCACATGATCTATCCCGGGCTAATACCTATGATTGCCTGATGATGCCGACGGCCTTTTTTAAAATCGAATCAAAACTCGCTAAATTTTAAGGAGTTCAGTCGGCAAATTCACTGAAGCCGATCGTCCTTTTTAAAATCAAAACTCGGGGAAGGTATATAGGTACATAAAGATAAATAAATATAAATTGGTATTTCCGAAAGGTGGGACCTTTGAAAATGCCGACTTGCATACATTTACAAGTTTGAAAACCTATAGGTACCTATAATGAAAATCCAAACCCACTTTTTATTTTTTAACATTTTGTTCCGAGCTAATTTTTTTAAATTGCTCGTTTTTGCCGATTTTTTTTTAGTTGCTTAAGTTAATAAATGTAGCTTCCTTGATTTGTCGACTTTTGGAAAGCGAGGGGGTGCCTCAGATGCAGTTGTGGGTGTAGTGCGTAAAGCACCAGTGATGGCAGTGCAGGCTGTTCTTTGTACCCTTGTACATGACCAATGCATCATAGGTCGCAATCTTCACTGTTTCCCTGCTGTTCTCTTGCATATAAAGAGCATTATGAGCCATACCGACTTTTTCCTGAACATTAAATATATAAATAGGTGGCGCAACAGGCGGTAGACAGACACCCTAGGTCTAGCTTCTCGCAACCATTCGTTTTTGGGACGAATGGAAGGGACCTACAATTTTATGCCGAGTCCGAACGGCTGAATTGAGAAGCTTTTTCAGGACAGTCATACTCTCGGATGTTTGCCAGACGTTCGCGAGAGGTAGCGCAGTAGAAAAAACTAGATATAATTTGTGTTTTTCCGGGGATCGAACCTGTGATCCCTCGCACAGTAGTCCAGCACACTAACCACTGCGTTACTGCGCCCTGAACATTAAGTTTCAATTTTTTCCTAAGACCGTGCCAAGACATCTTACGCTATCCGATAGGGAAAGCTCCACTCCATACTAATCTTGGGTAGTTTGAAGGCTGGTATCTTGTTTTTTGTGCTAAAAAGTATTAGTTATACGTTTTTTCTGGGTTGACACGAAGTCCACACCCGCCAGCCCATTTTCTGAGTTTGTTAAGGGCCGATTTCATAGTTTCACTCAATGTGTTCAGGAATTACCCTAAACAAAAATAGCCACATCATCCGCGTACGCAGTTACGCTAAACCCTGAGTTCCGGAGTTCTTTAAGTATAACTTCTATGACAAAACCCAGAGGAGGGCTGAGATAATCCCTCCCTGAGAGTGGGATTGATATTTCTTGTGAGAAACATCGTGCAAAGGTAATTGGTTGTGCTACTACATTTATCCTTTTCAGGGCACGTTTGATTGCCTCTGCCCTAACGTTATTGAAAGTCTCTAAAAATGCAGCTAGTACAAATATCGCTTTGAAATGTGCGAAGAACATTATAGCTTCCCGTAAAGTGAGCTTCAACTAAAGCTTCGAAAACTTCCTCACTGCCTTCGGCCCATGCGCTATTAGATTTTCTAATAAAGCCGGGAATTGTCTCTTCTTTTGCAATAATTTTGGAATTGTCTTCTCTTTGTCAATTGCGAATTGTTTATACCCGGTACCACACTGTGGTGAGGGTATATTCACTTTGTCATTCCATTTGTAACGCCCATAAGGAGGCGTTGTAGGTGTGACAAACTATATATATTATTGATCAGCATCACTTTCTTAGTCGATCTAGCGATGTCCGTCTTTCTGTCTGTCCGTCTGTCCGTCTGTCCGCACGATTACGGCCGTAATTTAAGAGCTATCGACTTGAAATTTGGTACGTAAGCTTTTATCCACCAAACTGAGGCTAAGTTCGAAGATGAGCAAGATCGGATGAAAACTACTACTACCTCCCATACAAAAATATCAGATTTATATAGCTTTTTATGTTAAAAATTAAATTTAAATAGCTACAGTAAAGATAGCAAGTTTAAACTTTGCACATATTGTTTTAATAATATTTTAAAATTTTTGACAAAAATTGAATCGCTCTCGCTTCTTGTGATTTGTTGGTCGAATCTGAGTTGAAGCTGTAGACAGAAGACGAAGAATGGCGAAAATTTGCAAAATACGCAAAATGCAAAATGCGTATGGAATGAATAGAGCTGACTTAAAATCTTTTTTGCAAAGGGTTAAACCACCATCGTGCATAAAAAAAGAAACATTCTTGCGAAAAGATTGGCCTAACTTTGTATATCAAAATGAGTCTATTCATTGACAAGCATGATGCCAATTAATTGTCTCTGTCAATTAAAGAAAAACTGACATTTTGTTTGTCCAGTGGTTTCTTTGTTAGTTATTGGCAAACGCTGTTAGTCAATTCATTGACAAGCGATTTTCGCTATTTCCACTTGCCAATTGAATTGGCATAAAAATACGTCAATTGTCAATTTCAATTCGACAAGTGAAAACCCAGCAAAACTCCTTGTTCCATCCATCACGCAGGCTGAGACCTTTTGACCGTTATTCCAACCGGACAAACCTTGTCAAAGGCCCTATTCAATGTAATAAACATGGCCCAATGTTGAATAATGGATGGTACTTTCGACGTGGTGTCTCGTATGAATATAATGATTGAAATAATGAATATTATTATGATTTACCATCCATGGTAAATTAAATGACCAAGTCGAACCGCATTGCTTTGTTTTGATGATCCCAAATATACCATATATTGTAATTTTATCAACATTTCAGGAATGTAGTGTAAAATTTTGTTATAGTACCTGTGTTGTTTGTTTAATTTCACAGCCAAATGTTCGCCATTTTGTAATAACCTTATATCTCCGGTTTGTATGATCCGATTTTGATTAAACCTCTTTTATCAATTAACTGCATATTTAATTACTATAAAAAATCAAGTTTGGGAAAATTGTACACTCCATTCCTGAAATTCTGGTGCAATTTCATATAGAGTTTTTTGAAAAAGCATTGTGGTAAATCCATGTGGAATTCCACCTCGAAGAATTGGGAAAAAGAGGAATTTTAAGATCTGTGATGGGGAATTTCACTTAAAGCGGCTGGCAATACTCTCTAACGTATGCAGTTTATCGGCGTAGTATATGTACTTAGGTATACAGAATATAATCCATAAGCGTACCTAAACTCACACAATTTCGAATACCGACCTGCAGGTCCATTACGTGAAATTATACATTAGTAATCGAATGTTTCCCTCAATAAATTGATGGTGTCACGCTTTATGTGACTTATTACCCACGATAAGTTTGGGGAAGTGAACCGCGAAAAAATACTGCCATTATAGAAACAATGTTGCCAAATGTCTAAATAAAAAAAATACACTTTATTTGGGGCAACATGTCCATATAGGTACCCTAATCGTCCTAGAATGGAGGCTTTTCAGGATAGTTATATCTACCCTCGGATGTTTATAAGGCGTTCGCGAAATGTGGTGCAGAAGAAAAAAAAATTGAGATACTATTTGTGTTTTCCGGGATTACTCATGCGAAGCTCCTCGCGGAGTAATCCAGCACACATTATTTAACAAAAACTAATCGATCTTAACTAATAATCGCTTTTAACCTTTTCGCGCTCCATATTTTTTTTTAGTTCACAGTCATTTTATATGTAAAATGTTGCCATTGTGAGTTCGTAAAATTTAACCTGGAGACTTTAAAAATGCACAAGAAATAGCTAAAAGCTGTATTACTAAATTCGCAAGGAATCTCTTTTGTTGATTGCGTCTTAATTTAAATCATGGCTTTGGTTTTCGCTGTTGTATAAACTAATTTTCCAATATCATGCACTTAGGTACTACTGATAAACGAGTAGGGTGTACTCGTTTTACCATCCATTTCTTAAGTAGTTAATACATGGAAACACCGACACCATACCATAAACAAACTCTTCTTTAGTCTGTCCTGCCTACAAGACAGACAGATGTAGGGACTAGGGACTGATTTGACCAAAGTAATTTCTTAATCAAATTAATGTTAATTGAATTAAAAAATATGGCAAAAGTTAATGAACCTGTGTAAATGTCGTCCTATGTCTTCTTCTCGCCGGTGTCGGGCAGGATGCTGTTGTGGGGGTGTGGCCTGTATGCTGACTTAATGATGAGACTCCACTTCCGGGTGATGTAACACCACCGGATACGGATGAAAGTCCACTATTTGGTTCGGGTTTTAGTTTTTTGAAAGCACCTTCTGCTGCAACGAAAAATACAAAATATGAGAATTTATTGTATGGCATAATGTTGTTTGAATAAATCTGTTTTGGTTATCATCGACGATTGTATAAATAAGTAAAATTTCAATAATCAAGTACCTAATAGACAATGTTTAGTACTTAACTGGAATTTGCTTCATATCAGGTATGTACATAATTATGCGCTTCCCCTCTCTGAGGCCTAAATACAAACACAATACCTACATATTTTGAATTTGACAGAACTTTAATATTTGCTATACCTAGTAGGAGAACATCAGCATTTGGATGCGGATTTGTTACAAGCGACGGCCTTATAAGGAAGAAATCTAGAACTTTCGTTTTGCGAGTAGATAACAAGCCACATCAGGGAAAAATTCGCTGATTCCAGATATGCTCCAATTGCGCACACCAAGTTGATGTTGAGGCATTGTCCCTCTGGCTGAAAGTCGAAGACTATTCAGGCTGGAGAGTTAGTTTCTTTAACTCTCACTTTTCTGACCAGTGTGATGATATTATGTACAGCACATAGAGTTCCCTCTTAAAACTGCCAAAATCACTCTATGTCCAAAAAATTCAATGTCCAAGCTCAGGACAGCGATGATGAGGTTCTCATGTAGAGTCCCCTTCGTGTTTTTTTTTTTTGCAAACCCTTACTCTTCAATTGCCTAATTAGGATTAAGAAATATCACCAACGTAGCTCTTGTAAGGCGCATAGTGACGTGGTGAGAAGTGGCGTAGTGACCAAGTGACAGGTGGCATGGAAGTGGTGAACACGATAGTGATTAAACGGTTTTAGTTTGCGGGGGCGTAAAAAATACGCAGTTTCAATGCCAAAATCCAGCTGCTTCTATAAGGAATATGCCTTTACAAATCCACGTCGCCACCACCCACTCGAAAATTACATTTGTTCGAGATAAGTGGAACCAGACTGGCATCACGCCACCTGCAAAATTCAATGTAGCCCCACTCCGCGTCTTAATTTGTTTACATAGGATTTTGGGATTCTACCTGACACTTGGTCATCACGCCACTGAACCATCACTTCACTGCGCGCCTTGTTTTATAGGTTGTTCTGTTTGTGGTTGCTATTGCTACGTTTGTTTATTTTGTTCAAAATCGAGCACAAATGTGTCAGTCTGGGTACCTAGTTCTTTTGATAATGACATCGACATTAAAAAAATTGCAACTTGGTATAAAATTACTTACATACAGTTGCGTTCCCGAAAATAGTAGTGCTCCTCTAAACAAAACTTGAACCAAATGAAACGGTACTTTTTCCGTTGAAAAATATAAGGATGGAATTCCGTTACTTTCGGTCAAAATTTATTTACTTTTGACTACTTTAGAGAGATGCACTACTATTTTCATGAACACAGCTGTATATTCATGATCAGAACACGCAGCCAAAATATTCTATAGTATTGTATTGGTAGGACGAAGCAATGCATTGCATATGCCTACATAAATTCATCTATTAATTTAATTTGAGGAAAGAGCTTCTATTTTCAAAAGCACAAGTGGAAAGGCTTCCATAGATTTACAATTTTTTTATTCATTTAAAATTAAAAAAAAAAAACATTTTTTTATCATTCATTCAAGTATCATTCTCTAACTCGTACGAGTGTACGAGATATAAAAATAAATATTGAAATTCACTTCTTTTACTCCTCTATCATCGTAGAGCAGGCTTTTTAAATACCTGGAGGTTTAGCCAAAACCAATATCAACGAAAATGTAAAAAAATATTACTACAAACAAAAGGGGTGGTTTATGATCCATCGGACTTCAAAATATTTTAATTCGATTACAAAGTGTTGGAATACGAAACTTTTGGTTAGTTGTTATCTACCCGCATTGACAAATAAACGCTACGAATGTTTTTTCTTCGATATTTGGGACTGTATGGCATTGACATAATAAGCCAACTTTTGGCGGAAAAATTAGCCCCAATATATCGAAGCATTTATACCGATCGGTGCGTTTTATTTCCTTTCTTGTTGAGTAGAAAAAACTCAGGAGTAAGTGCTTCAAAATACAGCAACTTTCTAAAAAATATTATCTATTATTGCTTCTTTTCTCCATTTGAAACATTCTGTAAAATACTAAGTATTTTTGAATAGTACGCATGCATACCTTTGCTACTTCTATCCACGTGATTATGATAGGGGTTGAAGACCTCGACAGGTTGTTCGGCTTATCAAACATTATTTAAAATTTTGCAAACTTAAGTCCGAAGAAGTTGCTGTGTTTTCATCATCATCGATCCTCATTTGTAAGCTCTTCTTCCGTCATTGTATATCGGGCTTAGCAAAAATGTGGACTTAAAATCATATCTATAGAAGCGAAGGGTTATAGAGGACAAAAAAGACAGCCTATTATCTGTGGCGGATGAAATAGATACGGAAATAATAAATAATATACATATAGCTAGTAACTCAGTTTTTTTTTTATAATAGTGGTCAAAACCACAATGTCTTGGAATTTTTGGTACCTATATATAGCCTTCAAATTTGGTTAATGGACCTTCTTGCATTTTACAAAAAATAGGCGGTATTGGACGAAGGGATGTGGGACCTCCCATTAAAAGAAAACATTACAAACATTATTTCTCGACACTCACGGGAGCTAAATCTGTAAAATTTGGAACATTGATGTGCATTGTTTAAATTCCTGGATACGACCAAAGACGGGTGGTATTGAGCTAGTACCTATACCTACATATAATTTTAACTCTTTTTTAAGAGTTTTTATTTAACTTGACATGCAGGTTGGTTTTTTATAAAATGCAAGCAAAATTTAAACCATTACCTGTAAATTTTGACTTTAAAATTTTGTATGTTGATATAAAATAGGTATACAAAATATTAAATATCTACGTATTTCGCCGTTTTTAAAAATTCGTGCAGTAAAAGTTAAAAAAAGTCATACCTACATTAAACCATTAGAAATCGAAGTCAATATAAAAAAGGATAAAATTCTAAAACTCAGAATCCGTGAGTCAATTTTGAAATTTAAAAAATTAGCAACAAATTCAGAAAAAAATTAGATGAATGTTAGGGTAAAGGCAGGATTTGACACGTTAGCTTTTTTTTATATTTTTAAATACAAGTATAATTTTAAATGTATAGATTTAGCGTAAGTTAAACTGTTATTTTAGTAACGAAGTACCATCATAATTAATTTTGTCCTTTTATCTGTTTTCCTAAAAATATAGCCTCTTCTCTAATGCCTGCAATGAAGGAGGATTTGACAGTTTCGTAAAGGACGTTTTGTGAGTAGATATTTAAATAATTAAAAAATAAATAAAACAACAAAATACCTGAAAAGTGTTTATAATAAACGCTTTGTTTTTAACTGATGAAGGAGGATTTGACACTGTCAATTGCTCCCTCAGCAACGGTTGTCAAAACTTTCTTTTAGTTGACTTTTGAAAAATAATTAAAAAATATAATTAGATATATAGAACTGTTCCTCAGGAATATGGCTTATTACAGCAGCTCAAATCAATCATAACTATCTTTGTTTTCTCATAATAAGAGCTACCCGTGTCTTAGTTCTTGAGAAAAGTGCTATTTTCAAAAATTCTTCATGTCAAATCCTCCTGCCATTACCCATTATGTATAATGTATAAATCTCTGTGAAATATATTCTGCCTCGAAGCTCTATCTTTAGTTTAATCAATTTCATAAAATTATTAGAAGCACATTTAAAATACTCAACATTTAGGGTCGGCTTTGCTCTACGGTTGTGGATTACATTTATACAGGCAGTAAAGAATTCCTAGTTTTTAACTATATTGTATACTTTTATTTTGTAAAATATCATTCAAAAGGCCCCGATTTTCTCCGGGCTTTTGTTTTAATATATCGATGCCATAAATAGATTTTTAGAAGATAAGGCTATCAGTCATACTCATACATAATGGTACTCGAAAATTATATCGCATTTTAAATCCTTTACTCCGATCCACCCACCTTAAATAAACACAAATTCTCGGGCGTTTAAGTGGACTTTTGGATTCCAGACAAATGTGTCTAACTCGCTACACAACAGTGTTATTTGTGCAAATATTGTGCGTAAAAAAATTAAAATTACGTAGTATGTACATATATAAAAATGTCTAGGTATAATCCAAAACAAAGATAAGGCTACAACCCAAAGAATCCGTTGCATCCGCTTGTTAACTCAAAGGAAAAATACAGCTTATGGGAGTAGGTTTAATTTCTACCTTTTTGAACGTTAAGTACACTGACAGTTTTCACAAATAAAGCACAGACCTACATTCATAATGAAAATCTCTGGTTTAAGGGTAAAAATCTCCTGGAAAAGAACAACGAATTTCAAGTCGAAACTCACCACCTATTCATCGACTTCAAAGCCGCGTATGATAGCATACATCGCCAGGAGCTCTATGTGGCGATGGCCGAATTCGGAATCCCGGCAAAACTGATTCAGCTGTGTCGCGTGACGCTGGAAAACACGCGCTGCAATGTGCAGTTTGGAAGCAGCTCCTCCGATCTATTTCAAACTTGCACCGGATTTCGGCAAGGAGACGCGCTGTCATGCGACTTCTTCAATCTCGTACTGGAGCAGATAGTGCGCAGGGCAGGTGTCAACACGGAAGGCACTATCTTCAACAGATCCGTACAGCTACTGGGCTATGCGGACGTTATTGACATCATCGGTCGCTCCCAGCGTGCCGTGGTAGAAGCGTTCACGGCGATTAAAGAACAGGCGAAATCCGTTGGCCTTGAAGTAATTGAGGACAAGACTAAGTACATGCTATCAACAAACAAACAAGCATCTGTCCACCGCCTAAGACAAAACGTCACTATTGATAGCAACAACTTCGAGGTAGTTAAGGAGTTCACCTACCTCGGAGTAAACATGAACTCCACGAATGACACCCTAGTTTAGATCCGGCGAAGAATTACCCTAGGAAACCGTTGCTACTTCGGTTTGGCAAAACAACTGGGTTCAAAACTCCTAACTCGAAGGACGAAATGTGTGCTCTACAAAACCCTCATCCTGCCAGTTCTGCTTTATGGCCCCGAGTGCTGGACGATAAGCAAGAAGGGAGAGCTGATACTGGACTCCTTCGAAAGAAAAATACTTCGGCGGATTTTTGGTCCTGTGTGCGAGGAGGGCGAATGGAGGAGAAGATATAACCGCGAACTCTATGAGCTGTACCAAGATGTGGATGTAGTCCAAAAAGCCGAAACACGTCGACTACATTGGCTCGGCCACATCGAGCGAATGGACAATAATGCTCCAGCTAAGACGATCTTCGAATCCCAGCCCCCAGGTTCGAGAAGACAAGGAAGACCGAACCTCCGTTTCAAAGACCAAGCCATCGCGGATGCCAGAGCGCTTGGTCTCGACAACTGGAAGCAGCGTGCCCGGGATCGTAGAGGATGGAAGGCTGCAGTGTCTCAGACAGAGACTCTTCACGGGTCGGGAGCCCGATAAGTAAAGTAAGTAATAAAGAAAATCTCAAAAGGTATAAAGAAATTCGCAGCACCTCAGTAATAGGTAGAAAAAATAGAATACCGCTGATCAAAACGAAATAAGGATAGTATTATCCAAGCATACCGACACAACGAACGAAACAAATATTAAAAGAGAAGTTTCCAGGTCTTGTAGCCTCTTAACCCTCTATCGGGTAAAACCGTCTCATTTGATTTTTGACCTCCAGAGTCAAAGCTATTTCTTTTTGTTTGCTCAAATTAGCGAAAACCTTCTTTAGGCTAGTTATTGATTAACATTTTGGTAGCATAATGATTGCAGTCATCCGTCAAATGCAAACAGTCAATGAAATAGCACCAAAAATTGTTTCGCAAAATATTTTGTTTTAAATTATTAAATAAAGATAAATTAGAATCAAGTGATCGACTTTATAATTTTAGCGCATGTACTTAGTTAATATGTTTGAGTTATATGTTTTTGTTGAAGTAAAAAAATAAGGTGAAGTGTGTTTTGGAAACTAAAAATATAAGACCGTCTCCAGACGGCCTTGCCTGTTTGTGTGTAAAAAATGTCCGGTATGTTTCACTGTTGGTCACGTTTTTTGTGCGAAGAAACATCATTGCTTACCTATTATTTTCCCCTTTTTATTTAAATTTTTGTGTTAGATGGATCGTTGTAAGCGAAGCTATAAGTATAGAATTCAAATTGGAAAAATTGTCCGATGATCAATTGATCGAGAAACTGAACAAGAACCATCCCCATCAACTGCGATTATAGCCAATGCCCAATGCACGCCCCAAACCACCCAAAAGGGCCCAATTTCCATTGCCAACATTCGAAGATGCTGGACCATCAGTTTAACCTACTGCTGGGGGCTACACCAGAGGAGGGCCTACGAACTAAGTCCCAACTGGAACTAACTCCCACTAGCCAAAACGAACTAAGTCCCAGAAAATTTGGGATTTAGTTCATATGAAGTAACTCCCATTATTTTTAGGAACTATAAGATCCAACTAAGAATGAACAAAGTCCCAATATAAGAATGAATTAAAACCCAATAGTGGGACTTTGTTCTTTATGAACTAAGTTCCAAATGAACTTACTCCCAACCTCCAAATCCAACAGTTGATCTCCCATTAGGCACAGTGGAATATGAATATGCAACCCCCCTGCTTGGGGTCACTGTTGGATTTGGATTAAGTGCGAGGTTTGATGTTGATGTATGTCAGAATTATTTTTTCGTCGAAACAAGTTAAATGAACTAACTCCCACTTTTCTCAAATTGGGACTTAATTCATTGGGAATTATTTCATAATGAACTACGACTTATCTCCCAAACATTATGAACTAAATCCCACTGCATAATTAGTGGGACTTAGTTCATTTGGCTAGTGAGTGGGAGTTTGGCTAGTGAGTGGGAGTTAGTTCCAGTTTACTTTATAAAATAAATCACCAACATCAAGTGTTGCAAAAAGAGCCGTTCATCCAGTTGCAGATGGTTCGATGGTGAAAATCATTTTCCAATTTGGGTTGATTAGAAAAGGCAAAAAGAAGTGCAAACATTGTAAAAAGTCAAATACACATGTCGTTTTTTTTCCAAATGCGGCCTTCATTTATGTGTTGATAAGAATTGTTTTTGGGATTACCACCATAGAAAATAATATGTTTTATAACTCTTTTTCTGAATAAAACTTCTTTAGTGGATAAATATTTATCTATGTTTTTTTTACATGCAAACCGGCAAGACCGTCTCAAGATTGTCTTGACTATTTCAGACAAAATTTTCACCTCCTTAAAGCTAAACTTTAGCTTCTTTTACCTATATTTACTTGGAAAAAAATGTCAACTTGATTGGACCATTTTTACGGTTTTGCCCGTTAGATGGCTAAATATCGTGCTATTTGAGCACTTTGTGGTTTAATGAAAAAAAATATCTTGGTAAAAACTAGCACAGAAAATCACGTAAGTATATTATGTACTTACATTACTAATGTATAGCAGACAAGGCCGTACCCAGGGGGGGATTGATCGTCCCCGTATTTTTTAAGAAAATAAGCAAAAAAGACTAATTCACATGTCACATCGTGCTTCCTTTTGGAAATGGCAACGCTGTGTTACCGACCGTCTTCCTAAATATCTTGGGCGGAGGGTCGCACAAGCGAAGCGATCACAAAAGCGCGCACGATGGTGCTTTTGTCACGAGAGGGAGCTTTAATGCGGAGTTCAAGCATTATGTACAGAAGGTAAGGTACATTGTATAGCGCAGTTTGCTCAACTTGGCTCTAGGTCCAGGCCATTCATGTCATATTCAGCCTATACCTTCACATTTGTTTTAGGAAAACATTAAAAGAATTTATCCGCAATATGTGACATAATCGCTCTGTGTCGAAAATCATGATGTATCAATCCATTAAAAATAAAACTTTTGAAATATTGTAGGTACCCTGAAGCTTATACTCTGAAACCTTACCAAACGTGTCTTGATTTTTAAGATATAGTTTAGCGAGTGATTTTGCAGAAAGCGTGTGTGGTCTGAATGTAACGTTTGCATGGTTCATGACACCGCTGGTAAACTGCTTTTAAATGGTAATACATCAGATCCTGAAACCTATTTTAGCGTCATTAGGTATATTCTGATACCATAATTATTTGGATGATTTTATAAATCAGCTTGATATATGATTTGAAAATCATAAATCCTTGCTCTCTTTTTTGTGCAATCTGATTCCATAACTACGCAAAATGATCAAAATTTCAACAAAAATAGCTTAAAAATGTATTAACTGAGACATTCTGGGGTTCCATTGACCACTGAATGCTTATTGCGGAAAACAAAATGCCATATCGATAACAAACTGAAAAACAACAAACACATCAAAGAAGTCTATTGAATTTAGTTTTGTAAATAATATTCTTTTAATTCAGTTGACCTTTGTTCCTAATACAAAATATACTAAAATATTGAAGTGATAAGTTTTAAAATTTTTTTATTATGTTGGTTAAAAACTTTTTAATGAAATTATTTGCTTGGAAAAATGTGTCATGGTCATGGTCCAAAATATTTTCCTGTAGTCATCATGGCCACGTGTAACATTTACCAATAGCACATAACTTCATATAAAAGCTATTCCACATTGTAATAAAAGTCATACTAATTGTCAGCACAGTGGGTCAGTCTCATTGATTATTGTGTTGCGGGCTAACAACTAAGCGATGGGTGGTTTGATACAAGGAAAAACACAAATTGCATCTTAAGGTTGTATTCACTGCGTCACCTCTAGAGTATAACTGTCCTGAAAAAGCGCCTCAATTCAGCCGTTCGGACTCGGCACAAAAGGGTAGGTCTCTTATTCCATTCGCCCTAAAAATAACAATTCACACAAAGAAATGGTTGGTCAGATGCTAGGCATAGGGTCCTATACCGGCCTGTTGCGCCAACTATTTTTATTTATTTGTTTAATTGCTAGAAACTAACCCAAAATAAGCAAACGCCCTATTATCAAGCCAACCCAATTCAGGAATCAAAATATTCCGCCTCAATTAGGAAAAATTTGTCAGTCGTATCAGGTTTAATGCTGCTGACCCCAAAATGCTGAATAATTACCTACCCTACCTCCTTAAACTGAACTGGGAAAAAAACGCTGTTTACCACCAAGGACATTTAAGTCTATACCTTTCCACGTAAAGGTGCACGACTTCTTCTGCCGTGTCATAATATTCGACGACGTTTGTCACTCCAGCATGAATATGCAATGTTGGGATAATTTATGCAAATTTAACACTAATCCAAGGACAGCACTGATGTTGAAATTGCGTATATAAAAAGGAACTAGCGGTCCGCAGAAGCTAAACTCACACGTCAAACATCGGCAGACGACACCTTTAGAAAACCCGATTAAGAAATTAAATTTCACCGTTTTCCCTGACAATTTCGAATGCAAATTCAGCAAAACTGTATGGGTATTCTATGTCTGGTATCCGTATCCACAATTGACGGCGGCATATAAATTCATACAAATTTCAACAAGCCAGCGTCTGTTACTACGTATTTACAAAATTAATGAATCGCCTCAGTTAGTGAAAGGACTTAAGAGGTTAAGCTGTGGCGCGTGCGATTCCATTCTAATCCTCACAGATTTTCGACAATTGCCTCCATACTAGAAAATACGAGATGAGTACAACTATGAATGGGTCTCGTTTGACCACAATTTGTATTGACACTTATTTCGCTAACAAAAGGACCGCATAAAGGGCGAAGAAAAGGGTTTCTGCAAAAAGGATTACGATGACCTTTTTGTTGCACTTACCGGACAATGAGTGGTCGGACAATCGTGTCGGGGGTGTGTGTGCCGGCGTATGATGATGTGACGACGAATCCATACCAGGTGTTGGCAGACCCGTATACAATGAGCTAAAGTCTTCCGGTGTACTACTGCATTTTCTCTGATTGACAGATGACGATTTATCCAATGATGCTATCGACGAACGGGTGTCCTGCACAGATGACGCTAGACCCAACAATCGGTTCTCATGCGACGAAGCAATACCCATTAGACGGTTGTCCTGGAACGACATAAACTTGGTATCCTGTCCACCGTGCTGTAGGTTGCCATGCGATATGGCGTGGTCTTCTAAGAGACCCTGCTGCAGTCCCAATAGGCCCCCAACCAAATTAGGTCTCAGCTCGTCCATTAGCTTGCCTTGGCCACAAGTACCCGCGGAGAAATTCAACTGTCGGCTAAAAATCGCAGGAAATATGTTAAACTGCTGTGAATCTGCGCTCGACTGAGGGCTTAAGCCGAGATTGGTAGTCCCAATACCAATTGGGGTATTGGATGGATGATGGGTTGTTGTATTGGCTGTACTACCCGATGTGGGACCGTTGCCGACTACCAGTGAAGAACCACCGCCGGTGCCGCCGTTTGGGGTACTTCCGGGCGTACCACTGCCGCCGCCGGAACTCGCACTGTTGTTGTGAAGCGATGTAGCCGACGCGTGCTGCTGCTGTTGCTGTTGTTGTTGTATGGCAGCAGCGGCGGCGGCAATTGTATGGTGTTGCTGATGCTGTTGTTGCTGTTGCTGCTGCTGCTGGTGATGATGATGGCTAGAAGCGTTGCCGACGACGCCACCACCGTTACCAGGGCCGCCGGCACAACTGTGTTGTTTGAAATCCAATTTGTGGCCGTAAAATCTTGAATCGATGTACGTTTTGAAAATTTCAATTGTAATGCCGTACGAAAAACGAGTATGGTGTTTAAACTTTTCACAGACTAGATGTCGCCGTGAGTGAGTTTTTTTATTTATTTATTTTTTTTTTTTTTTTTTTCTTGCTTATTAGTTATTCCTTTGAAAACAGTTTAGTCTCTCGATTGTAGGTAGGTATATTGTCCAAATCAGTTCAATTCAATTATCTATCCAATTTCTATGGTCAAACTTGTAAAAGAAACCCAATCACAATAGAGAGCAAAACTCTCAGATCACTCGTCTAATTAATTTAGAGAGAGCTCACAAAAAAACGACGGGGCCAAAAAACCCTCATCAACACAATAACACAAACAAGGTCACACTCTTCCAGAAGTGGGATCAATGTCGACACTGGAATAATTTAATTAATTATATAATTTCAATAAATTAAAAACGCAACACCAGACACTGATTATCGCATCAAACTGTAGAAGTATATGCACACGCCCGGTTGATACAAAGGGGAACAAGGAATGTGCGGAGAAACTAAACTAAAAAGCCTTGAGTCCTTCCCGTCTAATAATATCGACTGAATATTTACAAAATCTTTCGCAATTTGATTTCCTTGTCACTTGATAATCTTATAATGCATATATATACAATTTCATCTGTTATTATAGGTAACTCTTTTTATTTTGTATATAGATACGCCACGGATAGAGGCAAAAAGGACAAGGCAACACAAAAACACACAAAATCGTTTTTAAGAGCAACCCCGTCGTGTGGTGCAAATCGTTTGTCGTCGTCGTCGAAAATTCGTACGTATTCGCGGCCGATCAAACTTAAAATGATATACTATTCCATTCAGCATACAAAATTATAACCAAATTAAGGATCATGTGCAAAACGGGGTATATCCCGGTTGCCTTGCTCTTTGGATTGCCCACCACCACCAGCCACTATTGATGATGGGAGTAATAACGATGAAGGTGGACTGGTAGTAGACTATTTAACTGTGTGTATGAAGGGATGCACAGCACAGGCAGGATGGTTTTTGCTGCCATCATCAGCAGCCAGCATCATCGCACGGTTCTTTCATTGCGAAGGCAAAACAGTGCCGACTTATGTGTTGAACACTAGTCGTGCTTTTTGCACTCACTCGAAGGGAAATATTCCCCAGCTTGTGCGAGTTTAATTCCTTTTGGTCCAATAAGGTGAACGATTGTACAGGATGCGTACAAAGAGGACTGACAACACCACCCCTATATGGATATTGGAAGCAAACCTCGACAAAAAGTGCTTTCAGATGAGAATGAACGGTACAACAGAGGTTGATTGAAAATATGGTTTTGAAAACTGCCATATTGGAGTAGAGTGCTTCAGTGTGAAAGGAAAGTATTTAGAAAGAAGTTATTCCCTGCTTATAAAGAACGTAAGCTCTGAGCACGAGAACCAAGGATTAATGTATTGAAGAAACTAATAGTAATTCATACTAAGAACCCAAAGATGAATATTATATTCATAATAACAAGGAATATCAATCACTAAATACGGTAATTCGATTGAGTGTAAACACGTATAGGTACAGTAAATTCAAAATACCTAGCAGCATTTGCGAATGCGAATTAAGGCTGCAGCACCAGGATACACATTGGGCCTTACTAATAATAAATTATTTTTTAACCTTCACCATAAATATTTTGTAGTTCACAATAGATATTTAATTTAATATGAAAATATTCGACATGTTGAGTTTGTATAATTGTGAGCATATGGACACTAAAACGATTATTAGTACCGCGCATTAACTCTGTTTAATGTATAATTAACAAGATTATGTGGTACCTACTAATCATTTGTAATGCACATACAGTCAACTCTCGATTAACCGGGGTGCTGGGGACCGAGCGCATACCGGAAAATCGAAAATCCCGGATAAACGAAAATGATATTCTCAAAGAAGAAATAACACTTTATGCAATGTTTTTCCATTTTTTTTGTAAATCGATTTGCTGAATGAGAAAAATTCACAGAAGAAAACCAAAAAAAAGCACACAAAAACTTGCATGTTAGGTTTTGTTTGCATGAATTAAAGAAAGTTATTAAAAATGATCACGGATAATAGAGTAAATCCTGGATAATCGATTTCTAAATAAATAAAATTTAATAATTTTTAATAAATTTTTGAAAAAAAATTTCCCGGTTAATAGGGTTGCCGATTAAACGAATGCCGGATAATCGAGAGTTGACTGTAATTACATTTTACGAACTGAGACCAATATCCAATTACAGTGGAAGCTCTGGTCAACTTTTCTGCATAGTAAACTTTTCTGAGAGTCAACTTTTCCGAACTTCTACTGTATCAATAAATCATTTACGGGCAGATCATATTCAATTTTCAAGGTCCCCTTCCACTTGCGTGCACCAACTGAGTCGCGGTCTTCCTCTAATGTGCCGTCCCTCGGGTGTGGATTCAAAGGTCTTCTGGGCTAGAGCGTTTGCGTCCATTCGCCCTATGACCCAGCCACCTCAGTCGTTGGTTGGACCTTCACTCTTCTGGCTAGGTCGATGTCGCTGTTAGCGGTTTGGTGATGATATCTCCTTTTCCAAAATCCCTTTTCCAAAATCCCCTTTCCAAAATCCCCTATTCCATAATCCCCTGTGCTGGAATCCCTTACTCCAAAGAAAATCTCACTGGACAAAATCTCCCATTTTTAAATTTGGTGTTATTAATTCTGTCGCGCGACAGAGTGAGGTACGTATGCACCCCCCCCCTTCTTTGGTTTACTGTCAGATTTGCGGTATATGTGCGAAATTGGGTATATGCAAAGTTTATATTATGTTGTTTGCGTAATTTTACTGCCAAAACTACGCGTTTAAAAAACGGATAGATTCTAAACGAACAAGGGATTTAATAAGTATGTATGTAAATGGGAAATTTTGGCATAGGGGATTTCGTCCCGGAAAATTTTGGAAAAAGAGATAAAAAAAAAATGAGAGATTATGTCCAATAAAGGAGATAACGTAGGGATCCCGAAAAATGTCCCTCTCGAAGCAACCAAGAGTAGCCTGATCCGCTTTTGATACAGTCCATGCCTCCAGGGCCGGATTTAGAGGTCTGGAGGCCCTGGGGCAACAAATGAGTGGAGGCCCCTGGCAGCGTTCCCGCTTTCACTACTATCGTAATGTTTCACTACGATTTTGCTTCAGTTCGGCAAAACCATTACGTCACTACGAAAAATTTGGAAACACTATGATTCTCCGTTCGACTTCGTATCCATATATTTAATTGAACACAATCACTTTTCAGCGCAATAATGGTGGTTACAAGAGATCGATTCCCGTTCTGTGATACTGTGAAGTGATAACAAATTTAATTTAATTTGCAATTTTCTAGGTTTATTTATTTTCAAGGTAGAATACTATTCCTTTGCCAAATCGGGGCTATTCTCCAGATATTCGAATAAACACATGTTTTGGGTTTCTGAATCCCTTTGTCCCCGCTTATTTTTCATTTCCATTGTGAGTCATATAGAGCCTTGTCTAATGTGATAAAAAAATTATCATTATGAAAAAAATCTGAGATTTGTTTTCATTTTTTCGTAGAACGAGAATCGAATTCAGCGCGAACTTGTGAAAACTCTTTTCACTTCACAGTATCATAGAACGAGAATCGACCCCCCGTTCAGTGTATTGCGCGTGTCGTATAGTCGTACTAGGCTTAAAACTAAAACATTATGGAGATTGCAATTACTTTTCATATTTCACTACGATTTAGCTCGAAACACTACGTTTTCTTCATCTCGGCACTAAGCTTTGGTAAATTTGAACGCTGCCACCTGGCTTATTATTTTCCAAATGAAATGAACAATTTTTTTCAGTCAAGTGTTTGAATAATTTATTGCGAAACCAAGAAAATTATCTTAACAAACCTATACATACCTACCTATATAAATATAGACAAAAACAAGAATTGAGTGGAATTTCTTAGAGAACGATTGCAGGGGCTCCTTGAAGACGTTCCTCTTGTTCAGAGAAGGGCGATGTTCTTTCAACAAGATGGAGCACCTTGTCACAGTAGCAGAGGGGTAACACCATCCCTCAACCATATTTTTAACGAACGGTGGAATAGTCAATTTGGCCCCAACACTTGTCCACCCAGATCCCCTCACCTAACCCATGGATTTCTTTCTTCTGGGGTGCTATGAAAGAAAAAGCTTATTTTTATTTTAGAGAAATATCGAGTCTTTTTTGACCATTTTTGCCGAACAAAAAATGGCTTTTACTACAACTTCTGTTGATCGTACGTAAAAAAATTTCACAAAAAAAAATTATTTTAAATCATTTTAAATTGGAAATAATGTCGAATTCCAAAAATTTTTGAGTTCGACTTTATTTCCAATAAAAAAAAAGGAAATAATGCCGATCGCACTTCAATAAGATCATTTCAACACACCTACTCCAAGTTCGACATAAATTCCCTATTTTCGACCTTATTACCATTTTTCTATGGAAATAAAGTCGACCATAAAAAAAAATGCAATTCGACATTATTTCCAATCTAAAATGGAAATAAAGTCGATTCGACCTTAGTTCGACTTTATTTCACGGCACCATATAGGTCGGCCGAAAACCGCACTGGTATGGCATAAGGTATTGCAATATAAATGCGATGCATCTATCGTTGGCGCAGTATAAAGTAGCATCTATCTAAAGCTAAACGATGTTAATGTTTCTCAACTGATGTTAGAAGCTAGACCCATTGTTCTTTATTGTTCTTTTTCATCCCAAATAATCTGTTCCTGGAGTAGATAGCTATGTAGCAGATCTCTATTTCTTCTAACGCGTGCTTCTAATGTTTCTCCATGTTCATTAAAAAATTGCAAAGTTCTTTCACCCCTTTTGCTAAAAGGGCTAGTGATCGCAACTTGCACTTGATTGACAAGCAAAAAAGCCACTTTTCCGTTTAAAATTTAAATTTAATCCCGATCTCTATGTTATGTAAGTGATAATAATCAGAGTACCTACGTACATACCTACCTATTACATCTGCTGTAATATTCAATAAACTAGACAATTATATAAACCGTTCTCACTTTCCGTACACCCCGCTTTAGAAACTTATAATCTGTTGTATTTTGCAAGTTCAGTGCATTTACATATTAAGCTTCATGTAGATATCTGCATCCGCTAGATCCTAGTTTATTTGACGCAAAATGACCCAAAATATTGTCTTACCCAATCCGCAAGCCTAGTCTTTTTCAACATTACTGTACTGTGGGTATATCTCAATCTCTGGTATACATACATCACTATTTCATCTACCAACTAACAAATGTACCTTTGGTCTCTATTAACATTTTGAATTAATCTTGGTAGATGGCAAATCCGATATTAAACTGATTTCCATTCTTACTGTACTTTCCACTGACAGATATTATCAATGGATAATAATCGCTCATGCTCGCTCGCACGAAACCAGTGACTTCTCTGTCTAATTCCCCTCTACATAAAAATGTCCTTCCGCCTAACATCCTTCCAACCAATCAAATCGATATCTCACAGACCCTCAATGCGCATATACAGTTGGTATACGAAAATAATAGAAAAAGACGATATGTAAGGAATGGAAAACAATATAAGTCATACTAAGTGGGAGGAATGAAAATAATCATTTTTTGTTTGTCCCTTTTGCACCATCTCCTCTTCATTGGTTTTATTTCTTTTCTACCAACCATCATTTTTTTTTTTGCTCTTTTCTTACCTTTTTGGCTTTATGTGCCATTTTGAAATGTTATTCATTTCTGTATTTCCATTGATGAAAAACGAGAAATAGGACAAAAAGCGACTCATGAAAAGACACATGACGCAAAAAAGGACAATCATTTTTAATTTTTCCTTTTCTCGTTATTCGGATACTGAACTGAACTGAGGAGCGGCTATTTTTCTTCTTATATTTTTTTTTTTCATTTAAATTGTTGTTGTATTATTCAACCATTGTAAGAGTGGGCCTTTACTTATATTGGTGGGTATATACCTATATATGTACGTCTGTATGTTGCACATCCTGATAAATGAGAAAAATATGTGTGCGCTATACGTATATCTTTCGTGCCTGTGACATCCACAAAAACTCAGCTTTTTCCTTTCAATTGTACATTTCAACAAAACGAATTGGAAAATGCCTTTAAACTTTGGCATCCTTTTAATAAAATAAAGGAAGCGCCCGCAAGTAGATAGGTACACCGACTTTTTACAGTATATGCAGCAATCGCTAGCTCTGAGGCGACTATGAGTAGATATAGGTATAGGTACCGTACACCAAAACCCATCATCTAGTGTGGAGGTCTTTAAGCCAGATATACCCATCGCTTTGGCCAAACGTAGATGGGATTTTGGTGAGTTTGGTCTTCTTCTTTTTTTCTACTGAGAATTACCCCCAGCCCGCGAGCATACAGACACGGATACAAAACTCATTTCCTTTTGTCGGTTACACGCGCACAGACAGCAGAATGGAACATCTCCAATGTGTCGAGAATGCACGTTCGTATAGCTAGAGTTGGTATACCTACCTAAATTGTGGGTATATGGGGGTGGGGGTCTGTCGTACGCTGTTTGTAAATTCAATGTCCTGGGGACATCATTTTCATTTGCCCTAATCCTGAGGCGCTTATAGATCACTCTATTTTTTGCTAATCTTTCCAATACAAATTTTTGCAATTATTATTGTTATAACTGCTCATATCTCCGATGGATACGAGCGAGATAAAGTGGTAGGAGGTTAATCGCAAACAAAACAGTGTTATACGAGGGTAGATTAAAGAAGAAGCTATAGAAGTAATGGATGTTTGTATAATGAGTTCATGGTCCTGTTCCTAATTATGTTTGAATGTATCTCCAGTCGTGGAGTCTTTTATGGGTAGGTATTTGAATTAATGTAACCAAATTTAAATGACACCGCATCATCAAAGTGTTTTTTTTTTACAATATTCACACAGCAGATAGGTAGTTAATCTGAGAGCTGCCTTTATTTTTTTATTAATAATAATTGGAAAGTCAGCATCGTGAGCGCACTTTTAGTGAGATACGGCCTCAGATATTGGAAAAAGTGGTCACAAGTTGGAACTCCAAAATGCAGCTCCTGTGGTGTGTTTGTAGCAAAGGAGTCCGATGATACACCATCTACTACAGCTTAATCTACTCAAGATGTAATATGTACATCCGTCCGCAGAAGAGTTGTTGTGTATGCTAAATCCAGCTCTGGATTTACCCTATTGTTCGGTTGTCTGATGCGGCCATGTGAACATTATATTATAGCTGAATACGTCTTCAGCATAATGGCGACTTATTTAAATATTTACTGCTCTATACAGTCCACACTATTGGATGGTAATTTTATGGCAAGCATTTCCTTTCTTGTTTTGGGAAATAGGTTAGAAAAGAGCGGTCTTTCAGCAAGAAGGATAAGTCTTCTGGGAGTACCCAAACTTCTGGAGCATACCACTTATTGTGTACTTATTGTGTACCATCGAGTGTTGTTAGAATTCAGTTCTTTAAGGATGCGTTAAATTGTTTTCGTTTTCGAAATTGTAAGTACATCTCTCATCGATGACTTCGCTCTCAGGGTGAGGATAGTTGTCGGGCGCAGAGTAGAATTATCCAAAAACATTGAACCAAAAATACATAGAAGCCTTTTATAGGTAATGTCTATAGCGATCTGTCTTCTAATGAAAAGAAGAGCAACTGAATACTGCTTGTTACCAATGCCATAGACCAGAACCACTCGTTAGTTAGTGATTCTGGCTTTGTCAATAGGCGCAGGAACATAAGTCCCGAAGACATAAGTCCCGAATTCTTTTTTCCTAATTGAATTGGGGACCTATGTCCCAGCCCAGCGAGACATAGATAAGTCCCAAAAAAAAAAGTCGGAACTTATGTCCCACCAAACATATTTTCGTAGAGCTATGGTGCCGTGACATTAGGCTCAGCGACATAAGACCAAATCTGTAAATCTGGATATATGTCGTGTTGGGAAGGTGACATAAAGCCAAATTCTTTAATTTGGGCAGTATGACGCTTTGGTAAATTATCTAACATCAGGCTATTTAGACTTTGTCATTTCCACTGCATATCCGATTTTGCCTAAATGATTAGTTAGAAAATACGCTCCGTTGACCATTTTGAGAAGTTTAAAATGGATGCATGAAATTTGAAAAATGGCCTAAACGAAAATGAAGTACCTACGGTACCAAAAAATTATATGAAAACCAACAACTACAAAAAATTTATTAATTTTTTTAGCTGAATTGGAAATACATATTTAATTCTTGGGGCACATTTTCTTTTTATTTTTCTAATTCATTCAAGATGATGCATATCTCCTGGTAAGTTCTGGCACTCTACAGAATAAGAGAAATAAACTTGGGCATGCAAATAATCCAGAGGCGTAGATAGCAAAGAAAGGGAGGATCAATTTCAAAATCCTAAAGGCGTAGCCAAAAAAAATACGCCTTTAGGTTCTTCACTTTATCCCTCTTATTTCGTTGTTTGCCAGGACTTGCCCAATAATAGTCTGCTTGCCTTGCAGATAGATTGCATTTTTGAAACTCTTGGAGTGCCATTTAAAGTAAGTTAATTGCAAATGCTTTAAGAAAATGAAAGGAAAATAATAGCTGTCCTTGCTAGTGTACATAAAGTGTAGAAGATATCTAACATCGAAGTGTAGCTGTACCTATACATAAATTTTTTAATAAAAGCAACTTTTCGTTTAGTTTGGGTGGATTTGCATATGAAACTATTTTTTCTTGGCATTAGATTAAGTAAACAATATTATATACTACTACACAATGTATAAATATAAAGTGATAGCAATAATTTATTTTATATTTTATTATGTCAGCACCTAACAAAACAGTTCTGAATTTTATAAGACACATTATGCGCACTACAATCATGTTCATGCTAGATGCATATAACCGCAAATGTTACACGAACATTATTAAAATCCAAAATATCCACTGACTAGTTTGCGTTTCATTCGGGGCTTGTGTCCCATTTTCGACAATAAAAATTCGGGACTTACGTCTTGCTGGGCTGGGACATAGGTCCCCAATTCAATTAGGAACTTATGTCCCACTAAAGTGGGACATAGGTCCCGAAAAAATAATTCGGGACTTATGTCTTCGGGACTTATGTCCCTGCGCCTATAGCCTTGCGGATTCTATATATTGGTTGCGTATGATAAACTATAAGATGTAATCTTACTGTGAAATATTCTTTGAAATAATAAATTGTAAATGTTTATATACCTACACCAGAAGCGCTCTACATGTCTTAGCCAGTAGAGTTTGCTGTTAAATCTCCTTTTCCAAATCTCGTCAATCTTTCAGCAAAGTAAAGTAGAGTAGAATCGTCTGCATGCAACAAGAACAACTACACTCTGCTTGACACTTTCGAGACCCTATATTTGAAGATATTGTTTCAATACCGTGCTGAAAGTTCCACTTTATACTTTGCTGAGATATATACATAATGTTCAATGACAAAAGACGTGTCCCAATTTTTTGCGTATGGATTCTAAAAAAATCTATGATCTTCTAGCTTTGGTTACTCCACATTTCAGAGGCTGAGCGGCTTGTATTGACTCTACGATACCTACCTACCGGCGAACATTTTCGGTCTATGCAATATATGTTTCGGATTCATGTGTCAACGATTTCGTCCATCATTCCAATTCCAGATGTTCTGGATGCAATCTACAAAGTGCTCGTGGACAAACTTCCATCAGGTAAATTAATTTTGTTACCTAATTCAATCTATGCAAATGCACAGAAAAGGTTTTTTTAAGTCTTGACTCTCATTTTTAGACCAGTCTTCAGAAAAATCCAAACCAAATAGCACCGAAACTTCGTTATGTTCGTTCAAATATAACATAAACACAGCACATCTTTTTTTCCAAGTGTAGGTGAAAATCTTGCATATAAACACTATGAGAATAGCGTGTGCTCATAAAGGGTCTTTCATGAAGGACTTGACAACTTCTTTTTTTAAATAAAATGCCAACTACTTGAGATATCTAAAAAAATATGTATTGGCTTGAATTACTATCAAAACATTTATGAATGGAATTCGACTTCGTTCATATTATGTCCACCACGGGAACGTACATATATGCAGCGGTCGATATGTTGAACCTAATTTTCGATGACTCAGCCGTACATTTCGAGCGATACGGCCGCTATTTCTTGTTCAACATTGGCTCTGAGCTCCTCTAACGCAGCCGGCTTGTTGGCATAGACCAATGATATAATGTAGCCCTATAAAAAAAAAAGAGTCGTTAAATCACACGATCTCGGCAGCCAAGACGGATCTTTTTCTCGAGATAACACGTTCACCGACCTGAGACTTCAATAACTCCATTGTTGCACCCGCTGTGTGGCTTGTGGCACCGTCTTGTTGGAACCACATATCACTGATATCCAATTCATGCAATTGCTCAAAGAAATAACGCTCCAACATCTATGTAGCGAATATCATTTACCGCAACGTGACGGTCATTTTCATCGTCGAAAAAAAAACGGCCCAATATGACGCCCAATGAAAATCGCACCAAACAGTGACTTTTTGCGGATGAAGTGCTGTTTCATGAAGCACATGAGGATTCTCACCTGTCCAGTAACGCATATTTTGCTTATTGAGGAAGCCGTTTAACCAAAAATGCGCTTCATCGCTTTCGGCCGAAAATTGGCGTTAACGCTCGTTAAAAGTTGCTACCACCGACTCGGAATTTCGGTAGTAAATTTTATTTATTATTATGTGAACGTTGTTTCTTCGTGTACTTACCATCATGAAAATGTTGATTTTACTGAATATTTTGACATTGACAGTTCGGTAATCGGTTTAACCCTTTCGTGCCCAGTGTAGTATCTGTACTACATGAACTTTGTGTATTTAAAAGTTTTAAAAAAAATCACGCTAGGCTTTCAAATATTAACTTAAGTTATTGCTAGGACCTTGAACTTCCAGTAAAAAAACTCAACAGATGTCCCTGGAAGCAATAGAGGGATTTATTTTGTTTGTCTGTAACACCACTTTCAAAGATTTGCGGTTTCCAAGAAAGGTATAAAATTGTTACGTCTCTAAAATTGTGGAAAAAAACCCTTAAAAAGAGTGCAATTACTTCCACGGGCTTAGTGAAATATTAAATGTTTACAATATTTTGATAAATATATGAAAATGTGTTTCCAAGCTACTTATTTTTGCTAATAAATATTCATGTCATTTTAAAATGACACCAGACACTTATGGAAGTTTTTAAATTTTTGACATGTCAGTTGTATACTACACCAAGCAACTGGGTGGAATAAAATATTTTAACTTTTTAAGGCAACATATTCCATGTTTAATGTTCCTTTTTGTTTATGTTCCTCTTTGATTAATTAATTTATAATATAAATCAATGAATATAGACCAACTTTTATGTTTTAAGATTATTTTTTTTCGAAATTGAATGTGACAGTTAAAATTAAAACAAGTAAAAGTGTTATCATAGGCCTACCGATGCTTTGATAACGTTCACTGCATACAAGTCCTGCAAAATGTTAGGAATGTGAGTTAGTACGTACCTACAAATGGGCCTAATATTAGTTTTGTATGGGAGATACTAAGAACTACTTGACCGATATTGCCCGCTTTCAATACCAACCTGAGGAAGGATGAAAGAAAGTCTTCACAAAATATCATTCGCTTAGGTCGATTTGTTTGGACACTATCATGTTTTCAACAGACGGGCATCAGACATCTCCAATTCGATTCAGATCTCGATTTTGATCCTGGTTCAGAATATTCGTCGGTTCAAAGGTAAAATTCACTAAGTACAAATTGAAAAAAAATGAGATTGTCTGATATTTCTCATTAAATTACACAGCTAACGGCGTTTTATGCAGGAAAAAGTCAATAAGTGCCAACAAATAACTCTAATACGAATTACAAATTATAAAAAAACACTAAAAAACAACTTTTTCCGGCCAAAAAATATGTTTCAAAATCATTATCTCCGCAAATTAATTTTGTTAGTTAGTGAGTTTTACCTTTGAACCGACGAATATAAATACTTTATGGGGTCTCCGGTGATTCCTTCTTGGCTTTACAAATGTAATGACAAAATATATAACTTCCTGTTGAACGTTTACAAATTAAGAAAATATTGAAATTTTTACTACAATACATGACCAGTGTATAGTATAGAAATGACATTCCTTATCTAGCAATCCAAAGGACATTTTTTATTTTGTTTCCTTCTGTTGGCTTATTTCAATCCTAATAAGTCAGAATTTCACAAAAAAAAATTTTTCCTGGAGCTACAATGCAAAGCGGTCATGAAAGGGTTAAGGGTGCGTCCCCCCTAAATGTTACTGACTAAAAACACCACCCTTCGATATAAATTGTAGATACTGCAACAGTGCAACTAAGATGTAAATTATCAAGAGCCTGATGCATGTTACTCAATTTATAGATGCGATTAATCCCTATATCGTCAAGTCGAAAGGTTTTGTTCTTTGTAGTCGGCGCAATAATAAATTGGTCTCATCCAAAATTTGTAGGACTGTATTGTTGGTGTGTCCGATTAGTCGGTTCTATGTTTTCGCTTCTAGTTTCAGCTTCGATGTTCGATTGTGTGTATTCCGAGATCCCTGTGGATATATCGTCGTTTCTAATATACCACGGTACTTGGACAATTTCTCGAGGCACTTTATTTTGAAAAGTTTGTATACCTAATACTGGCATTTATTTTCTTGGTGCAACCCCAAAGTTGTATATCTACCGTAGGTCAACACCGGCTTTAGCTTGTTGTATAAAAGCAATTGGTTCTCGATACTGAGCTGGGAATATTTTCCAAGTAACCAGTACATTTGTCTATATCTGAACACATCTGACAATAGCAAATGAGTCTGCAATTGTGTGCTCCAATTATACAATACAATTGGCAGATATTTTTTCACCTGACAATATTGCCAAATCTGACAATCGTCCGATAATAGCTTTCGAAATTCAGTTTTAAATCTGTTAAGCAAACTGCCTACGCTATTCTTACCCTACACTTTGATCTTAGCCATAAGGCCGAGAAGCGATAATAACAAACAAATTTCATACTCCTATAGTAGGAGTCCTACCTAGTTCAAGCCTTCGTAAGGTAGGAATTTTTGGTGATTTAGTATTTGAAGTGCACTGCGCGAACTCGTCAAGCGCCCTTGAATGTCTGATACGATCTGCGATCTTAACTCAATACGCCTGACTCACTTGTGCAGACCTACTATGACACCTTTGAGCAGGAGGTATTTCCCTGCTCAATGAAGGAAATGCTGCTTACAGGGCGACACTACCAAAGTTTAATTGTACTCAAGTCTTAGGAAATGATCCAGCTTTTGCTTTACAACTGTATTTCAATTCAAATCTATGATACAATTTTTTTTGCGCGCCATTCTGCATGAACCAGAGGTCGTCCAAATCCATTCACTCAATTTCAGTAAAAAAAAATAAATCGGTTAACATGACTCTGTAACGCCCACCGTTGACCGAAACTTTGTTCCCCGCCTCATTTTCGAAGAAAAATGGTCCAATGATGCCACCACTCCACAATCCACACCAAACTGTCACTCTCTGTGGATGCATTGGCTTCTCGACAATAACGTGCGGGTTTTCCGAGCCCCAGATGCGGCAATTTTGTTTGTTAACGTAGCCGCCGAGATGAAAATGCGCCTCGTCACAAAAGATGATTTTTCGCCTAAAATCGTTGTCCAATTGCTCTAAGGCCCAAACTGCGAAGCGATAACGAGGCGGATGGTTGTGCGCCTTTAATTGCTGAGTTAGTTGGAATTTGTAAGCGAATAATCCGAGATCTTTGTGCAGAATTCTCCTCAGACTAGTGCGTGAAATGTTGAGCTGTTGGGGTCAATGGCGAGTTTATGTTCGTTAACGGAGTCTCACACACTTGGCTACAGCAGCCACATTCTCGTCTGTGCGCCACCGTACGACCAGGCTCACGAACTTTCTGCACAAACGTGCGTACAGCAGGCGCGGTGGGTGCTTCATTTCGGCTAAAACTTATTTTCAAAAAAACTCACTGTTTGGGCTACAGAGCACTCCATGTACTATGTCCCTGTAACACATTTTCACGGCGTTCTATAGTGGTCATCACATTTTACATTTGACTCTGATGACGGTCACAGTGGTATTTTTCCGTATAAATACGAGCACATACAAATGAATAAGTATCCAAAGTTCTACACTGCTATGAACGTTTTTATTTGCGGAATATACCTACATCCGCTCCATTAGCGTTAGAATGAACAAAATAAAAAACTCTGGGGGCAGTATATATCAAGCATTTATGTATAAGTACCTACATCTATACCTATACTAAAAGGGTACTTTCAGCTCGTATAATACAAAAAAAATACATAATTCCAAATGAGTAATTGAGGAGGGAGCGCTTTGAAGATCTCCTTTTAAAAATTGAAAAGAAGCTTTTAGTGGTAAATAATGAAAAGTTAAAAAGCCACATGAATGACAGTTTTTTTTTCTCGTCCGTGTACACAAGGATATTACAAAGCGAACGAATGACGATGATATATCCTCATCTTTGAAAAGCAACGTTATAGGGATAAAAGCAAAATGTGTGTGTGGTAAGTGTATCTATACTAGACTATATAGCTACATATTTTAGCGAAGGCTGTTAGCTGATATGTTTTTAAAAGAGGTAATGACTGTTAATTGGAAAACAGAATCCTCTTTAGCACCGACCAGTTAAATTTGAAATATTGATTAAAGACAAAAAAAAAAGCATCTGCTCTTTATTTGAACATAAAAACAAAGCCTTGTGTTAAATTTAATTGTATGGATGATACGAAAATATGTGACGAACATTCCAAATTGGAGTATTAAACAAATCCACGAATGTATATATACTACATACATATTTACTCACCCATCTGATTGAAAAACGAAAAAGATAAATTATCTGATCAATCCTTCCTTATACTGCATTTACCATCAAGAGCTCAAATAATGACATATTTATCGACATATTTTATATTTTTCTAATGTGGGAGTTGGAATTCGCCAAGGGTGCGTTTTGTCTCCTTTGCTTTTCGTTACTTATATGGACTTGAATTGGGATATCTGAGGATAAGTCAGTTGCTATTCGCTGATGACTTGGTCATTTTTGGGTCCTCTCAGATTGAAGTTCAACGCGCACTCGATCGATTGAAGCCATTTGTGTTGAAGCTGGAGATGAAATTAAGCGTGAACAAATCTGAAGTAAAGGTCGTCTCTCCAACGGTCAATGGTTTGGTCATGTTAAACGCATGGCCCCAACCAGGATCCCAAGACCTGCTGTGGAATCCTTACCATTAGGCAGGGGTTCTCTATAGGTAGACCCAGGATGAGATGGTTACATATGGGGATTGCCCTTGATGATTTAGAATCGATGGGGTAAAATCAAGTATTATGGGGAGTTTGCTTGAGCAACCTACATCCGCATAATTCACTTAATTAATAAACAGGCCATTGAAAATGAGTGAATGAAATTACTGCATCGGCTCTCTTCGCAGCAAGCAATCCTCTAAAAACTATTTTGTTGGTAGTGATTCTATAGACCCCCCCATGAGAGCATTCTTGAAGATGTGTACCTACTCATCAACTGCGAAGCGTCTATATCCCTCACTCTCTGGTCTCTACCCATGATGTCGGCAACACCCATTTGAAGATCATTTTCGGCGGCTTCATCAAAAGTTTTTACTCCCATGTCAACGTTGGCTCTTTCACTTCTAGTGTCCAGTTTTGGATCCACTATTTGTTTTCCTCTTCTTCCCATATAGTTTGGTTCAGCTATCGTCTTACCTTGCTTGGTCCAGGTTGCGCTGCTGTGTAGGATTCCTGGTGCTTTGGGGTGGCTGACCTTCATTTTGTCCCAGGTTGTTAACCACTATGATGTGATCCAATGACTGACCCAATGTTAAACAGATTGTCCGTCTTTCTGTCTCCATCTTCTCAGTTTCCGGTGGATTCAAGGTCCCGGGACATTTGAACCGTTTCCTATACATCCTATCTCTTCTGGAGTAACCAATCGACAACAGAAACAGAATAGAGTTTTCTGTCCTCCTAAGTTTCAGAAGTTTCTGAAGATTCTTCCGTCTTCACTGTCGATTAATCACCTATAATTCATTTGGTTTCGCATTGGAGCTTCTTTGTTGTCATTCCACCACCTTCCAGCAATTTCTCGACCACTCCAAAGCCTTCAACCTCGTTTTCTAAACGGTCCAATCGTTTAGAAAGTTTTCGCAGTGACAACACATACAGAATTATATTATGTTTATGTATATAAAGAAGATTATCAGTTTTACCTAGAACTTTATTTTTGACCTTACGAAATCTGAATAAAATGCTGAGTTGCCCTCAGAGGCCAGTTAAGAATTTGAAAACAGTTGTTGCTGCTACGCATACATAGGTAAGACAGTTTTCATGGACTCAGCCATTTCTGATTTCTTTCTTTTTCTTTTGGTTCGAAAACATCCTGATGTGATGATCTGCCAATATACTATTGTGACGTATTATCTGTTATATATGCTGTTTTTGGCGTTTGCTAGCTGGCCTTGGCAGCCATAATACGATTTATAATCAAACTTTACAATATCAAAAGTAAACTATAAAAAGATCCATTGTAGTGCGACTCTATTTGTCAAAACAAAGCTAAGGCTCCGCGAAATAAGGCCCCAAAAGTAAAAATAATACATAATTGCAACATAACTTTGTAGAGATTTGTTGTCCTCTTTCGCTGTTAAGACTTTTAAGCGAAAACGAGAGGAGAGCCAGCATTATAAAACAGGCATTAAGAGCCAACATTTATAAGTAACAGTTTCTTATTGAATGTCAACCTGACGCAAATCAACATTTTAAAAATTTGAGAAGGTCATTTACAAGCCCCTCGAAAAGTTTTTCAAAAGTCCTGGAAAAACTACTACATCTATTCTGTTTCTGATCTGACAGAGTGCTGGACAATGGCAGAAACTATGAAGTGTTATCATGCACAGTACATCCTCTTAATCGCAACCTCTACACAGGCCATCAAGTAAAATTCTCATTTTCTTGGTATCTGTGCCCTGTGGTATATTTCAGCATTTTATGTCCGATGATAAATAAAACATCCACGAGAGAGGACAGCGATTTTGTTTTCATTTTTAAGATTCTCTTAGTGTTATATTTATTAACATACATATGTAATTATGTGAAAAATGTATACATAAAACAACGAAATTTAAGAACTACAGCATTTTACGTAAGGCGTTTTTAGCGAAAACTACGTCAGTAAAAGGAAATAAAAAACCTAACGAGCAAATTGACTATAAGAAATTTCTTACGGATTTGAAATCCACCAGAAAAAATGTTTCTGATAAATGAACTTGTAAAAAAAATGAACAATTCACAAAATGAAGTGTTAAATTTTTGTGAATTGACTGACAAGATGAGAAGAAAACGTTTTCCGTATGGAAAATTGTTTAATTATCTATATACATTTCCTAGAACAGTTTGGAAAATTATATTAAATACATATTCAAGAACTTAACTTCGTACTAGTTTTAATCAGCTTGGAACAAAAAACTTGCTCTAACTCTCGCTCAATTATAGACACTTTTTAACCTATAGCTAACTAGTTTCTACTTTACAACACACATTTAAGAAATTTTCGTCAAACACACATAAAGCATATTATAGGTATAAAAGTACATAAATGTAATAGTAAAAAATAAAAAAATTGAATTTATCGTAATTGTGTGCGTTTGTCTTTTTAATTTTTCTGAATTTTGAAAATGACAGCTATAGGGGGCTTCGGGTTAATTTAACTTTGACTTGATAATTCTTAATTCGACGAAAATTAGAAAAGCACTAATTTTGTCTTTATCGCGTACCAACTTAAAAATTATATCAGTCTACTTTTTACTTTTTCCATGTGACATATACGTTCATAATGCAGGTATGCTAGAAATTGGGGATTACTCCGATCGGACTAATTTAGCTCAAGGGGATACCCTCTTCTTCCCAATTTTTCAAACCCTGATACAGCTTTGCTTAATTGATCTTAACATTAAAATTATTTTAAAACATTTTGTAGAATTCTAATACAATTTTATTTTCAAAATTTGTTTGTTTCGTTTTAAATTACAATTTAACAAGAGACTTAATTTAGTAACACCTAGGTATTTAAAAATAAAACACCTAAACCGAGGACCAAGTTTGTTTGACCAAATTGTACCTTTTATTTGGTTTGTACCTTGTTTCATGAATTTATGAAATATTTTGTTTAGGATTTTAGAGTTGTAGATCCTTAGATAAATGAAACTTAGACTTTTCCATGTCATTATATAGGTAATATATATGCGGCTTTTAAATGAACAATAATATAAGAGTCGCAAAGGCACTCAGTGGCGGATCCAGGGGTATGGTCATGGGGGTCATGCGGATCATGACCATACCCAAAACTCTAGAGAAAAAAAAGAAAAAAAATGTTTAAATAACTGAAAAGAACTACAGTTGTAAGTTAATAAATTTGCTGTCAGTTCGAGTTTACCAACGAAAACCAAATGCCAAAATAAGCATTTGTATTTGAATGTGAATGACAAAAAGGAAAAAAAAATCAGTTTATGAAAACGTTATAATAATGTCATTTATTCAAGTCAATATAGACGCGATCCAAAATCGTTGTTACCCGCTCGGTGGTTGCTAATAGAAAAGAAAGACTTAAGCAAACGAAGCAATATGCCAGAAGGGCCAACGGTATTGCTCTCCCACGAAAATGCTGCTGGTCGGCTGTTGCATCAAGTATGTGATGTTCAACAGGCACCGCACCGGCACTATCATGGGTATATAATAATTTAAGTACATAAGTTTCAATTTTGTTATGAGAATCGAACATAGGGTCATATACAATATGTTTGGCAAATAATATAAGTATAATTTTTTTATAATTTTAGTAATTTAAGTTCAATAGAAATAAATATAAGTAATTTTCCAACAGTGTTTGTTTTCTTGTTATCCATATTTTTTATGTTTTATAATATATTTACAAATCATTTAAAATATTCCTCGCACAGTATCTATTCCTACTACTGTGCGGTAGAATGATTAAATACTTGAAAGAAATCCAAACAACATTTCCTGCATTTACGGAGGCTGTCAGACAAAATTGCCTCACTTGCACAATTTTGGAAATTTTTCAATTTTGTATTGTATTACGTGTTAAAAATTAATCCGAATCAGATCATATGGTTATTATCCATAGACAGTTATTATATTATTATATTTTAAATATTCAAAAAATGTCAAAGAAAAACGTCCATTGGCGTTAGATCGCAAGATCTGGATGGCCAATTCTGATCGCAAAAACGACCGATACACGATTAGAAAATGACTCATGCAGTAATTGAATTGGCATCACTATACCATTAAAAGGCGCAAAATTCAAATTTTGCGTGAATTATGGGACACACTTTAGATATGCAAATTTTATGTATTCCTATATATTTTTAAACATATTTTTTATTGGTTGGCTGGCCTCGGCCAACGTGACCAAACCCAAACAGAATTCCTGATGGATTTGCCCCTGAAGGCACTACGGAAGTCTCTTTAGGCTTTGAACTTAGAACATTTGCAAAAACACACGCATAATGCTCAATGTCCTGTTTAAGTTTACGTTCGAACTTGCTCAGTATTAGATTCATGTCACTCTACCCTCCACTCCAACATAAACTGACCCTCTAAGTGCATTATTATGCATACGCAAACTTACCATAATCTATATTTACAAACTTTTCTTCTAACTTTCAATAGAAGGATATAATGATAGGATACAAATTACAAGACTACAAGACAACATCATCCAATTGATAGATACATATAACATATTGCAAGGATGCCTATAGCTACCTTATTAATAATTTTGCTTTCAATAAATGAGATTGCATATTATGGTTTCTACCCATATGCGTATATTATATATAGAATGACTGAGTTTATCCAACAAACAGGACAACTACCACCTCAACAACAACATCAGCTAATAATGTCCTTTTTAATAGGTTCGACTATGTTACATGCATACAGTTCGACACAGGCATAGCTCAGATACATAATCGTATATTCATGCATTCCAGTGTTGTCTATGCAGGGGTTAGCATCAACATGATAAAAATATTTTTGAGCGGGATACGTTGAATAAGCACATTGTGTAACACAGACAGAATTTTAGATCCTAAAACAGAAACAGGAATATACCTGTGTATGTATACATGTACAATATATACAAACAAAATATACAAACAAACTTATCATGCAGTCATGGTATAGATAGATAGATATATTTATATATGTAGTCCTGGTATTAGAAACTTCAGGTATATCTAACACATTCGTCTACATAGTTAACCATGATATGAACTTAAAAGCTTTGCAAGCCAATTACCGTCTCTGAAAGCAACTGATATATCACTCTCCTGAATACTTTATCCGTTTGACAAAAAAAATACTCAAATACTGGTAGGTACCTATAGAAAGAACCTTTAACATTGATTTTGGGAATGGTGCTCTTATTTCAGATATACATATTATATATATGTACGAGTATAGTATACCTACCTACATATTTTTAGGTTCTATAAATTGGGAAGTACATAGGTATAAACAATCATTCAATATACTATATACCAATTTGATCAACCCGAACGTCAAGGACTGGTATACCTAAATATAAATCCAATAGGTATAGTCCTCAGCTCATATGCGCACTACGATGGTTCTATGCATGGTTACATCATGTTCCATATTCGAAGAAAATGAGCTATGTGGTTTAGAGAACGATTTATAAACGTAACTAGTTGTAACGCTCGGATTTGCTAGTGCTTTGGAATTGTATTGATAAATAATGTACTATATTCTTTGTACGCCATTTTCAAAACTAAAACTTTCATAAATCTCAAGATATTTTTTCTAAAGCATTTTTTTCTTTTGTAAAGTAATAATATAGCCACATAGACTCAAATAAAATGAACAAGTTAGCAGGGGCGTAGCGAGGGTTTGAGCCGTGGGGGGGGGGTGACTTTCATTGAAATGCCGACTTATTTCAGGAATTTGCCGACTGTATAGAAATCATGAAAATCGGCCCAGTGGTTATCGAGTTATATCTAACGTCAACGAGTTTCACTCCATAGAAGATGTTTTTTGCATGGGAGGCGCCACGCCCCTTTGTCCAATTTTGACCAATCTTAACAGGAACACCCCTGGGCTAATACCTAAAAGACCATTCACATAAGAGCGACCAACTACCTACGATCGAACGACTATTCGCAAGCTTTGATAGTCGGTTCAAATGAACACTTTTATAAGTAGATCGCGGCAGTTCGCGAATTTCAGCCATCAGTTTCTACCCACAATGTCTAGTTTGAGGAAGTTCGAACGAATGTTTAATTCGCTAGTTTGTGGAACGCGTATTAAATGATGTGGATTGCGAATAAACTTTGACAATTCGCGCGGGTGTTTTCGTCCGCGGCAAAAAGTTTGGAATTCTTAATACATTTTGATGGGATAATTAATTATCCTCCTCTTTGCCCAAACACACGCGAATTGTTAAAGTTGGCATTCCACATCAATAAGCCGCGAACTAGGAATGTGTTCCTTCGAATTTAACCTCCAATGAGAAATGTCAACCGTCCTTTTTAAAATCGAATGGAAACTCGCTAAATTTTAAGGATTTTAGTCGGCAAATTCACCGATTCACCGATTTTAAGGAGTTCATCAGGAACCTTTGAAAATGCCGACTTTTGTATACATTTACAAGTTTAAAATCGAAACTTAAGACCAAGTTTTTGAGAATTGACCGTTGATTTGCCGACTCTTGAAAAGCGTGGGGGGGTGCGACACCCCCCACGCCCCCCCCTTCGCTACGCCCCTGCAAGTTAGTAGCAAAACGCGGTCGTGCTAAAGGTTCCATCACAATGTTGGCATCATTTGCTGATACTATTGATGCAAATACATACATCGCTTTCAACGATCGAATTCCGCATCAAAAAGCTTGATGAAGCATTTTAAGAGTTTGTGAATTTGCAAAATGAACTCTTTGCACAAGCTGTGGTTCGAACATACTTAGTAGAACCGTCCTGCCAAAAATGCAATGGAGACCATACTCTTTCACACTGCGAACAATTCAAGTCTCTTTTAACTGCAGAACGTCGTGAGTTTGTCAAAAACAAATCTCTCTGTTTCAAATCTCGACATCATACACTCGTGCACCACCCTACAGATAATTGTACACAGGCAATTGATTCCACCCCGCAAGTAGAAGTTGTCCAGCAATACTCTGAAACTCCCGTTATCTCCACACAAGCTATAGAATCCAAACGTCGTTTCTCAACTTTATTGCCAACCCGCGCCAGCACAGATAAGAAATAAACAAGGCACTTATCAAATAGTCCGGATCCTTCTCGACTCAGGATCTCGATTATCGTTCATAACCGAGCAAGTTGCTCAAAGATTGGGTTTACCTCGCAAGCGTTCTCGTGTTCCGATACTAGGAATCGCTTCAACATCTGCTGGGGTAACCAACGGAGTAATTAATCTCAAAATTAACTCTCTCCACAATTCGGAATTCGTTGAAGTCAACTTCTACGTTTTGCCAAAGATCTCCTCCAATCTTCCATCATTCGCCCTTGACTATATATACCTATACAAACACGCTTCCTGTTGATTTGGCTGATCCCAATTTTTACTCACCTGGCCCAATCGATATTTTGCTAGGTGCTGACAAGTTCTTCAGTATCATAAAGGGTGCAGGCTGAAGGAGGCTTAATATCAATTCCAACTATTTTTGAATCGATTATAGCTGGAAGTAATCCGCAGTTGCTGTCCCCGGTTTCTGAGACAAATGCTCACTGCACTTGTTTAGATCAAGACCAGGCATTCGATTTGGAACAATTTTGGAAGCTAGAGCAAATATCGATCAAACCACCACTTTCTCTTGAGAAGCAGCAGAAGAAAACTTTGCCGAAACCCATATTCGTCGATCAGATGGTAAATACGAGGTGCAGTTGCCCTTTAAACCATCGGTCGAACTTCATTTTGGACGTTTTCATTCAATCGAGCGTAGACTCAGTTTAAACAGCGATTTAAGGGCCCAATATTCTTCATTCATGAATGAGTATTTATCACTTGGGCATATGGAAGAAATTTCCCCCAGTGAAACACTTCCAACCACAAGTCAACCTTGTTATTATGTTCCGCACCATGCCGTGTTTAAATGCGACGGTATATAGTACGACCAAGATGCGAGTTGTATTTGATGCATCCGCAGTTATTAAATGAAACGTTACTTGTTGCCCTACTATTCAACATGATTTGTTCTCTATTTTCTTGATATCTCGAAGGCAAGTGTATTTAATCTCAGGCGACATTGGGTCGTATGAATAAAAACTAGCATTTGCTTTGAGTAAAAGGTGGTAGCAAAGTAAAAGCACTTAGCAATTGCTTTGAATCGGTATGAATAAAAACTTACTTTGCTAAAGTAAGTTCGAAAATTCGAACAAAGCATTTACTTCACTGCATGTGTCCTTCCCTTGCAGTTTCTGTCAAAATTTGAATTTGAATTTGAATTTTAGAATAAAGAAAACAATTTTTGAGGAAAAATAAACAAATGATAAACTAATTTAATAAAAAAAATTCACATAAATACGAAAAAAAAAAGTTAAATCTATGATGAAGAAGAGTAGGTATTTGGAAGAGCTTACTGGTACGCATAAGTGCATAACCTATATTCGATTACAAATTAATTGCTCTGCAGCTGACGATGAGGAATTTCCATCTACTTCTATCTCCACTAGTGATCAAATAGTGGTATTCGTGCAAACGTCAGAAGCAGTAGGAATGATTTAATTTTCTGGATATTTGAAGGAACACCACCCCGCGTCTCCAGATTTTCTTCTAAAAGTAATCTACATTTCGACGCGTGAAACGATACAGTTGCTTAAAGTTGTTATCGTAACCAATTCTTCTTAGCTTATACTGTTTTTTTTTTCACGAACGTTAGCAACAGTAGGGAAAACAGCTAAAATGTGCAACTTATCGCATCCATTTTTGTTTCTTTCACAAGCAAAAATTATTTTAACTTATGTATTTATAAAAAAACACTGCAACTCACAAGGCTAGACTGTTTTTGCAAAAAAATGTGCGCGCAAAATATTTAGCAAATGCTCTGAGTCAACAAAATAGCAGACTCGGAATTTTCGTAGCAATTGCTTTGTCTTCCACGTTTTATTCATACCAATCTGAGTAAAAGGTCGGTGGCGCCGCTTTTCGAAGATGTCAAAAGTTGGAGTTAACTCAAATCAGTTTTTATTCATACGAAACTTAGCAATTGCTTCGATTTTGATATTTAGTCTGAGTAAAAGCAATTGCTACGTTTTATTCATACGACCCATTGAGAAGATGTATAGGCAAATTTGGATTTTGCGCGGCCATACTAGTTTTCAGAAAATTCTTTGGCGTGAGAAACCAGAAGACACTTTACGCCATTATCGTCTACTCACAGTCACCTATGGTACATCGGCTACCCCGTTCCTCGCAGTACGAGTGATACAGCAGTTGGCTACTGACTCGGCTATCTCACATCCTCGTGCATCGGCGACAATCATGAACAATTTTTACGTCGACGACGTTATAACAGGTGCGGATAGTATTGATGAGGTCATTGCAATACGGAATTGGTTGATGTCTTAAAATCTGCGGGCTTCAATTTACGTAAATGGACCACAAACTGCTGGCCACTTTTAATATCGTTACCTGAAGATCAACGGGAACTCTCTCCAATTGGCTTTCAGGAATCAAATTCGATCAAGATTCTTGGCCTACAATGGTGTCCCTTGCGCGACTGTTTTACTTAAAAGGTAAAATTATCCACCTCAAGCATTTGTACAAAACGACGGATCTTATCGGACGCGTCTCGCATTTTTGACCCTCTAGGATTTCTCTCGCCCGTTTTCATCTCAATTAAAATAATGTTTCAGGAGCTTTGGAGAAAATAACTCCAATGGGACTATTAGAAATGAATTGCCCCGATCGATCGATCTACCTATTTGTGGGACCATTAATTTTTATATAAACCAATTCTTTCTTCAATAAAATTTGTTCTTGTATAGAATTTCTATTTCTGAAACAAAAAATGCACTGCACGCATCATTGTTATACATAGGTAGGTACTTGTTTTGTGAGGTGACAAATAATGAGGATTTACAACCAATAGTTCACATATTAGCCGAAGGCCTATGTTTATGTAGCTAGTGCTGTATAAACTAAGTTAATTAGAAATGAATTGCCCCGATCGATCGATCTGCATCTAATCCCGCTGAAGTTGCCACGCGAGGAATATCACCGTCTATGTTGGCAGAATCAGATCTGGGCTGGAAAAGCCCAGAGATCAATGGAAGCCATCTACCTTCAACACGCAAGATATTGATTCTACTCAATTCGAAGAACGGAAGGTATCCAAGGCACAGGTTTTCCATTCAAATACATCATCGCAAAGCATTTTAACAACCATTTTGTTCAATTACTCTACCTGGCTGAAAAGTATACGTGTGTTGCTTCTATCTTTCGCTTCCGCAATAATTGTCTTCAAAACAAATTTGCTCGTAAACATGGACCGATATCGCCTAACGAAATATCAAGTGCAACGACTCAATTGTTAAGAGTTGATCAGCTTTCAACTTTTCATGAAGAGATTTCGGCTCTCAAAAGCAGAAAGGAACTACCTGCAAAAAATAGACTCCTGTGTTTGACCCCTTAATTGATGGCGATGGTATAATTCCAGTTGGTGGTAGCTTAGAGCATTATTCAAATTTAACCTATTCGGAAAAGCACCCTATCATATTATGTATGTAACTCTCATCCCATCGCAAAACTCATCGCCGAGCACACACACAAACAACATCTACATGCTGGATCATCGCTTTTATTCGCGTTAATAAAACAATGGTTCTACATACTTGGATGCAGAAATCTCACACTCAAGGTAGTGCATGACTGTGTCGTCTGCTTTCGTCATCGTCGATCGTCATCTAGTCATCTACGCATTCGCTATTCACGTCCATTCAGCAGAAGTGGCTGCGATTACGCTGGTCCCATCACACTACGTCTAAATCGAGGAAGAAACCCTAAGTTCGTGAAGGCATACATAGCACTCTTTGTGTGCTTTGTAACAAAGGCAATACAACTTGAAGCTTGTTGGTAATTTGTCTTCAAACTCGTTTCTCCTCTCCTTAGATGGCTTTGTGGCCCGTCGCGGTAAGCCATGTGAAATATGGAGCGACAATGGCGCCAATTTTCGTGGTGCTAAAAGGATTCTTGGTGAACTACATGATGTTTTATGCAGTCAACAACGCAGCAGCATTATTATCGACCATCTGTCAAAGGACAGCATCCAGTGCAAATTTATTCCACCCTCATCTCGTTTTGGTGGCTTGTGGGAGTCAGGAGATAATTCTGTAAAACTGCATCTGAAACGCGTTATAGGCGACCACAAGCTCACATACGAGGGAATGTACACGCTTCTAACCAAAATTATGAAGCCTTACTTAATTCCCGCAAAATATGGCAGTCATCCGATTCCGACCAAATAGCCCTTACGCACAATCTCACTTTCTGATAGGGGAGGCATATACTGCAATTCCTCAACCAGATGTTCCCAATTGTGTCTCAATTGATTCTAACTGGTCTCTTTTGCAGGCAATGTTCCAAGGATTCTGGAAAAGGTGGCATAACGAATACCTTACTTGCTTACAACAACTCCCGAAATGGCAAGGGCAGAGGCCAAACCTACAGGTCGGCGATGTCTTTCTTCTGAGGAACCCGAACCTTCCACCTTCAAGATGGATCATGGGACGCATTGTGAAAACGCATCCTGGAGCCGACAACATTTGCAGAGTATGGTGACCGTTCACACCAATTATGGATACGTACGACCAACAATAAAGGTCGCACCATTGCCATTTTCTAAAAGGCCATAGGCTTACAGGGAGGCTGGACGTCTGGCATCGTACAAGCTGCAATCCACAATAATTAAATTTGTTTATTTTATTTAATTGCCTATGTGCGCTTATGCACACTACCTTTGTAACAAATCATTTGTTGTTTTTTGTTTAATTCCTTTTGTCAACTCTTTCGGTAGTTACTCTCTCTAACCGATTCGATATTATCAAAAAATGTTATTGTAAATCTCTCCACTATTCTCTAACTGATAGGTACTAGTAAGTCGTAATTGAATCTTCCTTTGTACATTGTTTGGCTAGGCTGGAGCTATATACACATAACAAAGGCTGAGTACACTACACATTATACATTATCATACACAAATTAACATTATTAATATACATAATTCAAACATACAAATTAAACAAAACACATATACTAAACACATATTCCAAATCACCCATATTTTGCGAAGTTCTTTGCACATCAATGTTCCAAAATTTACAACTTTAACTCTCATGACTCATGAGTGTCGAGAAATAGCGTTTGCAATGTTTTTTTTGGGATACACACATAAAAACTGGCTTGACTTGCTAAAATTATAAGCGCGAGTTTTGAACACGAAGAAAATAGAAACACTATAATGCTCTGTAGGAATGACTGACTGAACGAGTCTTAGATGTCTTACATGAGCCCCTCAGAAAGAGGGCATACAGCGGATGAATCCAACATTATTGAATGAACGGTGTTGTCAACAGTCGATATGGCAGATACATTGCGTGTGCTACTCTGACATATTTGGAGCAAAGGTCTGTACGGATGAACAGCCTGCATGCAGCCGAACAATTAGCGGATGCACTAGACTGATACAATGCAGATATCACCGCCATCCAGGAAGTGCGTTGGGATGGGCCCGGCAAAAGAAGGATGAAAACCTGTGACATCTAGGTACTACGGTGATTGCTATACAGAGAACAGAAGCAGCGCCTACTTGGATGCGGATTTGTTTTAAGCGGCAGACTTAGGCAAGAAGTCTCGAGCTTTCGACAAGTTAGTGAACGCCTTACAACTATCCGTATAAAGGCTAAATTAAGTCGGTAAGTCCACAACGACCAAATATTCACACTACAGCAGATCCTGGAGAAAACCCAAGAAGTCCAAATCGATACTCACCATATATTTATCGATTTTAAAGCCGCATATGACAGCATTTATAGAGACGAGCTATACAGAGCCATGTCTAGTTTTGGCATCCCTGTTAAACTTGTCAGATTGTGCAGAATAACGATGGAAAGGAGGATTTAGACAAGATTATGCACTGTCATGTGACTTTTTCAACCTCATTCTTGAGAAAATTGTGCGAAACTCGCAAGCCAACACCAGGGGCACAATTTTCCAAAAGTCTGTGCAACTGGAGGCGGTTAGCCAAAGAACGTGCTAACTGGAGAGGCGTGTTGGTTGAGGTCCACCCCGGACTGTAGAGCCATCTAAGTAAGTAAGTAAATAAGCACTCGACACTCTTTAAAGAAAGATTATATGTATAATGACTGCATTGTATTCACTTCACTTGCTTCACTTGTCTTAAACTAAACTATACATCCTAACCCTAACATGGAGAGAATATCATGTACCGTGCTTATCAACATGTAAAATTCATTCATCAACCCCTGTAACCATTCCAGTGACATCGATGCGTACGACAAGGAATATTCACGGCCATATGGGCTAGTTGGGTGATAATTTGACACCTAGAAATGTAGGACAAAGCATATATTCACAAAATAACAGTAATTGAAAAGGGATTAGTGCATTAGCACATGCACGTGAATAATGAAAGACTCTGCTACCACTCGGCATATGTAATTGCGCGAAGTATATAATAGTTGTGAATTATCTACAACAAATGTTGTGATTTATTTTGGTTTCATAGAAGAAAGAAAAACAAATATTGTGCGGGTGTCAATTTTCTTCTCTGGCAGTGACATTGGATATCTTTACATCAAGGTACATACTCTATTGCTGTACGATTCCTGTCTAGGTACCGATACCCTTTTCGAAATTTCAAAGCTGCCGTTGACCACCCGCCACCATCTCTTGTTCAGTACTCTGACTAGCACTGATAAACAAGAAAAAAAACATATTAACCTGAGTTCGAACGAGTCTACTCTTCTTTTTAGAATTTTAAACAGCGTTTTTTTTAGAACTTGACGATATTTTATCATAAGCACTCTGAACTGAACCCATCCACCAAGCATTTCAATTCACATTTACCAAGTGGCTATTTGCATCTGCTCAAAAACATCAAACTGCAATATTTTTTTATCGAATTGTTCTCCTTTTAATTTGTTGTGCTTAATTATTTTTTGGAAATAGACAAATTCGTTACCGGGTCTGAGAAGCAAAAATATTATTCCGGTATCGGATTTAAATCAATTAGCTAATATCCAATAATGCAGAGCTGGGCAAACGGTCGATCGCGATCGACCAGTCGACCGCCAGCACATTTTTGGGCGACCGCGAAAGAATTTTTATTAATAAAATATAATTTTTATATTTATAATACATAAAATAAAATTTTATTTTGTGGGACCATTAATTTTTATATAAACCAATTCTTTCTTCAATAAAATTTGTTCTTGTAGAATTTCTATTTCTGAAACAAAAAATGCACTGCACGCATCATTGTTATACATAGGTAGGTACTTGCATTGTATATAGACACTATAGTACTATCACTTCGCATTTATGCACTAGCGCCACCAACCACTTCCAAGACCAACTACTCACATCGAACATGGTAGTTGTCTTTGATTATTTGAAACGAAATTATTCTTTTCTTATTCGTCTCATTGACAACATGCAGATGAAAGAGAAAGAACCATTATTATGTCTGTTGTCTTTTATTCTCCACCGATTGCATAAAGGTTGTGGTGGAAGTGGAATATACAAAGGAAAATAAAGTGAATGATCGGGTACTTTTCGCATAATACCTATACTCGTATGTAGTTTGTAGTGGTGGTGTGTAGGTTAGGCGAAGTGTACTTTTAGCGTAACGAGTGTGAATGAATGAGTGATGAGATGACGATTGGAAATTGGAATTGTTGTTTTGTAGGAAAATATGAAATCGCAGATTCTTTACAATATTTTGTATTTCTTCGATTTATGGGCAGCAGTGATGGTGTCATGATGTGGCTTTTGGACTTAGGTGTCAAAGGTAGGTTATGATGATTTGAAAGTTATGGGGTGGGTGAGCATGTGAAGTGCATGGTAGGATTAGTAGGCGCTGGTATTACCTAGATCACTGAGATCATTGAGAAAATAGTTTCTTAAGTGGTCCTTTCTCAGATTGGCCAGTGCACGGCAACTGCAAAGAAAGTAGTGACGGACTCGTCCTCCTCTTCATCTCTGCAGCTTCATCTACCGCCTTAGATCTTATTTCGGTGGATATAAGGGATTGGATTGCAGCTTGGCTATCAATATTTATGACGATATCTCTATGAGAGGCCCAGTTTCAGGTCTTCTGAAAAGACCCGGCGCCAACTCCCTCCAGTGTCTTGGAGCCGTTTGTAAATATTGATAGTGATTTGTTGTGTAGGACATTTTGTGAATCCCATTGATTCCTGTCCGGTATTCCATGGGTGAAGCCTTTTTCGAAGTTGATTTTCGTAGGCAGTTAATCGGTAGTACCTAATAGGCAAGGGGATCGTCTGTAGAAATATGTTGGCGTGTCCATTCGGTTTCCCTCTCCAGTGTTTCCCCTTCCTTAATCTAATTGCCACGTTTGTGGAATATTCTTTACTGACGAAGTATGTTGTGCATGGTTTGTGGAGCGGCGGTTGGAGATGTCCTTAGTGCGCCCGTGGTGCACAAGCATGCCAAACGCTTAGTCTTCTGTAAGACCTTTAGATTGGAACGTTTGTTCCCACCACACAACGATGTCGTATAGAATAATCAGTCAATAATAACCGCAGTATAAAGCCAATGCATGATATTGGGTTGAAGGACCCCATCTAGTGCCGATAGCCCTTTTACAGGAGTATGATTTCTTAGCTTTGTTTTTTAACGATATAACAATGATTATAGTTTATTAATTTAGGGTTAAGAACTATATTGCATAACAATGGATATAGCACTCCACCTTGGGGGGTGCGTCGGTGCATAACTTTTTCGACAGCGCAGCTGGCAAATGTAGCCCTTACCAACCTTTTTGTAAGAATGTGGGTGTTTACGCGGCAGATTGATTCTCCGATTACAAGCTTGTCTAAGGCTTGAATAATCGACCGAGTCTCAATATGTATTGGTAAAGGGCCCCCTTATATCAAGAAAGACATCCATTCCAGTGAAAGGGACCTCTCGATCGTTCCAACAATCGTGTGAAAAGCAGTTTCGATTGACTTTCCCTTTTGGTAGGCATGTTTAAGGCTTGAAATCAATGATCGGTCAATAGTGTATTCAATGTGAAGGTCGATGATCCTCTCGAGAGTTTCCAGAAGAAAGAGGACATTGGTCTGAAGTCCTTGGGGAGTCTCTGGGAGGTCTTTCCTACTTTTCGGATGAAAACCACCATAACCATATTAAGATGATAGTCGAGCAGCTATACATACGCAGTTCGCAGTGCTACGCTGAGTGCTATTGCAGCAATCAACCTACTCATACCTATAAATTTGAAATATGGATTATAGTATGTAGGAAATTAACGAATATTTAGAATCTTGTTACGAAATTAAGTAAACTGATGTTTGTTTTAAATAACTAAGTCATCAATGCACAGCCCATAACGGATAATCAAAGCCTGTTTTCTAACAACTGATCAACGATCACACGAAAGTGAGGGAAAATAAAAATCAAAGGGAATAAGATATGTAAGAGAATTTGTTAATGACTTTAACATAGCTGCACTAAACCAATCATTTGGTAATTCCTATAAGGGAGAATAACCCAATTATGTCAAACATTAGGTATACTAAATAGCTAGTTCGGGATTTCTTACAATTATACCCTCTACGTCCTTATAAGGGTTATTGAGCGAACTCAAGGAAAAGCTAATTGCTCAGATTTATCTCCAGACCAGAGATGGCAGCATTAGGCGGGTAACCCAAGGCTGCTAGTAATACTATATGAAAATCAAACTTAGAACTTCTTCTAAATACATACATGAAATACATACTTTTATTTATAGTTCCGCATAAATCCCGTGAATATGTATGCATTTATCTATGTATGTACTCTTCAGGTTGAATTCGCTAGGTGTTTTATCGAAATGATTATATTTTTGTCTTCAGCAAAATCCATATCAATGTTCCAAATTTTGAAAACTTTTGCTCCCATGACTGTCGAAGAAAAGCGTTTGAAATCTATTTTTTTCTTTTGCATTGTCTAATTTGCCCAAACTTCACAGCAAATACCTAGCTTTGGGCCAATTTCAAAGACTGCCTGGAAATTTGAGCTCAATCGGTTCGGTGGCTTTCGAGTTTTGCGATCATTGGTGGTGTACTTATATTCCCATACAAAATGGAAATTCAGTTTTTTTTTTCGATTTTTCGGCCATCAATTGATTTTTATATAGAGATAATATAAATGTAGTAGATTCAATAGTTAGCAGCTCGTTGTACAGACATAAAATGTTTCTACATTTTATACCTACTCCATAAAGTAGACACACATAATATTTTTGAATCAATTAAAAAAAGAATCACTTAAATCGATGCATATTTGACGAAAATATAGGCATAATAGTGAGAGTCTACGTTATTTTATGCCCATTACCCAATCCTCAAATTGGCAATGACAGAAAGACCCCTTTTACACGCAGAGTGTTTTCACTTTAGTGTCGAGAATGTGTAGGTAAAGGGGATGAAAAGTGCAGGGGATAGCCGAACACTGATGGGCCGCGAATTCCCATCCGATTCTTGTATTCTCTTTCGCTCTCTTTCGTTATTTTCAGCGTTGCTTTATTCTCAAACCGTACTCAGTCGCGATAGACGTCTGCATTTGCTCTATTTTCGAACTGTATGCGGTCTGCGCTTCGAAAATGCAGCTACCACCGCGAGCGACGAATGAGAAAAAAAAGGAAACAAAGACAATTTGTCAGTCAAGCCACTAAAGTGAAAACACTGAACGTATAAATGCACCATAAGTGCCCAAAAGAGAATTAAGAAGAGTCATGAGTGAAAAAACTCTGCGTATAAAAGGGGTCAAAGAAAGCCAAATTCAGTTTTTATTCATTTTGTCTCTCCCAACTGATCACCCCTTGTATCGTCCCCCTCTCATAACACACAAATCCTACACCATCGCACCATCGTATTCTACATTTACACCATGCTATTGATTTATCTTGGTCATAATATTGCATCTCCTTTCCTTCGATCTTCTCTTCTATAAGAAAACAAAACCAAATGCAGTTCCCTACCCTCTTACATCACATCCAGAAATAATTGTGTACTGCGGAATGGGAAAGGCGATATGAATGAAGAAAGAGAACAGGCATACCAGTTTGCCTTTATTTTGTTTCTTTTGGTTTTCTCTGTACCGTAAAACACCCTAACATTGACCCCTTTTACACGCAGAGTTTTTTCACTCATGACTCTTCTTAATTCTCTTTTGGGCACTTATGGTGCATTTATACGTTCAGTGTTTTCACTTTAGTGCCTTGATTGTCAAATTGTCTTTGTTTCCTTTTTTTCTCATTCGTCGCTCGCGGTGGTAGCTGCATTTTCGAAGCGCAGACCGCATACAGTTCGAAAATAGAGCAAATGCAGACGTCTATCGCGACTGAGTACGGTTTGACAATAAAGCAACGCTGAAAATAACGAAAGAGAGCGAAAGAGAATACAAGAATCGGATGGGAATTCGCGGCCCATCAGTGTTCGGCTATCCCCTGCACTTTTCATCCCCTTTACCAACACATTCTCGACACTAAAGTGAAAAAACTCTGCGTGTAAAAGAGGTCATTGACCGGTTTCTTAACTTTGACCAAAAATCTACGAAGTATCTAAACTGTCCTCATGACATTCCTGTCCTAGTTATGTGAATTTCGTACCTCACTTATAACATCTGTTTACTGACCAGAGTTGTAAAAAAAAAATGGAAGCATTCAGCCGTCAGATTTAAATTTAACCGCCGATAACGTACGGACGGGTTTGGACGTGTAATTTAGAGTGATCGAAAAATTACCCCTGTACACCCAGATACGCTGTTTTTTTGTTAATATAACCAAACAAGTAAGTAGTTTACTTTATTTTCAATCAAATAGCATTGAAATCGGCACTATTTCTTTATTATTAAGTAATTTAAAGTAAAAATGAAAAAGTTGCTTCATACAAATCATGAGTTTTCCTAACTTTGACCATGAAGTTCCCAACTTTGACCGCCCGGTCAATGTTGGGAACCGCTTAAAAATGGCAAGTTTCTTACATTGACCAAGCGTTGGTATAGCTGCGTTAGATATTTATAACGATTTCTTTTAATGCCTTTAACTGCTAAGTAGTGTAACGTTCTACAAACACATTTTTTTGAATTATAGATACATATTATGTTAATTTCTTTGAAAAATATACCTATTTTGTTAGCTTAGCTTTTATTTGTATACCCCCCACGGAAAGGTATATTCACTTTGCCATTACATTTTTGTAACGCCAAGAAGGAGTCACCGGAGACCCCATAAAGTAGGATTCTGGATCAGATCACATTCTAAGTCGATTTAGCCATGTCCGTCTGTTTGTCTGTATGTTGAAAACACGATAGCTTCCAAACGAATCGATCTAGCCGAATGAAATTTTGTAAGAGAACTTATTTTGACCGTCTTCAGGTTAGTATTAAAAATGGTATATGTCGGTCAAGTAGTTTTGGTGCCTCCCATTCAAAACCAACGTTAGATCCATGCGTGTAAATATACTAACTCACACGGAAAACATTTTGCATGCAGTGGAGGGTATCAAAGCATCGGCCAGGCCGATCAACACCTTTGGTTTTTTTTGATTTAGCATTTCTGTGAAAAAGTTCCTTTTCCAGCTTTTTAACATATTTCTGAATTGAATATACCTATTTACAAGTTTGATTGAAAAAAATATTTTCTGAAACATACCTAAAACCTAAAAGTATTTATTTATTTTTTATTTTTTTACTTTATATTTTTATTGTTTCTATTATTTCTGTTACTTAAAGACGTCAGTAATTTATAATTTTGAGTTTAATTTGTACATTTTAATTAAAAAGGATTTGTGTTTATGTATTTTTTAATAAATTATAAAAACATAAAACAAATAATTTTTCGTTTCCATACTGCCATAACCCCGGTCAATGTTAGGGCAACCGATGCTTTACTTTGACCGCTTACTAATTTAACAATAATTTTGTTAACAAAAATAAAAATCTCTGAATTTTTAAACATTATAATAGTGAATGGCAGTCCCCGTAGTACAATTATTTAAGATCCTTAATACGACATAACAGTAATTAGAAACAACGTGTTAAAGTTCAAAAGTGGTCAATGTTAGGGTGTTTTACGGTACACATTTCTCCAATGCTCGAAGTTGGCAGTGTACAAACTAAATCAACTGACGCGCCACCTGGATCGTCGAAGACGCGTAATTCAATGCGACGGGATGATAGTACTATAGTGTCTATATACAATGGTACTTGTTTTGTGAGGTGACAAATAATGAGGATTTACAACCAATAGTTCACTTATTAGCCGAAGGCCTATGTTTATGTAGCTAGTGCTGTATAAACTAAGTTAAATTGTAATTTATTTTACTGTTTAATAAATAATAATAATTCTTCTTCTTCTAAACCTTCTTGCGCACATAGTTGCTTGCGGTTGTTGACATTTTCGCAGCAGTCACTCTGATTTTTAAAAACCGAAAGCTAATACATATTTCACAATGTCAAATATCGTGTAAATTTTTTAAATGCTGTCATTAACATGACATCAGATTTTGTCTACAAACTACCTAAGAACAGAAACTGACAAGATTGTGTAGTATTAGTCTAACAACAAAAGAATAATTATTGACAATTACCATAAAAGCGAAATCAACAGGTGAAGACATTTATGCTGCTTTTAAAAAATATATTCCTTAAAAAAAAACAATACAATTTATAAACTTAAATGAATCACAATAGGTTGTGAATGAAGGGCAGAAATAATTGGTTCGTAGGATTAAATGTGAAAAAGGATGATGATTTCCAAGGTTTCAACTTATCACTGTTAGGGTTAGCTCACCAGGAAGCTCTGAGCTGTGAAATTTCGAATTTTCCGCATGATATTCAAAGAAGACTTTTCAATTAAAAGAAAAAGAGTCCATTCATGGGGAACTGCTGTCAAGTGGACCGCGAAGTTTTGTAAAAGGTTAGTAGTGAACGCGACTACCTAGCGTTCACCGCGATCTCTCTCGCCCGCGACGAACGCGGCGTCGCGTCCCGTCCGCGCCGCGGCCTGCCCGCCCCTCTTCCCCCCGCGCCGATAAAACAGCTAATTTTTATCTATTAATATATAATAATTTATATATCCACAGGTATTTCCATTTTTATTTGTCCTCTTGGATAAGAAGTCAAAGAAGAGTTACACAACTACATATGCAGTTTGAAAAACAGTATTTTAATTTTAAATACAAAATAACTTAAGAAATGTAATTTTAAGAAAAATTAAATAACTCCTAATAACATTGAGTGAAATAGCTCTTAATTAGGATTTTTTTCATTCATATGAATTTAGGATTTATTTCATGCAATAAGTTAAAATTTGGCCTTATTTCACTTTCCCGATTTGGCCTTATGACGCTTTATCAGTGTCATATGCTAGAATTTGGCCTTTGGCCAAATGCTAGAATTATAAATCATCATCTAAATCATCGGTTTAAGTTACATAATTTTACACCCCATCATTAATCCGCATTTTTTAAACCCGACAATTTAAGCCTAGGTATATCCATAATATTCACTCAAAAACATGCATTAAACCCGCTGAATTAAAAACGGATTTAAAACAATTTAAACCGATTTTCGTTCCAAAAAATAAAAACTCACACAAAACGGATGGTTGCGAGAAGCTTGGGTGTCTACCGCCTGTTGCGCCGCCTATTTATTTATTTTTTTTGTTTAAACCGATTTTAACCCGTTTTAAACCCATGTAATGTAAAATTTCACAGAAAATGACATTTGTTTTTTATTGTTTGTCACTAATTGGAAATTGATTTGATTTCTTCTGACATCAACATTTGGTCAATTTCACTAATTTTTGTGTCCAGTGTCAAAATAAGTGGACTCGTGTACAATAGTATAAATACATTTATTTTTAATAGAACAAATGAGAAATTTTCGTTACTATAAAGTTAATTCCAAAATTTACATGTGGTGCGAAAACTAATACACTATACAAATTGAGTTTTAACCCGGGTTAAAGTACTTAAACTGGTCTACGGAGTCCAGTTTAAACTTAATCGGATTAAACGCCCACAAGGTTATAAAAAAACGGGTTTATTATCGGGTTTAACAACTGAATATTATGGACTTGGGTTTAATTTTTAAGTTAAACTCACTTAAACCTGGGTGTAAATTTTAATCCGGATTAAAGAGAGTGATCTGTTATAGATCTTCAGAGTTCTTCTTCATCAAAACATGTATTTGATTCTGTATCATTGAACGAATTTTGAGTTGGTATTAGGAGTGAATACCCTGAACTTGCCAAACAGGCTATATTAAATTTGATCCCTTTTGTCACGACCCATCGCTGTGAAGCTGGCTTTTTACTTATGCAAAGACTAAATACAGATCAAGATTGGACGCTGCCCCAGATATGCGAATACGGTTTTCGGAGATAGAAGTCAATTTAAAAAAAAACAAATGAAACAGTTTCATTCTTCACACTAACCTTGAAATATATATGGGCCTTGTTTAGGGTTCCACAGCTTAATAAGTTTGAGAACCGCTGCTCTAAATTACGTTTGATAGGGACATGTTTAATTGGAAAGAAAGAATTAGAATTTGGTTCTTGGAAAAGCAATCGAGAGTGAGATGGAAAATTCTCACACTTGAGAACATGTGTTAAATGGGACTACTACTACAATTGGGTGCTGTTTCTGTTGCAATGTTAGCCATTTTCACACAACATGCATTCACAGACTGACTGTTTGAATGTTAAAACGTATTATCCCGGTAAATCGAATTTATATTTTTTAAATCTTCAATAATTCGTAATCTCGCTATTTCGAAAACCTCTATAATTCGTAATAAACTCTAGGCCCCTTGGTATTACGATTTATCGGGATGTACGTAATTCAAAACATACTCTTTTCAGCCTGCATTTTAATATGTTTATTGTACAAATTTGATCAGGTGCCTACCGACTATGTACAAAAAAAAAATAAAAACTCAGCTGCTTGTTTTGACAGCTTCGTTCCATAACAGACTTCCATAAAAGCTCGAAACCCAGAATACGATTTATAAAAGTTATTGTATGGTCGAGGTCTATTATGATTCATAACAGAAAATGCATAACAGATAAAAGATTTTGCCGAATAGGCACAATTAGCTCTATAATTAATCCATTGGAGTAGTCGGTCGAATGTGACCGGGAGAATTTTTCTCTCCTGGTATAAAGCTTTTGCATCTGTGCCCATACTTTTATGTCCATATAATTCGTTACTTTTCTAAAAAAAAAAAACCTTTCTTTCGTTGACTGTTTAGGGCCTTATAACTCAGTCCAAAGACAGCAATTGGAATACTATTTCTTAAGCGAGAAGCTCTCCAAAGTTATATACTGTATAATACTGTACCTCTGCGCCCACACCTGCAGTTTGTTATTGAACGTTTTCGTCCTTGTCCACCATTTGCTTCAAAATAGCTTCAAACGAAACAACCACCACTACCGCACCACCGCGTCGCCAACACTGCTGCTGTTCGACATTTGTCGTAAAAATCAAGTGTACGCCCTCCCGCTGATGTCGATTCAGCCTCAGGTTGCACATATGTCATCTTTTGACTGTAACTGCTGATGTAGCTGCTATCGACTTGCAAAGTAGTATTTAAGTGAAAAAGTTCTCTCCCCCTTAGGAATCGGAAATCGGAAACTTTTCAAAGGACACTCGTGGAAATCCTCTGTAATTTGAATGTAATTTGCAGTTGAAAAGAAAAATGGAAACATGTTGTGCGTGAGCAAGGGTACTGCAGTACTATACATGTTCGTCCTTGGACACCATCCTCGTTCCATTATTTAATTTTATTTTTAAAGTTTTGAGTTAAAGAAGTGTGTGGTTGTGATTTCTTAAAGTATTTCTTTAAATTATGGTGTGTCCTCCTCCATAGTGTGCATAATTAGTGTACTTCAAACTATTTTGGTCACCATCCTCTTTCCATGCATCGCGCTTCCTCATTTGAATCGGATGTATAAAAACAACTCTATTTCGATGTTATCATTAAAAATATCAATTTTGTCAACAATCCTTGAGCGCTATCAAACTCGGATCTGCAAAGTACCACTACTTGACACCAGATGAGCATCATTGTACAAGTGCAACGGATTTGTATTCAAAGGCAATTGAACATTCCATGCTGGCCTACAAGGAATGAACAAAATAAAGGAAAGATCTTCCAAAACCCCTAATAGGATTATCAGATGAGGAGGGTGTACCATGGTGAGTTGAGCCTATATGTGCTATAAAAAAAACTCAGTCAAAACTCACGAGTGCAAGGGTAGTAATTATGCTCTAAATAGTTTCATGAGGGGAATAATGATGATGGGTATACACTCAAATAAAGAAACCTTTTGTACCATATGAAGTGTGGGCCTTCTTGCAAGAGCCTTCGTCGTCGTCGCACCGTTGCCGACAATTCACATTCATTCCAATTGACTGACAACACCTAGGGGTGCCGCTTTCGAATGTTTCGATTATGTTGTAATTTGAGGAATACCATCAGGGTATTTTTGGGCCATCGTCGATGCGGTGTTAGTGTATATATGCTTGGCAAGGACATTTTCTATTATGCCACAAAATTTGAAATCAATTTGTTGCCGGGTGTCGAAGGGTATGGTGATGATACAGCAGTGTATGCATTTACATGTCCTGTCCATGCCCACCTAGTTAGAACTGCGAAGAGGGTGGACTGACGGGTGGCAACAACAAGGGAAGTGGTGAGGTATAGTGGATGTTGATGATTTTGCGAACTCGAACGGGTAGAGTGGCTATTCAAAAGCCATTCAAGACAAGTGATTACATGCATATGAATTTGAAATGAATGACAATAGGTGGCGGACAAGTTGTTTTGTTTGCGAAGTAAGAAGGATGCTCTGTTCGTTAAACAAAGGGATTTAATAAATAGAAGATTTAGATATATCTTTCTACTCCATTATTTATTTCCTTAAATGAAATAAAAATGATTTTTAAACATGTTTTTATATGAAACGTAAAAGTGCGATTCGTCAGGTAATTCAATGCAAAAATAACCTAATTGATAAAAAGTAGGTATTTTTCTTGCTGATGAAATAAAAATAAAATTATATTTCTTATTCGTTTATATGTATGTACATATTTATAATTATATTGCGAATCATACAATTTTCGGGTTCGCGACCGAAAAAAACACAAATTAACTTTTCTTGTCCAAAATTCCAAGTACACACCTTGACAAAGTCAATCTTTGTGCACCATTCCAGTAGGACGGGGATGTTGTCGCTCTTGTATAGCGTCTCGTTGCTCCTTCTCGATAGGGCTTTGCTAAAAAGTTGCCTTCCAAAGACGCAGTCCTATTTAGTTTAATACACCGCCTTTGTTTACTATTAACGTGAATACAGTTTCATTTTCTTATTGATTCCCAAATGAATTAAACAGAAGGAATTTTTTGCCTCTCTTCGCTTGAGTACCATTATTTTTGCCAACGTCTATTTAAGTCGTTGAATCTCATTACTGGAAATTAGGTATATGAAATAAAATCGATAAAAATAAAGGGTGTCCCATAATTCACGCAAAATTTTAATTTTACGCCATTTAATAGTGCAGTGATGCCAACGGCAAAAAAAGATAACTATGGGGTCTACCCCGATATCTCGAAAAAAAAAATCTGCAAAGCAAAAATCCCGAAAAAAAATCTCGAATTTAAAAAATCTCAAAAAAAAAATATAGAAAGCATAATCTCGAATAACAAAAATCTCGAAAATTTTCGAACAAAATCTCTTCAGTGATGAAGCTCATTTTGATTTGGATGGATTCGTAAAAATTGACGCATTTGGGGTTTAGAAAACCCACGAGTAATTGGCTGGAGGCATTATCAGACCATTCTTCTTCGAAAATGCGGCTAGTCTGTCAGGCAGTAACAATTGATGGTATGGTGTGACCAACATGTTGTGATTTCAACAAGACGGTGCCACATGCCATACAGCCAGAGAAACAATTCAATCACTGCATGAGTAATTTCCAAATCGTGTATAATCGGCCATTTTTGCGATCAGAATTGGTCTTCCAGATCTTGCGAATTAACGCCATCGAACTTTTTTCTTTTGGGTTTTTTGAAGTCAAAGGTCTATGCAAACAACCTCTCTTTAGTAATATTTACGCATTACATATTGATATTGTTAAGTAAAATTTGACAATAATTTCTGAACAGAAATTTTCAGGGCAAAACCCAGTTGTGAGAATCGTTGTTATTCCTTACTGTATTCATTAAAAATTAAAAATTTAAAAATTTAAAATTAAATTCATTAAAAATTTTTGTTTACAATAAAAAAACGCTGCCGGTATTTTAATGCAGTTTCAAGGTAGCTAGCCAGCATGCACATGTCGTGACCATATAGAGTTCTGTTAACTTCATCCATTGATAACACTTACGACTCTTTACCCCAGTGAGTTCCTTAGATATAGGTACCTTATTCATCTAGGACAAACTGCAAAAATATAGAAAACGTATTCATTTGTATAAGAGGTTTCTTTAATTTCAACAGAAGTAATTTAGTTCACCTGTTGACTTGAAGGTGTTAAAGACTACATTTATGCTGAACTGATCATAGAAATATTCGCGGTCCGATCATGGTTGAGCTCCATTTGCAACATATTGGTGGTACAGTAGTCCCTCGATTTTCGGATTTTTAGGTGAATTCACATTACTGGACCTATTTTTCAGTACTTAATAAAATGATTGAAACGATTTTCAAATCCATTAAAAACAACACAAAATGATTTTTTAAAGCACTGTTTTAATATTATTTATCAATTTAGAAGAAAAACGGAAATAAAATAATTTTAGTCATTTCAAATTTTTCAGTGCCCTGAAAAAAAAAAAAAAAAAAAAAAAACATTTATATCGGCATAGAATTGGTATTCTCAATTTTTGGGAAATTTTGTTTAAAATTTGGTTTGTTTGAAATGGTCCAACAGCTTCTTCGAATTTAATTTTATTCATGTAATTGTTGACTTTGACACACCATACTTTTCAGCTAATGCAATGAATGTAAAATTTTGCGCTTATCTTTAATCGATTAATCGACAAAAATCGATGCTATTTTTGTTTACAAATAGGCAACAACAAATGGCAGTTATTGTCTCTCTATATAGCCTGCAGCTGCATTTACAACTTAAAGACAAATAACAGTTATTATCGCACGCAAAACGAGCAAGAGAAACAAGAGAAATACAGAAACTTTTACAAAGAAATTCACATTTTAGAGGTTGAAAATTTCGAAAATTCACATTATAGAGATGACAATGTAAAGTTTTGCCGATTCACATTTTAGAGAAATTCACATTATCGAGGGACTACTGTAATATATCTGGTACATAATCTAAAAATCTTTTTTAAGAAATATCTTACAAGTTTCTCAACCTAGAATACAGCTCAAATATGAGCAGCATACACTTATTGACCTCATAGGCGCATATAAATAATAAAATGTTGCTTGATTGAATTTTTTTTATATACCTACTGACGATGTCCCGTCGACTGAAATCGATTGCCGTTCTCGCGGCCTTTAATTTTTTCTCAGATGGTAGATATTTGTTTTCTAATTCCGTCTTTTTTCCGTTGAGAATTATTATATAAAACCATTTCTGAAAAGCATAACTTTCGACTTAACGGTAGATATTCATTTTCAGTAGTTTCAGTAGTAAAATCAATAAAACACGCGTTTATGTTTCTTTATCAATATATAACCGGACGATATGTGAAAATGTTGACTTTCCTATTTTAAACTACTCATAGTAAAATCAAACATCCATTAAAAACAACACAAAATGATTTTTTAAAGCACTGTTTTAATATTATTTATCAATTTAGAAGAAAAACGGAAATAAAATAATTTTAGTCATTTCAAATTTTTCAGTGCCCTGAAAAAAAAAAAAAAAAAAAAAAAACATTTATATCGGCATAGAATTGGTATTCTCAATTTTTGGGAAATTTTGTTTAAAATTTGGTTTGTTTGAAATGGTCCAACAGCTTCTTCGAATTTAATTTTATTCATGTAATTGTTGACTTTGACACACCATACTTTTCAGCTAATGCAATGAATGTAAAATTTTGCGCTTATCTTTAATCGATTAATCGACAAAAATCGATGCTATTTTTGTTTACAAATAGGCAACAACAAATGGCAGTTATTGTCTCTCTATATAGCCTGCAGCTGCATTTACAACTTAAAGACAAATAACAGTTATTATCGCACGCAAAACGAGCAAGAGAAACAAGAGAAATACAGAAACTTTTACAAAGAAATTCACATTTTAGAGGTTGAAAATTTCGAAAATTCACATTATAGAGATGACAATGTAAAGTTTTGCCGATTCACATTTTAGAGAAATTCACATTATCGAGGGACTACTGTAATATATCTGGTACATAATCTAAAAATCTTTTTTAAGAAATATCTTACAAGTTTCTCAACCTAGAATACAGCTCAAATATGAGCAGCATACACTTATTGACCTCATAGGCGCATATAAATAATAAAATGTTGCTTGATTGAATTTTTTTTATATACCTACTGACGATGTCCCGTCGACTGAAATCGATTGCCGTTCTCGCGGCCTTTAATTTTTTCTCAGATGGTAGATATTTGTTTTCTAATTCCGTCTTTTTTCCGTTGAGAATTATTATATAAAACCATTTCTGAAAAGCATAACTTTCGACTTAACGGTAGATATTCATTTTCAGTAGTTTCAGTAGTAAAATCAATAAAACACGCGTTTATGTTTCTTTATCAATATATAACCGGACGATATGTGAAAATGTTGACTTTCCTATTTTAAACTACTCATAGTAAAATCAAACAGTCTAGGATAACTCCAGTAAATATTTTCACAGATGAATTCATAAGAGAAATTCCCGTACAATTTCTGGGTCAATAAGCTCTATTATTTTATTTACTTTTTTATCAGCACATATAGTACATACCATGAGTCGGAAACAGCTTATTTGATCCAGTTCCATTGTAAAATGTCAATCCGCCAAAAAAATTAACCTAAACCTATTTGAAACATGTAAATTTGTAATTTTGAAGAAATTAAGTACAAGTAGATTAACGAAAGGCTTCCACGTTGGTTTCCCCACAAGGGATCAGTGGAAGAGGGACGAAGTAGTGAAGGGCTTCGACACGGTCATATACACGGACGGATCTAAGTTGAGCTGTGATGAAAGGAGCCGGTGTCTACTCGGAATCACCTCAAATATCAATTTCAGTACGCTTACCGGATTTTGCCAGCGTTTTCCAGGCGGAATTACTGGCCATCCAGGAAGCTTGCACGCAACTATAGGGCGTGACACAACGCTTAAACAAAACATTGCTATCCTTATAGATAGCCAAGTCGCCATCAAAGCCATCGACTCGGCTACCATATCCTCCAAACTGATGCAGGAGTGCCGGAACGAGATGGCCTGTCTGAGCGAGCGCTTCAGGGTCACACTTCTCTGGGTTCCAGGGCATAGTGACATAACAGGCAATGAGCGCGCAGATGAGCTGGCCAGGAAGGGCTCAGCGCTATACGCCTCGCTCTCAACGAGGGTCCACATTCCGCTAGGAGCGGTAAAGGGACAAATACATTCGCATTTTCTGCAAAAAGCCAATTTCCGATGGTCGGGGTTGACGAACTGCGTCATATCAAGGAAGATATGGCCTACCTACAACCAAAACAGAACAAATAACCTGCTAAACAGAACCCGCCCAGATATCACAAGAATCACGGCAATAATCACGGGGCATTGGCCAATTGGAGACCATGCAGCCAAGCTAGTTATCCCATACAACCCGCATTGCCGCAGTTGTGGTAATACAAATGAAAAAGAAACTCTCTCCCACTTCCTCTGCAAATGCTCTAGCGAGAGCCAGACTGCGCGCACTGAACCAACCATTCTTTGACGACCTTAGCGACATCTCGATCTTATCCGTTTTCTTAATTCCACAGGTTGGCTATAGGAACCGACCGGACCACATCCTTTTCTTTGTTGTAAATGTTGCGTTTACGGACGTTCTTGTTCAACAAGGTACACAGATTTTCGATGACACCGTCCGGTGCCGACCGACGGTGTCATTATGTGCGGGCAGTTCTAGAACAGCCAAGACTGCACTACCTGCTTTATGCTTCGGGTCGTTGTCTTGGTAGTACCGGAACTGTTGACGTTACTACCCTACCCAGCTTCTCAGCACTTTGAACCAAATTTTGTTTGAGTGTCGAGGTATACATAATATTTTTGGCCATTAAGGCCTCAATGAACTCCAAATTCTCCACACCGGCCGCTGACATAGTGACATACAGGCCCAAACCATAACACTGCCACCATCACCATGTTTCAGAGTTGGTTTGAGATTTATTTTATTCAAATCAGTATACCTATATTTGGCTTCCGCCAAACGTAAGACATCCCGTCGTCAGAGCCAAATATGTTAAGTTTGGGTTCGTCTGCAAAAATTACAGTAGGTAGATATTCCAAAAGTCGGATTCCTTGGAGGACACAATGTTCCTGTGCAAAGACAAGTCGGCTCTGCTGATTCTTTTTGCTGATAAAGGGCTTCTTACGAGCTACTCGGTCATGAAAGTCATAATTGTGAAGCACACGCCGGATTGTTTGGGCACTGCACGACTTCCCAATTTCATTCTGCATCTCAATTAACAGCTTTCAAGCTGGTGTTTTAGGATTAGCTTCGACTTTTCGTACTATGATTGTATCGCTCATCTGATATGCATTGAATATCGGTGTATTTCTGGCCTTATCCTGCACCCGATTCACACGCACATAACGCTCAATTATGTGCTGAACAGTTGAGGCACTTACACTTGACTATATCAGCAATTTTCCGGCGAGATTGGCCATTTTTAAAATGGTGTTATGTATTATATTACTAATTCACGCAGCTTTATAGTTGTATGCGGGCCCATTTTTAAGTGAGGCACACATGTGGACGCTCTAACTTGTGCACTCAGAAAAACTAGGTCAAACTTATTGTAAACACAACAAGGAAGACGTTGCAAGAAAAAAAACCTAGAGCACAAGAAGCGCACAAGTATGTGGACCAATAATAAGATGTAACATGATTTTTATCAGTATTTTTAATCTAATGTTAATTTGTTGCTTAACACTAATAATTGTATATATAAAAACAGCATTACCTAAGTTAATCTACATAATATACTGCTCTTCAAAACGACATATTATTTTCGTCAATATCATGTTTTGATTTAATGTTACAGTGAGTTAAATTTAAATTCTGTCACTGGATCAAATAAGCCTTTTTGCCCTATTCAAGGAAAATCATAGGTATATATGTTTTCAAATGATCTGGGGTGGGTCTGTTCAGACCCATGGGTTAACGGACATTATTATTGAGTAGGAAGCGATCTAACAACGATTTTTGCTAATTGCGTTTTGCTAATTGCGTTTTACCCTGAGAATTTTTGTTAAGAAACTATTGTCGAATTTCAGTCTGAATTTTTGAATTATTTTCCTGAGACGAATATTTATGACAACTTTGTGTAAATTGTTCAGAATTCTACTGATACAAACTTCAACAATTTATATGATATATCTACCTATATACGATTTTTACCAGGAACTTAATTTGCATTAATTCGGTGCAGTTCGGTGCTATATCCGAAGCTGCAACTTTTATTTTGAGTGTTCTTTTATGCAGTGGCGTCCGTGGTGGGACATATTTAAAATGGGAAACCGAAGCAGAAAACTATAATTTCCGACTCTACTATCATCATCATCATATAATATATAGTATTTACCCTTACTGACTCTGTAACAGAGATGATAATTTACTTCATATGTAGTAGATCTACTTCATTTTTGAATTATTGTTTATCTGCTACGTAGCAACTTATTTCTACTTCGTTTATTTATGGTTCAAGATATAATTTAAAATAGACAAAATTGATCAATTTGACTCTAAATACATCAACAACGGCGAAAAAATCAACGAAATACAAATACCAGGAAAAAAATGTGTCATGTAATGCACTATAGAATAACATTTATGTGCTTCTGTCACAATACACATCCATCTATAGGTATAGATCCCATTATCCCATTGAAGACCTAACTTTATCATTTTGAGCATTTCGCCAAATGTCTGCTTCGTTTTTTGTAAATCTACTTCGTTTTTTCGGGCAATTTGCTACTTTTTATGGGTTCAGCACTTCCCTGCTCTGTAACGCTCCTTATACTTTTCATATATTTTTCTTATATTAAATAAAAGTAGGCGATGGGTAGATATTTGAATACATTTTAAAATTTTCAAAATTTGAGTTTTCTCATTATTCAAATTCCCACCGCCTACTTTTCATATATATACATATTTAAATTTTCTTCATGGTTCAAAAACGTTCAAACGAAACTTATGCTCGGCAAAGGAAATTGGCAAATAAGCCCAAACCCTTTGCGCTAGAAAGCTGAAATTTTGCACAGAGGTTCCCTTTAAATTTTGGAAATTTGCTTTGCGCCGAGTTATTGCCAATGATCCCAATGAGGCCTCACGAACCATTCGTCGTATCAATTTGAAATTTTGTACATTGATAAAGCTTAGTACGCTGCTCGAGCTAAATTTTAACTCCTATACAAATTTCTCCCCAAAATTTTGCTGAGCTAAATTTAAACGAAAATTCATTTCAGACTGTACTGCGTCCTGCGTGTATAGGGTTACCTGACGTCAGGATTTAGCCTGACGCGTCAGGCTTTTAAGGTCTCTGTCAGGCTCAGGCCAGGCCTCACGCTTTGTCAGGCTTTTTCATTTTTTGTTGATTTATTTACATCAGTTTAATTTTAAGGAAAAACAAATTTAAATTTTTGCTGAATGCATCAAAATATGGATGCAAATAGATCCTTTGGAATGGTTTCAATTATATTCGTTCAGTAAAACAGACAATACTATTATCGAAATGACAGCTGTCACATATGCGACAATTCAATTCCCAATTTATTATACATAATTCAGCCTTATTCATTAGATTCATTTAATCTGTTAATTATCAGTGTCTCAGCTAATTCACGTCCAATGCGAAAATGTCATTTTAATTAAGACTTAAAAAATGCTTATTCATAAACGGCCTTACTAATAATCAAACCCTAATTCCGACTACTAGTTGGCTGCCAGGTTTACCTAAAATGTATAGCTATATTGAAATGGTACCAATAAACAATTTGATCTCCACATTAACTAGTGCGACAACTTTATTAGGATCTATTACATTTTCTGTCATAGCAGGATTCAAATTGCATAATTTGGTTTCGCGGAAAACAAGGTCACTGATCATTTTTATGCTGAATGAATTATTTTAAACGAATTTATACACAAATTACAATTAAATTCGCCCATCAGATTCCTCCCAAAGGCTTTAAAACGCTTATTAAAAGCAAAAGCCGAAACCCCAATTAGGAAATCTACAAATTGTCAGCTGTTTTGTCAAATTCATACGAAAATTAGTACTGCCATATCATATAATTCGGATATATTTCCAGTACTATTTATAATACGTTATCCTATGCATTTAGGTACTTTTGTATTAATTTCGAAAATTGATGCTGTTCTAATAAAATTCATTTCAGATTATTGCATCATAATAAAAACACCGTTTTTAAATTATTCGTAGGCTAATGATGCAAAAAGAAATTTGTTTGTAGTATACAAATCACAATTACAATGTAACGAATAGAAAAACAACTGAAACATCACACGAATATGTGAACATACTTTCTGCCGATTTCATGGAACGTTGTTTCCAAAAAAATCACACTGATATATAAAATATCGTATATGAATGAAAGTGACACGAAATAATAATATAAGTGTATAAGCCATCACATTCTATAAACTATTCTTTGTACTTGAAAAAACTTAGCTTTGAAAAGTTATTTAAAATGTAAACGTAATGTTCTTAAGGTCGTCGGCAATTCTTACAACTACATTTGCCGCGACATCAACCATTTTACACAAAACATGCTTCACCAATGATTCTCAGCGAACGTATCCTTTCAAAGAATTTGGAGGGACTGGTGTTGGACAGCTATAAAATGGTATGCATTTAAGTAGTATGAACTGAGATATAATTATAAAACTTGAATCATTCGAATATTGGTTACAATTTAGACATTGCATTGCATTTTGCGTATTTGGTTTAGTTTTACGTGGCATAAGAAATGTAGGTATAATATTGCTTTGAATAGTCTACCAATTTAATGGTCTATACTTTTCGGATGTAGAAAAGAAAAGAGTGCAAGAAATGTTATAGTTTTGTTGAACCTACCTGTTTATATTATATTATCCCTTTGTCGACTAAGGAAAAGAGCACATGCTTACACCTTGCACTTGCACAGAAAAAGATACAATTATGTCGTTTTTTTCGATTCGATTTTTGTTTTTTACTGTGTTTAGAAATTGAATATTCTATTATTTTGTGTAGATTTGAATGGTATAACAGGCTCAAAACCCATTTGCATTGTTTTATCCCAACCAATAAAATAAGGAATCATGTTACAATTTACCAAAATTAATTAATTAATACAAAATTATCTGTACAGGCAGAGCAGATGCAGGGTATTTAAATTCACTCCTATTACAATTTTGGTACTCTAATTTTGATTGTATAGGCAACACTCATCTTGAAAATGACGTTAGGGTGGATTTATTTAGCTAATGGCCGAGATAAACATGACTTTCTCAACATTAACATTTAACTCTACAGCTAACGATATTCTGGCAACTAAATTTGTTTATTGGTATGGGCATTTTGGAAAGTGTTGAGTCTTTGTGTTAGCTGCCAGACTAAAGTTGATTATTGGTAAGGCCGAAAGATTTTTTGCTCGTATACCAGCTAATCAATGAATTAAGGCAATAAGCCTAAAAGTATACCAGCAATTCATATAAAAGTATGCAATTGGTAAAAATATTTGATAAATTCTGACATTTTTCTCTGGAATGTTGTGTGTATGAGATAAGAACGCCATGACGATTAAAGCAAATTGTATTATGCAGTTGGCATGAGATTTTTTTTGACGGAAATTTGTAATTTAAATTCGGAAAACACTAATTTTTGTTGTGCTAAAGCGGCCCATAGACACTACACTTGTGTCTGCACCGGTGTACTGACACCGGAGTGGCATTCCGCCATACACATCACTATCACACCGATCGAGACACCTACACCAAAAATCAAAAACTTTTGATTTTACTCGCACCGTGTCTGACACCAAAATCGGTGTGCGCACCAGCCCATACACAGCACACATTTCCGTACACCTACACCGGTGCAGACACAAGTGTAGTGTCTATGGGCCGCTTAATGCACAAATCAATTACAAATACGATATTTGGTAATGAAATAATAGCATAATAATTATTATATGCCATGATTTGAGTCAATGAAAAATTTAATTCAGAGTTAATTTGCTCCTGAATGCCGATGCCGGCATTTAATTTTTTGACACTTGATTAAATGGAAATTAACTTCGAAAAAAGTTTATGAATAACGTTTTCTGCAATTAAACCAACATTAACCCTAATTCAGATTTAATTAAGTGTTATGAATAAGGCTGAATATGTTTATGTATATTATATATATATGGGTCAATATTTCAAAACATTAATATTTTGGACCTCGAAATGGACATTTACTAAAATAATCAAATTTAATATTTTTTTGGTTACTCTGTATTTAAGAAACATTATTAAATATTTTAAGCCAATGGGCCACAACATTTTGTTAATTTTAAATAATTTTTTTCACGGGAATGACAGAACTAACATGGAAATGACAAAATCCTATCTTGTTAACGACGAGACATTTTCGGCTTTTTTATTTACACTTTTGCGAGGCGCCATGATAAGCACAGATGACCTTTTATATCAATTTGAAATAAAAAGTGAAAATATTTGAACATTTTTTGCAATATGATTGAGTATGTCATTTCCGTACCCAAATTGTCATTACCGTGTATGCCACGGGAACCATGGAAATGACGACATGGAAATGACATCGAAAGGTATTTCTCTAAAATAAAACCGAACTTTACTGAATATTTTCCTAAAAACGCATACAATTAATTAAGTACATAAAAAAGGCATGCATTGGAAAAAATATTTGATTTTATTATTACATTATTACATTCAAAAACACTAACCACGGTAATGACAACTTTGGATAACGAAAACATGAAACGCCTTAACCACATGAAAGAAAAGTCATTTCTGATATATATATGGGCTTATTGCGAAATGTTCCAAAAACAATCAATATGTCCCGTTATTAATGTGAAATCCGCCGCCTAGTTTGCGGCCGCTAACTCAATTTTTTTAAATATTTACTTTTTGTCACGGGAATGACCATTTTTTTGGGGACAATCACTAAATACCTTCCACGTAATTTCTTAAATTTCCTTAAAATAAATTGACTGGGCCCCAGTCCTAATTGTCCTTTCTTCTTCAAGGCTTCATCAATAAAAATTGCAAACCGGCTTACATTTTACAAATAAAATACATTTGTTGAATGAAGGTACAACTTAGGACATGCCATGGTAATGACATTTTGGGTGTTTAAGTTAAAATTTCGGCATTACTATGCATTTTTATTTTTATTTTTTTATGTGTACATGTTAAAAGAGTTTCTGCAGAAACGTGTCTTAGGCGAATATTTAAAAAAAATAAAGTTTTTTAGCCTATAAATGCCTGATTTTAAATATTAATATTTTGAAATATTGACCCATATATGTATATTATACACAACCTACAATTCGATCTGGCGCTTTGGTAACCTTACTTAATGTCGATTTCCATTGGGCTTTTACCGTTTTGCTCTCAGATCTCAGATTTTTCCTGCCCAATGGAACATGAAACGAGATTCATTTTTTTGCATTTGTGTTGGTGTGTGATTTGACAGTCAGCTGTTTTTAAATTGCAATTTGTGTTTATAAAATTGAATTGTTATTTGTTAGTTTTTTACTTGCACTTGTACAATAACTGCTTACTTGTTTTGTTTTGAATTATAACTTCACCCTTCCCCATGAAATCAACCCCATTGACATGGCTACGACGGTCCATTCGTCTACATTTTATCCATTTTCAATTTTCAAATTTATTCCACAATAGGTAGGAGAGACTGGGGCACATTTGATCACTTTTTGCATTGAGGTCTCATAAAATCCTATTTGTTTATTTGTCTATTTAGACTGCAAAGTATTCTCACTTTAAGAAATGCAAATAAACTTTGTTTTGGACGAATAACTACGTAAATTTAGTAAGGGCGTATAGTTTATTTTTATTTAAAAACGAAGTAGGTCCTTATGTTCAAAGGTATCGCCCATGTGAGCAGTTTTGAACTAGGCTGGGACACTTTTGAACGACAGTATTTGTAATTGCTTTTAGAAGCTAATAAGTTACTAAAAGGTTTGTATTTATTTTTAATAAAATAAATTAACTTTATTATTTTAATAAAGAAAACAAAAACGACTTAGCAAAAGCAAACAGAAATTTTGAAATTACTGAAATAGTTTACAAATGACTGAAGAAACTTTATAAAAATGAGTTATTTTATTAACAGAACAGACATTTTGAAAAAATTAAGACAAGAATCATCACCGCAGCTGTCCTCGATGTTCCCGGAGCGTTAATTGGTGCTGGTAGCTTAGCTTTTAGTTCAATGCTACTTACAGTTCAAATGTGTCCCGACTGTATTGTTCAAACCTGCCCCAATAAGTCAAGCGACATAAAAATGTGCGCAAATATTTATATTTTTCACATTTGTCAAAAAACGTATCTTTATACGTTTTCAAATGAATTTGTGCCTTAAAAATATATATTTTACACAAAAAGAAAAGCTCACTATAAAATTTGTAGGTTCTGAATCTTAAAAAAAGTGCTTTTTTTTTCCCAATGGAACATGATTTTGACAGACAGCTGATTTCTAGAGAAGAAAAACTGCTCTGAATCTTAAAAAAAGTGCTTTTTTTTCCCCAATGGAAATCGATAAGTCACAAAACAATGGCCAGTATATCTCAAATGCTTTAACCTATTTTTGTGGATGCAATTGTCAAAAGATATGGATTCTTTTGATTCTTTATTTGAAAGTATAGAATTTTTAAAAGAATACAATATTCAATATAACACTAAAATGTCGATTTCCTTTGGGCTTTTATCGTTTTGCTCACAGATCTCAGATTTTTCCTGCACCAATGGAACATGAAATCATATTACTTTTTGTTTGCATTTGTGTTGTTGTATTATTTGAGCTATTTTTGTTATTGCAATTTTTGTTTACAAATGTCTCTTGTTTTGGTATTGGTGAAAGCATGTGTGAATCTCGGTGTCGAATAAAGATTCGCAAAAGTGATCTGAATCTTAAAAAATGTGTTTTTTTTTCGTTTTGGAAAACGATTTTGACAGAACAAAACAAAACAAAACAAAACAAAACAAAACAAAACAAAACAAAACAAAACAAAACAAAACAAAACAAAACAAAACAAAACAAAACAAAACAAAACAAAACAAAACAAAACAAAACAAAACAAAACAAAACAAAACAAAACAAAACAAAACAAAACAAAACAAAACAAAACAAAACAAAACAAAACAAAACAAAACAAAACAAAACAAAACAAAACAAAACAAAACAAAACAAAACAAAACAAAACAAAACAAAACAAAACAAAACAAAACAAAACAAAACAAAACAAAACAAAACAAAACAAAACAAAACAAAACAAAACAAAACAAAACAAAACAAAACAAAACAAAACAAAACAAAACAAAACAAAACAAAACAAAACAAAACAAAACAAAACAAAACAAAACAAAACAAAACAAAACAAAACAAAACAAAACAAAACAAAACAAAACAAAACAAAACAAAACAAAACAAAACAAAACAAAACAAAACAAAACAAAACAAAACAAAACAAAACAAAACAAAACAAAACAAAACAAAACAAAACAAAACAAAACAAAACAAAACAAAACAAAACAAAACAAAACAAAACAAAACAAAACAAAACAAAACAAAACAAAACAAAACAAAACAAAACAAAACAAAACAAAACAAAACAAAACAAAACAAAACAAAACAAAACAAAACAAAACAAAACAAAACAAAACAAAACAAAACAAAACAAAACAAAACAAAACAAAACAAAACAAAACAAAACAAAACAAAACAAAACAAAACAAAACAAAACAAAACAAAACAAAACCAAACAAAACAAAACAAAACAAAACAAAACAAAACAAAACAAAACAAAACAAAACAAAACAAAACAAAACCAAACAAAACAAAACAAAACAAAACAAAACAAAACAAAACAAAACAAAACAAAACAAAACAAAACAAAACAAAACAAAACAAAACAAAACAAAACAAAAAAATTCTGCAATTCACATTTCTATTGTAGTGTGGGTTGAAAAGTACTACTTATTGACCACAACGCCATCTAATGGTAAGTAGACCAACTTATTCAACGGAACTTCGAATCGTCGAAATTCAACGAATTGTGAATGGTCTAAAACGAAACTAGTACATTCTCGATTGTTCCGGTTGGAGTATAGAATATTCGAGAAGCTTTAGTGGGGAGTATAAAAAGGGTTGCGAAATCCGACTAGAGGTCAGTTTATCTTTAAACCGTGTAAAGCAAAGTTCGAATAGTATCGGTAGTGATTTAAAATAAGTGGAAAAGATTGTAATAAGTGGAAAAGATTGAAATAAGCGGAAAAGTTGATTTTAAGTGATATTGTCTTGTAATAAAAGTGATTTATTAAAGTTTAGTAAACAGAATAGTGTTTTATCTTTTCGAATCCCAGCCGAATGTAACACTATGATAAAAAATCTGGCGATATCAAAAAATGTAATTTTGACAGGTTAGTGCTAAACGCATTCAGTGCGCAGCCTCATAAAACCAGCAGGGGAACAGTTTTATACAACATTTTTACTCATGGAACGCTAAAACTTTTACTTTTCTGTTCTCTTCTATGAAGTTCACAATTACTAAACAAACCAAATACAAGTAGACAAAATCTGCCATCGAGATTTTGGGATTTTAAAAATTTGCGGCTGGAGTAAAAATCTGCAAAATGCAGACAAATCTGCACTTATGGCAACGCTGACTATGTTTATGAGTACTCGTTTATGAATACCCGTTTGTTTATGAGTGCACTGCTCTAATGTTTTGTTTTCAATGGGTGCAGTACTCACTTAGTAATCAAATATCTCCTGATTCATTTGTTTTACTTTTCAAGCAGTGAGTGCAGTAACCAAGTGAACTTGAAATGAAACGAATGTCTTGGAACTGGTTTCAAGACATTCATTGCAGACCTCTACGGCACATTTTTTCACGCTAAATTTTAACAGATCATGTCGGTTTTTTTTCTGTTGTGTTTTTGTGTTGCAGAAAATTAGTAAAGCTAAGTACAAACGATTGTCAGATCTTACAATATTGTCAGATCTGTCAGTGAAAAATTTGTCCCAAATGTGTTACAACCGTCTGAACTTACAATTTTGTCTTACAATATTGTCAGAAATGTCATTGTCAGCCTATTGTAAGACATCCATCTGACAATCAAATCGTCAGGTTGCTGACGGTCGTCTGAACAAGTCTGAACACACAATTTTTATTATTGTCAGACAATTAGGATATTTTCAGATGTCGATGGAAAATAATTCAGAAGATATTGATATGAACAACTTTGGAAATTGGAATTGCAAAAGTCGAAAAAAAAAATTGTACAGGAAGAAAGAAAGAATGAATGGGGTTGTTGGATGCGCAAAGTATAAACTACCCAAAGAAGCCGTGTTGTAAAGTAAGAGGTAATAAAGGAAAAAAAAAGTTGGGTCAAGTTGCCAATGAAACCGTCTCGATTTCCTGGATGGTCGCGCACATATTACTGTCTTGATGTGTGGAGTAACCAAAGCTAGAATTTCAATAGATTGTGTTCAGTACATTCGCAAAAAATTGCGATAAAGTTCCGGCTCCCCAGCTTGCTATTAGGAGTAGAATCCTTCCTTCTGACAACGGGCCACCCAATCCTTCTTCAAAATTGTACGTCGTTTTTGTATCAATTCATTATCGTCACAGTCTTCTAACACGTAGGCAGTTAAAATCTCGCAAGTACCTACAATATTTTGTTCCATTATTCGTACTACAAAAAACAACCCACAAGAATTTGAATTTATCTGACAATGTCTGACAACAGATCGACCAATTTTGACCGACCGTGTGAACACCCAATTTTCAACCTGACAACGTTGTCAGAAAAGTCATTGTCAGACCATTGTAAGACATCCATCTGACAATGAAATTGTCAGACTTTGGGAAAAAATCTTACAGCCATCTGAACGGACAAGTTTGTATTGTAAGGTAGTTGGCTATTGTAAGCTCATTGTCAGTCATTGTCAGAGCACTGACAGATCTGACAATATTGTTAGATCTTACAATCGTGTGTACTTAGCTTAAGGATTCAATGAATACCTCGATGAGGAATCCTTTGAAAGTGATAAATTTGAGATCAAGGATAGGAGACAAGAAAAAAAAAAGTGCAACGAAAATATAACACTTTTTCGCGTCGATGAATTTTTGAATGAAGATATATTAGGATTTTAGCTAATGTTTGGAGAGAAAAATTGGAGAGCACATAAAATTTAGTTTCGCTCGAGCAGCGTATTTAGCAAAGAATTAAAAATAAGTAGTCATAAATCTAAATCAGTACTAAAAAAAATGTAAACCATTTTAGGCAATACTTCGCTACGTATTTTTAGATAACTGATCTACTAACAACTAACTCATCTAAGGTACTTTCATAGACAATTTTCCTTCGTGATATTTAAATTCCTGAGGGCTGCGCGAGCGAAGCCGCGGGGAGAAACTAGTTAACTATAAGTATAGAGAGGTAATGAGGGAAACCTTGTGGTAGAATCACAGTCGGGACTGAGAATATGGAAAAATTACTTCTGCAGACTCTATAATGGCGACGAAGACCAGAATCCCGCTGTTAGGCAGAACGAACCTCTCAATATAGACGATGATAGACAAAATTTCCGTCCACCTGACCAAAGCGAAGTACGGGTAGCTATATCCAAGCTAAAGAACAACAAAGCTGCAGGGCCTGATGGTCTACCTGCCGAACTTTTTAAAGCAGCTGGCGATGACTTGGTAGAGAGCATGCACCAACTCATCTCCAAAATTTGGTCAGACGAATGCATGCATGCATGATTTCAAAGCCGCGTACGACAACATCTATAGAAACAAGCTATACAGAGCCATGTCTAGCTTTGGCATCCCTGATACAAACCTCGTTCGATTGTGTAGGATGACCATGGAGAAAGCTCGCTGCTGCATTAAGGTCGGTAGCGACCTCACCGAAACCTTTGAGGTCAAAAGAGGATTTAGACAAGGTGACGCGCTGACGTCAGCTTTTTAACATCATACTTGAAAGAATTGTCCGTAACTCACAGGCCAACACACAAGACACGATCTTTCAAAAGTCCGTCCAATTACTTGCATACGCCGATGATATTGACATAATTGGTAGAACACAGCGAGCTGTCTACTTTGTCTACCTCGGCTCTGCTATAAATTCTGACAACAACGTCTCGGAAGACATTAAACGAAGAATAACTCTTGCAAACCGCTGTTTCTTTGGGCTAAGAAGGCAATTGAGTAGTAGAGCCCTATCCCGAGCAACTAAGGAGATTCTGTATAAGACCTCGATCATTCCAGTCCTGCTTTATGGCACTGAAGCTTGGACTCTAGAGCGGATAAAGATATCCTCGGTCGCTTCGAGAGAAAGATTCTTCGTAGAATTTTCGGTCCCGTTTGCGTTGACGGGCTTTGGAGAAGGAGATTCAACGACGAACTATACGAGCTGTACAGCGACATCGACCTGGTCAAAAAACTGCGAGTAAGTCGTTTAAGATGGCTACAAATGCTCCGGCCCGTAGAGTCTTACAGTCTAACCCGGAGGGACAACGCAGTAGAGGAAGACCTCGCCTTAAGTGGCGCGCGCAAGTCGAAGGCGACCTCAACCGACTAGGAGTGCGCAACTGGATGCAGTTAGCTAAGGACCGGACTAACTGGAGAGGCTTGTTAGGTGAGGCCTCGGTTCACCCCGAACTGTAGAGCCGCCTAAGTAAGTGATAGTTGGTAATAGTCTTCCATCAAAGAAATGGCCTCCATATTTGTATGTGGTATGGCTTTATCGAAATTTGCAAGATCAAGTCTGGTAGATGTTTCGCATACATGAATGTCGGATATAAAAATTAACATTTGGATTTTTTTTTGTAGAAATAGCACCACAAAAACTATTTAACGAAATTTAATTTCGAAATTACAGTACATTCTATAGCACAATTTTTTTATATGACTTTTTGACTTTTATTCATTATACACAAAAGACGGGCAGTTTGGACTCTAGCTGATTATAAAAGCGACGTCATTGTTTTAGTAGTTTGGCACTTTGCGTGTTATGGAAGCTATACCCTGCGCAATTGAAATTTATTGGAACAGGATCTTTTAAGTTGAACATCTTGCTAACAACGAGCTAATAAAAACTGATTTTTTTTTTTTTTTGAATTTTTTTTAACCCAATATTAAGTTGCATATTTTGAATAAGCGTGTAAGCATTGTTTTTTCAGCGGGTCCGCTCCTGTTGGCCACGAAAAAAAAATGTTTTGAAATTATCAAAGCAAATTTTGCCTTACCTACTTTGAATTAGGTACCTAGGTACACAATTTCGTTCTAATTTGTAAGAATCTTCTGCCATTACGAGGAGTATATTGGATACAGTTTCTCTGGACCCTACTTTTCAAAAAGACTGAATCTACGAGTACCTATATGGAACGATATTTGTTAACTCTGAAAGTCTATGCAGCTATAAAATGAAAATGAAGCTACCAATATGCCATTCTCATGACAGATATTCTGCAAAAATCCAATCACCATTTATAAGTAGATATTATACAAAAGAGGTACCAGTATATATGCGCATTGTGCATATATTAATCCAATGAGGAGTTGCCGGATTAATATTCATGTTAAGCACATCATTCAGCCGAGCAGAAGACACAAATTTCGCCAATATGAATGCATAGGCCAGGCGGGCCTGTCGAAGGATTCTGGTGCGCGCGTGTTGTACAATACAGCAATATGAATCAATCTACTTCACAACAGCACTACTCTATGGTACATAGAAATCAATCAGTGATGCTAATGGAGAGAACAGCATAAACTAGGAAAACATTAGAGCGAAGAACATGGAGATCTCTTTGAAAATGGATTCCCTACACAAATCTATTTGCCTATGCAGGCTTACAAATATGTTTAGAGGCAAATGCAGTTGGTCTATTGGGTGCCAATGGTGGTGGGGTCTGGTGCTGATGCTGAGCGTTCTCATAATATTCACATACACGATACATGCACTGCACATGTGGATAAAGTGCATAATGAATTATTATGTATTTGGTCGGAAAGCTATAGAAATGCCATCATAGTCAACAGAATCATCATTAGAATGGTAGTCATGCCACCACAGTTGTTGTTATTGTGGTTCACATCAAAAAGGAGAGCGGAACACATAGGCAGTGGGTATTATGGTTGGAACGAAACTCAAAATTTAACCGAGCAATTTATTTTGTTTTCAAAAGAATTGGTTTTGAAAAATTATAACGAAAAATAGTTTAAGCGGTTTAAGTTTTTGTTCAGTGAAAAACCTGCCTTCTCATTTTATAAGAAAGAGCAGAGTGTAACCGCATTTTTTTTTAAACAAAGCTGCAATTTCAAAAAGTGACCAGCGAAATTCATCTATACATACATAATATAAATAAAAAAAACTTTCCGTGACTGAGAGACATGAAAACGCACAACCAAAACCGCTAATCGTAGAGTTATACATTTTTGAGGATGCATTCCCATTGATGTGTAGATGGGCATAGCGACATTATCTCCGTCCGGTAACCTTTTCGAGCGGAATTTTGTCGCTTTTTTCTGGCGGAGTTATGTCGTTTTGAAAACGTCATATCTCCGCGCGGAGCTATATGTCGCATTTAAAACGACATATCTCTGCCGAACTAAGAACGACATATCTCCGCGCAGAGATACGTTGCTTTAAAACGTCATTTATCTCAAACTGTTAATCATTAATAAACATTATATGCAAAAGGTAGGTATAATTATTTTTTTATTTGTTTAATTTCTGAATAAGTCTATACCAAAAACTGTCAGATAGGCGTTTGGTGTATTTAAAGTATGTGGTGGGTGGCTCGCTTCGCTCGCTAATAAGATTTTAACCCTTTTTTCGCAGGGCTTAGCCGCTCTCTGCGCGGAGATATATGTCGTTCTTATAGTTCGGCAGAGATATGTCGTTTTAAATGCGCGACATAGCTCCGCGCGGAGATATGTAGATGCGCAGTAAGAGGTAAAAAGGGCACTCTTCTATACCAGCTAATTACAATTTTCTCGATGATAAAAGATCGTCCTTGACAAGAACAAGTCGATCGTTATGAAGGGATAATGGTCGTCGTTACTACACCTGGTAAAGAGACCATTTCTGGTATATTGACCATTTCTTCCAGATGTGTTAAAATAACTAGCTATATTAATATTCCATTATCTGTATTCAGTAATGTGTCGGTGCTTATAGCCATAACCTGTGGAGTTGAGAAAACGGATAATATTTGTATCCCCTTACCCGAGATGCCGCTGAGGTCTTCTAGCAATGGTTGGTTCAGTGCCAGACATTTGTAGCGGAAATGTGAGAGAGTTTCTCTCTCATTTGTGTTACCTCAGTCGGAGTTGTATGGAATACCTAATTTGGCCGCAATGGTCTCCAATTTGCCAATGTCCAGTATGTAATTATCGCGATGATTCTGATGATATCAAGGTGGGTCCTGTTTAGTAGGTCATTTGTTCTATTTTGGTTGTAGGTAAGCCATATCTTTATTGATTTGACGCAGTTGGTCAACCCCCTCGAGTGGAGGTTTCTGCAGGAAATATGAGTGTATTTTTCCCTTAATCGCTCTCAGCAGAATGTGGACCTTTGTCTCGAGTGAGGTGTGTACAGTACAGTGCTGAGTCATACAAGGCCAGCTCATCCACACGCTCGGCTCGTTCGTTGCCTGTTATGTCACTTACTATGCTCTGGAACCCTGAGAAATGTGACCCTGAAGCGTTCGCTCAGACAAGCGAGATCATTCCGGCACCAATTTGGAGGATATAATAGTCGAATCGATGGCGGTTTGGCTATCTATAAGGATACAGCAATATGTATTTTGCTTATGCGTTGTGTCGCGCCCTAGTTGCCTGCAGGGCTCCGCCTGGAAAAAGCTGGAAAAATCCGGTAAACGGTATGAAATTGATATTTTCGGTGATTCCGAGTAGATGCTTATGGGTATAGCTAAGCGTTATCTGTACTCGCCTCCTCCTTATGAACACCTTTCACACATTTGACCGAGCTTAAGTGGATTTTCTTCCATTTTTGACACCAGTAGGTAAGCCTAAAAGATTTCGTCCATCTCTGAACTGAATTAAGCAGCAGGTATTTTATAGTAATATCATCAGTGTTTTGACGATGTGCGTTTGCGGTTTTAAGCAACAGCCCCCCTTTTTAAGAATTGTGTAGTAGATATAATTTAAAATTAAAGTATAAATAAAATGTTCGGTTAGTCGAATTTTTAAATTTATTATACATATGTGCAACAGGAGCGCCATCAGTAAGTGCATACGACTGCGTCAATTTGATAGTCGATTCACACCTAGCAAACATATACATAGTTATATATAATAATGTGTATGTATTACCTACCCACTATATGTATGTAATCAAAGTGAATAATGGCAGGATCCTTTAGGCTGAATTCCCTCTCATCATCGTCGTCGTCAACAACATCAACATGGATTGCATTCGGTTGCTCAAAGAGAAATGAATAGAAATGTGCATGCATGCAATTTCCAAAGCTGAAATTACCAATTTCATTTCACATGAATATATAAATTTCAATTACCATCTTTGGACAGTAGATACACAGCTAGATTGGGCGAGTGGATCTCCATACACAACAATATCTGGTGATGATTAAGCTCTTTTTGTGACGGACAACAGCATTGCTTCCACCCATATCTATATGTACCTACTTCTATACGTATGATGGACATATTTTGATGACAACCATAGCGTGCTATAGGTATATGTTATGTACATACAGCACACTATCGTATATAGCCGTACGCCTCAAGCATATTCATATCCTATCCCTATCCGATGAGTTGAAATTCCAAATTGGATATACCACATTTCATTATTGATACTCATGCACACGAAATAGATTATAAATGCAAAATGATTATCATTTTGAATATCTGCACATAGATACGCTAGAGATAAGCATTATAGCGACCAAGACTAGAATTTGTGCTATACAGTGAGACCAAAATCGACCAGATGAAGAATATTGCTTGATTGCGCTTATCTGTGGGAGTATTCAAATTACCAAAATTCCAAAATGTTCAAAATGTGTATAATATTCGAACAAATGTTTTGCAAATCGTTGGCAAGTACGGGGTGAGATTCAACCCTATACGGAATAAGTCTATGCGTAGCTATGTGCATTTTTTAATGGAGATATGTACGCCGTTTATCAGTTTTAAAGATTTCAGTTTTCCTTTATAAATTGGGGGTTGAACTGAAATTGAGATGACTTAATTGTGACTGTGAAATGTGATACGTGATCAAGATGAAGGGCAATTACAAATAATAAAGGGAAATGAAATGTCGCACATGTTATACAATTTATTGCGAATAATATAGAGGTGGGAATTTAAATCGATAAAGATGGTATGTACATACCTCTGTACCGCATAGGCTTATTTAAGCTACACCTTACACTCGTATGCGACACCACAGCTCTTCAACTTCAACTCTTCTCCAATTGTCGTAAACCCTCCTCAACTCGTTTGCAGTTTTATATTTATCGGTCGACGTGCTCATTTTCCATCTTGGATTATGTTGCTCGTGTGGATAGCTACAGAAGTATTGCTTTTTTGAAATTCAGGATCAATCGTTGGACAGTCCAATTCGGCTTTCAATTTCTAGCTGCGATTAAATTAGTCCCGAGGTTGAAATTTTGTTTTTGCCGTGTTAATTCTAAGTCCAACAAGCTGCCTCCCTATCTCCATACTAGCACCCATAGGGATGGGATCATCCATAATTCTCTTAGAGAGTAAGGATAAGTCGAGCTGCTTGAGTTGATATGTAATATTCCATTGAATTGCTCTGCTTCCTGTCGAAGAAAAGTGACACTGATGATGAACAGCAAGGTATTGGCGCAGTGCAGTAGTTGTTTCCCGAACAACGACGGAGACTCTGTATGAGAACTTAATAATAACAATCCATCTCTATGAAACCTGTTCTTCGCCGGATAAGAATATCCTCCTGGTCGATTCGAGAGAGAAAAGTGATTCGCAATAGCAAGATAATCGGTTCCTTTTTTTCGTTGACAGTTGTTGGTGAAGAAGGTTTAACTAGCGAAGTGGAAATAAAAGTGATATGTAAAAAGATTTTTCGAATTGGTCTACTAGTAAGTCTAGTACTAGTACCCATAGGACTGTCTAGTCGTCTAACCACCCCATCTCGTGCGGTATCGACGTATCATTATGGTCAAAGTGTGACTTGACAATATTATGAGAGTCACCTTACCTAAACTGTTTGTGTTGTAACTGATTATACAGTCCCATATTGAATTGTGAATTTCGGAAAAAAAACAACGTTTGGAGAGAAAAATTGAAGAGAAAAATTGGAGAGCAGGTAAAATTTAGTTTCGCACGAGCAGCCCACTAAGGTTAAAGATAAGCAAGGGACGAGCTACATTTTGACAGATATATGAAGTAGATACCTACAGTCTGAAATGAAAATTTGATTTTTTTAGCCGAAAAAGTGTACCGCTCAGCTATGGATTTGCTTAAATTTAGCTCAGCTAAATTTTGGAGAGAATTTTGTATGGGAGCAAATCGCGAAAAATAAATACATTTGTTAAGTAGGTACAAACATATAAATAAATTCCTAACCAGTTTACAATAATGAAATATAAAGTAAAAGTGTTGCATCGAGCATCTCATTGTGTTGTACCTCAATGCAACTCATATAGGTATACAAAATGGTATAATGTACCAAATTCTTAGTTCAATTTCGTGGGGTTTTGAAGTCATCGAGGATGCATTTATGACCAGACCAGTTACATGTTACATCACTGTTGAATCTGGTATAACACCTATTGCATAGACCCAACCAGCCTTGACGAGCTCTTCCCCTTCGCGAATGGAGCGTTTAATCCAAAAAAAAAACAAAATTGTTTAACGAAACCAAAACAAGTTTTTCATTTCACTTTTAAACGATTTAAACATATTTTATGGACCCTGGATTATTTTATTTTCATAAACAATACTTGAATTTTTTTTCATTTATAAAACACATAAATTACGTCCGGTACAAAAATACAGGTACCTCTTATCAATGACAGATTCCTGTATGTCTGATAGAGTTATTTTCTTCGCCACCATGCACGTAAATCGAAAATTTTAAAGTTTTCCGATAGATGGCGCTGAACACCCAAATCTCAAATTACACTATTGTAACTCGGTAAATTGATTTCCACGCCACCTACCAAGATTTTTACGTACCCGAATCACAGGATAAGTTTTGTGACAGTTGATTTCATCACTGAAGTTGCTACTGAAATTATAAATTGGAAGTGTGTGCAAAACATTCTATTTCAAATTTATTGTATAGACATTAACAAATTTGGTATCAGAATGCCGCTCCAAAATGCCTAAGTATATAAAACAAGTAAAATATTTGTGCAAAACTAAGAGATGTGAATAAAATCATGCATTAAAAATTGTAAACAAAGCACCCGAAGTTACCAATTATACATACAACAATTGTTTTATTGTGTTATCTGTTGCCCTTTAGGATTTACAAATAATATATCTCATATTTGGATTTAATTTTCTCCACACGCAATACAGGATTGCGGCAGGTTTTTAGTTGGAAATTCTTAGTCCAGAATATAGATATTTTTTTCTATCCTTGTGAATGAGGAGTTAACATTATTTTTCAAGTGGCGGCTACAAATCAAAAAATTCTTTGGAAAGAGCTCCTTTCGATTATTATGAACTTTTCTGGGAATTCGGTGCATAGATATACATTTGGATTCCTATTCGATGTGCAACTCCACAGAGTTCCCCACTTTTTAATGTAGTTTCTTCTGCCATCATTCTTGCACTTGACCACAAAATCGATTCAATACATATATGAAAATATTAACTTTGTTCTGTATCTTTGAAAAATGAAACACTGTCCTTAAGTTCAGAAGAAATTCATTTATTACAGAAAGTTAAAGTTTAAAGAGGTAATATAAAAACTTGTGCAACGGAGGACGACTTAAATGTGTGTGATGACACTGCCAGAGAGAGAACTCGTTGTCCGTTAGTATATAGTTCATATATGGTACGCATGGCGCGATATTAACGCTAAGTCTGATTCAGACCGTAACATGTACATGTACATAGCTAACAGTTATTAATTAATAGTTGGTACATAGCACTCTCCACCACTCAAATTTAAGTCACCTCTTACTTAGGCCCATGGCTAGACTTATTTTTACTTCTTATTTTTTTCTTGTTTATGGGATATCTATAAGACTTAATAAGTTTAGTTACATTTCGTTTAGATTTCCTTATAGCTATTGGTATATCCACATTATAATCGTTACTGGAATTACTACTACTATTTGGAAATTCATTTCTTACATCAGTATTTCCAGAAGTTTCTTGTTTTACCGAAACTGAAACATCATCATGCATATCAGCAGGTATCGTAAAATCGTTTTGCTTATTTAAAACATTTGTTCGAACTTGGAACTTAAATTTCGTTTGCTTTTTTAATTGATTTTGATGAGCATAACGAATTTTAGAGTTTAACTCAACAAGATACGTCAAATTACTAATAACTTTTTTAACAACTGCTGGTATCCATTTGATAATGCTTTTCAGTTCGCTTCTGTACAATACCCTCTCCCCTACAGAATATGTTTTAAATTCAATACATTCATTGTTTTGCTTTTTATCTTTTTGTACATTATTTTTTTGTTTCCTACAAAAATGCATGCTTTTATTTTTATTAATAATATTATTTTCATTATTTATTTTAGGATTGATCAAATCTAATGGTATAAGAGGTTTAAATGAGAACATGAGCTCCGAAGGTGACTTGCCAGTTGTCGTACATGGAGTGTTATTATACACCATTAAGAACTCAAAGATATCATTTTCCAAATTAGAAACACCATTCTTATCTAGGGCAAATTTCCCTAACGCGGACTTAGTTGTTTGAACGCCCCGCTCAGCCAAACCATTACTCTGGCTGTGATACGGAGGAGTCGGCAAATAATCGATTTTGTTAGCTTGACAGTACTGCCTAAAAAGCGACGCGCTAAATGGCGGACCATTGTCTGTGACAATGCATTTTGGATACCCGAAAACCACAAAAACATCCTTAAGTTTATTTAAAGGAGCAGACAAGGTAGTTGAGTTCATGATTTTGACTACAAAAAATTTGCTATAGGCATCCACCATTATAAGACAAGTTTTCCTATTAAAATGAAAAAAATCAAGGTGAATTCTGTCGAAAGGTTGATTAACTGTTGGCCACGTAGTCAGACATTTTTCCTTGGGAACTCTTTGCGTCATTTTACATACAGCACAGGACCCTACATATGCCTCGATATCTTTATCGACATTAGGCCACCAGACATATGATCTGCTCAACATCTTCATGCGGACGATGCCGATATGACCAATATGTAGGACTTTAAGGACTGAATGACGCAAAACCTTAGGAATGACTAGCCGATGATTGTAAAACACACATTGGTCCTCTAAACAGAGTTGATTAACTTTTAAGAAAAACGGGCGAAGATCATCTTTAATTATTTTGGGCAACCCCAACGAAGAAATTTCGAAATCGAAGGTAATGTTTCTCTTTGCACCAATTCAAAATCGAGCAAATTTTCAGAGCTAAAGTAATAGATTGGAACATGTTCAATTTCAGACTCCACATTCATCGGATGTCTCGACAGAAAATCTACATGACACATATTAGATCCTCTCTTATAAATAATTTTGTATTGATATTGAGACAAAATTATTGCCCACCGCTGCAGTCTGGCCGACGCAACAGCCGAATTATGTTTTCCAGGACTAAAAATTTCCTTTATGGCCAAGTTGTCTGTGTACAAGACAAAGGTATGCCCATAAATGTAGGTATGAAATTTCTTGATTGCGAAAATAACTGCCAGCCCTTCTCTGTGTAACTGAGAATAGTTGCGCTCCGAAGCACTCAGGGTACACGATGCGAAATATACTGGCTTTTCGTCTCCTTTCACAATGTGGGCTAAAATTGCCCCAACCCCGACTGGGCTAGCATCAGTTGACACGACGATTTCTTTATCGGGATCGTAGAGCTCTAGAAGGCAATTATTAGCTAAGGACTCTTTACACTTTATGAATGCATTCTCACATTCGACTGACCAGTGGAACCTTTGACCCTTACGCTTTAAGCAATTTAGCGGATAACTTTCAGTCGCAAGGTTTGGAATGAATTGATGATAAAAATTAAGCAACCCCAAAAAAGACTCTAATTGTTGAATATTAGCTGGAGCGGGAGCTTCACGGATGGCCTTGACCTTGTCCTGATTCGGTCTTAAACCTTCACCAGAAATGGTATGACCCAAAAAATTTACAATTCTTTCTGGGAACTTGCATTTCTGTAAATTTATACGCACGTTATGCACCGAAAGTCGACGAAGAACTTCAAATAACATTGACTTGCATTCTTCAATCGAAGAAGCTCCTATCAAAATGTCATCAACATAACACTTCACTCCAGGCAAACCCAACAAAATTCTATCCATTATTGACTGGAAAATTCCTGGCGCACTACTTACACCGAGGACAAGACGTGTATAAGCAAAAAGACCTAAGAAGGTTGTGGCGAGCTTGTGCAAATAAAATAATTTCGAAACCGCCTGAACTTCACTTCCCATAAAAAATATTCCCACCCATGCATGAACACTAAGGTTGAACCGATTCGGTTTCTATATCTCTTTCCGACCTAAACCGCTCAACCATGTTTCTTTATGTCGAATACGAGAAACGCAACCTACAAAAGTTCGAGCAAGTTGCATTCGCGCTCTTTTTACTTTTGGGCTTTTCACGCGCTAACATCTGCATTTGCATCCACGTAAGTCGTGTTCATTTTTCTGTGCGATAGTGCAAATATAAAATTAACATTTGTTTTAATAGATTTAATTTATTTAAATCACAATTAGAAATGTTCGTGTGCGTTAAAGTCCGGTAAAAATATATTTTTTTTGCAAGGAAGCAAAGTCGCATAATCTTCCATAGTGCCCAACCCACAATCACGTGCTTAAGAATAATTCAATAAAGGTATGATATTACGCAAACACCTGAATTTTTACTAATCCCTAATTAATTCCTGCAGAAAAATTGCGGATGTCCTAGGTAATTGCCAAATGTTCCCTCGCGGCCGCATTACAACGCTGAAGCAACCGAACGGCACGTGCTCGGGACCCGCAAGCGCTACCTCTTACCAAGGCATCCGCACACCAAAGCTTAGCACCGGCAAAAACCACAAAAACTACCAAAATTAGGTACCTACCTAAAGAACACCACCAAAAACTACAAAAATACCTGAATTACAACAAAAGCAACCTGCGATACAACACCTGAATCACCTGCGTATTACACAAGATACACCGTCATCACCACACACCACCCAACAATCTTCAACCCTCAAGACACCTGATTCACCTGCACCTGCGATCATACATATTGTTCACCACCAGAATTGCACAATTCTTCCGCAGCAGTGATAAATACATATATATAAGTATATAACAAAAAAAAAAAAAAAAGACTAAAAGGCATCGTGTGAGTGAATATAGGTAGTGTTATGTGTTTGAAGCCTTCGATTCCCGATATAATTAACCACCATATAAATACAATTCTTACTTAATCTAAATATTTAATCCTTCATATGGATACAAGATTGATAACGAAGAGAGTAATGCTACTATATACTTAAAACTACCTTATACTGTAAAATTAGTTAAAAAGTTGAATCTCATAGTCTGAATAATTTTTTTTTTGTACAAGCCATAGAATATATTTGATTTAATATTAATTCCATAAAGAAAATCCTCACTGGGAGAAGTTTTGTGCACAAAATTCGCCGCGGAAGGACATCACAGGGAGATAAATACGTGAGTACATTCATTTCATTTATTCTTTGGCTTTCTTTTAAATTCGTATGCATATTTCTATATCTATTGTTTCCTTTTCATGAATTTCACATTAACTATAAACACTTGTAACGATTTTCTAAGCATATCTGATAATAGAATTCGATACTTGTAGTCAATTTTCCTACACTATAATATATATATATATTTACATTCATATGATATGATCATTCGCGATATCACATAGCTAATTTTTTTTGAGGTATTAGCAAACTAGCGTTACTGCTCTCAATTTTGTTTGCCCTAATGAAGAATACAAATAAAACTATGTATTAAATCAAACCATAGTTGAGATGTGTTGTTAGTGTGAGGGAAACGTGATGTGAATTAGGGACCATCTCAATAGAAATTGAGGAAGGGATGGTCATGGTGCAGTGGCAATAGCCATTTGCAAGGGGAGGGTCTCCTCCAGGTGTCATTAAACCGACGACACCACCGCTGATAAGGCTCGGTTCATATAATTCTCTTTCCTTTTCTATCTCACACCTTTTAAAGCATAATTTTCAATAGAACTCTGCTTCGTATGCAGTGATAATATCCTTCCTATCACTTTCTTTCTGATAAAATCTCGGCACGATATTTTGTAGACAGGGTTGTAAGCAGCAAGATCCCACCCCACCGACGAGCTGATGTCGTGCATCCGCAAGCGTGCCAACCGCTGCTTCTAATAGGGATCACTTCCACCCGATCCTGCATCCTATTGCTTACGACTAGTATGTCGAACGGCGATGCTTCATCCCACCTGTACCCTACAAATGGCGCCCGCAACGTGGTACCGATCTGGTGTATTATGTTTAGAAATCGTATTTCTAATCCAGTAGACACCAAATACATATATACTCATGAAACCTAAATAATTGAAATACAAATTCCATCATTGTTATCTATCGTTATACCACCCCCAGCTTTCTTGCGGAAGCTGGAGCCCCCAATTTAAAGTTGATTTAGAAGTCCGAAGCAACTTTTCATATGTTGTCTTCGTCGCATTGAATCAGCACATATATACAAGTGTTAAGTGCAGATTTAGTCGTGTAGGATATACGTCTATGAGTCCAAGCGCATTCAATTGCTTGTTCAAAGTTTTACCTTTAAGTAAAGTAGCTTGAGTCCCTAGTCAGTTACCTGCGAGCTAGTTCGATCATCGATATTCTGAGTCGTCAATGACTTCGCTTGATAGTCCAGAAAATCAAAATCGAAAACCACTGCCTAACAACTTTCATCTCTTATCAATTATTTTTTTGCCTTTCCCTATCTCTTTTATCAACATGAACCTCTTATCAGCAAACAATTTCACGTTCACCTACACATTAGCTAAGCACATGTCTCAACGATTTTATTAATATTGTTTACCATCAATCCAAATTCCGTTTTCATAAACACAGTTTATCTCATTGACTATCAATACACTCTCTCATAAATCCCACCAAGAATCAAGACTCAAAACAAAACAAAAGATGAGTAAAAGTAAAACAAATAGCGGTGCTATTCCCAAACATCAAAAAGGCACGTCAAATTTGCAACAAAACTTGAATGACACACCCACCTATTCCTTGCGGAGCAGATTTCCCCCATTACAACATTCTCCTAGCAGAATGTCTGTATCATCCAATGTTTCTCTCAGCGCCTCGAACATTAATTGTGATGCTGATGACCTGCTAAATGATTCTCTGCGTTATGCTCTCCCAGCTTCAACCGTTGTTTTAACAACAAGTGCAGTCCCTTATCAGACCACAACAACTAATACTACCGCGTGTATGTCAATTCCAATTGTCACTTCGATGATCGGAGGAAGAGCTGATAGGCAAAATGCACAATGCATACCAACGGGCAATCAGCTGGTTGACAACTTTATGAATGCGGCACATGCAAACATTACCAATGCAGGCGCAGCTAGCATCACAGCAGCTGATCTACCAGTCTCTGCATATTTGCCTCAACAGCAATTCATTTCAAGCACTGCGCCAAAAATGAAGCAGCTAAATGAGCATATAAAACAAGTAGTGCACGACACTTTAGATTCTTTAATTCCCAATTTAATTAAAGTAAGCATTGATAAAGTTATGCAACCTTACGTGCAGGCTAATACTAATAATCAAGAGCAAAATCCAGTTCCGCAGTTGAGTACAAGAAATATTCAACAGGACTATGTTCCTCAAAACAATGATATTAACATTTATTTAAATAATGATTCGCAAAACAGCCATGAATTTAATAGACCTCCAGCAGTAGACAGATCTATCCACTCAAGATCATCCTGCGGACAAACGTTTAGTGTAGATAAGTGGGGACTAAAATTCAACGGCACTTCAAAGGGGATATCAGCCGAAGATTTTATATTTAGGGTAGAAATGCTTCAGTCCAATTACAGCTGTAGTTGGAATGACGTGCTCATGAACTTTCACCATTTGTTGGAAGGAGCAGCGCAGGACTGGTATTGGCAGTTCTTGCGTGGCAATCCTCGAGCTGATTGGTTAAGTCTTCGTCGTGCTTTCGTAAAGCAGTTTAGAAATCATGAAAATGATTTCGAAATAATTAAACACATTATGGACAGAAAACAATCGCATCAGGAGAGTTTCGAGGATTTTTTCAATGACGTCATGCGGCTGAAAAGTCAGTTAAGGCAGCCAATAAGAGATCAAGACCTTATACAGATTCTTCGGACTAATATCAGTTCCAAATTAATGACGTTCATATACCCCATGAAGATCTATACACTTGATCATTTCAAAGATGAGTGTAAAAAGACCGAACGAATGCTTCAGACTAGGTTTCTGCAGAGTCGAAACATGCAGTATCGTTCTGTACACGAACTTGACGATTTGAATGAACCAAATGAAATTAGTTGTGATGTGGCAGCTATTTCAGGATCTCATCGGCAACGTCCTAATACACAATGTATGTCAGCTATACCTACGTGCTTTAATTGTAAACGTCTAGGACATATTTTCATCAATTGCCCTTCCCCAGTTAATAGGCTGTTTTGCTATCGCTGTGGGTTGGATGGAGTTACTGTGGTTAGCTGCACAAGGTGTAATCCTCATTTGGAAAACATGCAACCGAACGTGATAGAAACCGGGGAGTCTCGTTCGACGCAGACTTACCCGGAGTAACAAAAGTCGATGCATGTACCAACACTAATGTAGATTATGATTCCGGTAATTACACCAATAAAGCATATCACAATCACATTATAGACAAAGCTGTTAATGAAACTAAAAGACACGAATTCCGTACTAAATCTTACGATGAAAGGCTCAAGTATTATAATGAGCTTCGTTCTAAAATATTTCATATAAATGAACTTAAAACACTTGAAAATACAAACAAATTTTACAAAACCAGGTTGCGATACAAAAAAAGAAAAATTTACAAACAAATTATTTGCAGCGGCATCATAAATAGTGACATTGATTCTCGACCTTATGCCAAAATCAAGATCTGTGGTAAAGAAATAACAGGATTACTGGATAGTGGCGCTAGTGTTTCGTGCCTCGGCAAAGACTGTTTAAGAACAGTTAAGGAACTTAACATTCCAATTGTTGAATTTTCTTCTTTCATCAAAACAGCTGATGGAAAACAACAATCCATAATTGGCCGAATCACAACCGAAATTATATTTGACAATCAGCGTAAAAAACTTGAACTTTACCTTATCCCATCTTTATCCCAGTCACTCTACCTAGGAATTGATTTTTGGCAAAAATTCCAAATTGCTCCAAATATTGTAAGCGAGATATCTAGTCACAACGATGATGCAGTCAGGAGTAGCGACGTACACCAAAGAGTAGCCTTGAGTCCTTCTGAGACTCTTGAGTTAGAAGATGTGATCAGAAAATTTCCATCCTTTTCTGAGCTGGGACTAGGCAAAACGTCAGTAGAAATGCATGTGATTGACACAGGTAATGCCGAACCAGTCAAGCAACGGCATTATCCCGTTTCACCGGCAATCCAGGAGATGATATACAGCGAATTAGATCGTATGCTTTCTTTGGGAGTGATTGAAGAGAGTAGTAGTTCATGGAGTTCACCCATAGTACTTATCCGGAAACCGGGTAAGAACCGGCTTTGTTTAGACTCTCGGAAAGTGAACTCACTCACAAAGAAAGATGCGTATCCTCTTCCTCACATAGAGGGCATGCTGAGCCGTCTGCAAGAGACACGTTACATCAGTAGCGTGGATCTTAAGGACGCGTTCTGGCAGATTCCTCTAGAGAAAGAGTCCAGGGAAAAAACGGCCTTCACTGTGCCCGGACGACCACTATATCAATTTGCCGTCATGCCCTTTGGGTTGTGTAATGCAGCTCAAAGGATGTGCCGGTTGATGGATAGAGTGATCCCCAGTGCACTTAGAGAACGTGTTTTTGTATACCTGGATGATTTGCTAGTCATCTCCAAGGATTTGCCAAGCCATCTTGAGACTCTGAGGAAAGTCGCAGAATGTTTGTCTAATGCGAATTTGACCATTAATGTGGAAAAGTCACACTTCTGCTTTACTGAACTGAAGTATTTAGGGTACATAGTCGGAGAGGGTCATATCAAGCCAGACCCGAATAAGGTATCTGCGATTAAGGACTTTCCGGTGCCAACAACACAAAAGCAAGTCAGGAGATTTCTTGGCTTATGTGGTTGGTACCGTCGATTCATCCGAAACTTCGCCTCAATAGCCAGTCCCTTGACAGATACTCTTAAAAAAAGCAAACAGTTTGTGATGACGCCCGATGCCCTCATGTCTTTTGAATCCCTAAAAACTTCTCTCGTTTCTGCTCCTCTCCTTTCAAACCCAGATTTTACTAAACCATTTGTTATTCAATGCGACTCATCCAGCTACGGTATAGGGGGCGTCCTATATCAATTTGATGTAGACAAGAACGAGAAGCCCATAGCATTCTTCTCGGAAAAACTAAATGCCTGTCAACGCAACTACAGCGTGACAGAGCAGGAATGCTATGCGGCGGTGCAGGCTGTGAAGAAATTTCGTCCATATATTGAGGGTTTAAGCTTCACCATCGTAACCGATCATGCCAGTTTAAAGTGGCTTATGAGCTTAAAAGACCTAAGCGGCAGATTGGCTAGATGGTCGCTAAAACTACAGGCTTTCACTTTCAATATAGAACACAGAAAGGGTTCTCAGAACATTGTGCCCGATGTTCTTTCTCGAGCATTCAATGAAGAACTCTCTACAGACGAGACTCTTCACGCTTGCATCGATCTTTCTTCATCCGCCTTCAAGTCACCTGGATATCAATCATTAATTACGACAATTCAAAAAAACCCGAACAGTTTTCCTGACCTAAGGATTAGTAAAGATTTAGTGTATAAAAAAGCTTGTTCAAATAACGATACCCTTCCGGACTCGGAATTTGAATGGAAATTATGGATACCTTCTGAGCTGACACGTACTGTTATTGAGAATTTTCACAATCCACCGAACTGTGCGCACGGAGGAATGTCTAAAACTCTGGCGAAAATAAAAGAGCTTTATTTTTGGCCTAATATGACGCTTCAGGTGCGAAACTTTGTTCGCGATTGCTCCATATGTAAGGAAAATAAGCCACCCAATGCAATTATGCGACCTCCAATGGGATCCCACCATGAGGTCAACCGTCCGTTTCAGAAAATCTACATTGATTTCATGGGACCCTACCCGAGATCTAAGCGAGGAAATGCGTTCCTGTTTGTTGTCTTGGATGGCTTATCCAAATACGTATGGTTGAAAGCGATGCGCAAAGCCAACACCAGCGCCGTAATTGAATATCTCGAGCAAGGTATTTTCCACCAGTTCGGCGTACCTGAATTCGTCCATAGCGACAACGGCCAACAATTTGTCTCTAAAGAGTTTCAGCGTTTCCTAGAAAAGTATGGCTGCATGCACATTAAAAACGCAGTTTACTCTCCACAAGCTAATGCATCGGAAAGAGTAAACCGAAGCATTCTGTCGGCAATTCGAAGCTACCTGAAAAGTGATCAAAGAGAATGGGATCGCCATCTTTCCGAAATACAACAGGCATTATGTACCTCTGTACATCAGTCTACGGGCACAACACCTTATTTTTGCTTATTCGGTCAACACATGAGCACTCACGCAGACATGTACAAGTTATTGAGAAATTTAGGAGCACTAGGTGATGGTGAACTTCAATGCCTTCCGTCAAACTCTAAACTCGATTTAATCAGACACGAAATACAAGAAAATATTACTACAGCGTTTAGCAAATACGAGAGGTCCTATAACCTAAGAAGCTCACATAGATCATTTTCCGTTGGCCAGATTGTTTTCCGAAGGAATTTCGTGCTAAGCAACGCTTCGAAACAACTCAATGCAAAGCTATGTGCAAAATTCATCAAGTGCAGGATTTCTCGGGTGATTGGAAAATCGCTATATGAGATAGAGAATCTAGAGGGTAAAAAGATTGGTGTGTACCATGCGAAAGATTTGCGTAGGTAGAATGTGGTAGTTCAGGGACATGGGTCGAATTTTTTTGTTTGTACGAGCAGCGTTTTCATGCCTTTCCATCCCAGGAACTGAATTGGAAATCCACGACTTTGTGGCGAGCTTGTGCAAATAAAATAATTTCGAAACCGCCTGAACTTCACTTCCCATAAAAAATATTCCCACCCATGCATGAACACTAAGGTTGAACCGATTCGGTTTCTATATCTCTTTCCGACCTAAACCGCTCAACCATGTTTCTTTATGTCGAATACGAGAAACGCAACCTACAAAAGTTCGAGCAAGTTGCATTCGCGCTCTTTTTACTTTTGGGCTTTTCACGCGCTAACATCTGCATTTGCATCCACGTAAGTCGTGTTCATTTTTCTGTGCGATAGTGCAAATATAAAATTAACATTTGTTTTAATAGATTTAATTTATTTAAATCACAATTAGAAATGTTCGTGTGCGTTAAAGTCCGGTAAAAATATATTTTTTTTGCAAGGAAGCAAAGTCGCATAATCTTCCATAGTGCCCAACCCACAATCACGTGCTTAAGAATAATTCAATAAAGGTATGATATTACGCAAATACCTGAATTTTTACTAATCCCTAATTAATTCCTGCAGAAAAATTGCGGATGTCCTAGGTAATTGCCAAATGTTCCCTCGCGGCCGCATTACAACGCTGAAGCAACCGAACGGCACGTGCTCGGGACCCGCAAGCGCTACCTCTTACCAAGGCATCCGCACACCAAAGCTTAGCACCGGCAAAAACCACAAAAACTACCAAAATTAGGTACCTACCTAAAGAACACCACCAAAAACTACAAAAATACCTGAATTACAACAAAAGCAACCTGCGATACAACACCTGAATCACCTGCGTATTACACAAGATACACCGTCATCACCACACGCCACCCAACAATCTTCAACCCTCAAGACACCTGATTCACCTGCACCTGCGATCATACATATTGTTCACCACCAGAATTGCACAATTCTTCCGCAGCAGTGATTAATACATATATATAAGTATATAACAAAAAAAAAAAAAAAGACTAAAAGGCATCGTGTGAGTGAATATAGGTAGTGTTATGTGTTTGAAGCCTTCGATTCCCGATATAATTAACCACCATATAAATACAATTCTTACTTAATCTAAATATTTAATCCTTCATATGGATACAAGATTGATAACGAAGAGAGTAATGCTACTATATACTTAAAACTACCTTATACTGTAAAATTAGTTAAAAAGTTGAATCTCATAGTCTGAATAATTTTTTTTTTGTACAAGCCATAGAATATATTTGATTTAATATTAATTCCATAAAGAAAATCCTCACTGGGAGAAGTTTTGTGCACAAAATTCGCCGCGGAAGGACATCACAGGGAGATAAATACGTGAGTACATTCATTTCATTTATTCTTTGGCTTTCTTTTAAATTCGTATGCATATTTCTATATCTATTGTTTCCTTTTCATGAATTTCACATTAACTATAAACACTTGTAACGATTTTCTAAGCATATCTGATAATAGAATTCGATACTTGTAGTCAATTTTCCTACACTATAATATATATATATATTTACATTCATATGATATGATCATTCGCGATATCACATAGCTAATTTTTTTTGAGGTATTAGCAAACTAGCGTTACTGCTCTCAATTTTGTTTGCCCTAATGAAGAATACAAATAAAACTATGTATTAAATCAAACCATAGTTGAGATGTGTTGTTAGTGTGAGGGAAACGTGATGTGAATTAGGGACCATCTCAATAGAAATTGAGGAAGGGATGGTCATGGTGCAGTGGCAATAGCCATTTGCAAGGGGAGGGTCTCCTCCAGGTGTCATTAAACCGACGACACCACCGCTGATAAGGCTCGGTTCATATAATTCTCTTTCCTTTTCTATCTCACACCTTTTAAAGCATAATTTTCAATAGAACTCTGCTTCGTATGCAGTGATAATATCCTTCCTATCACTTTCTTTCTGATAAAATCTCGGCACGATATTTTGTAGACAGGGTTGTAAGCAGCAAGATCCCACCCCACCGACGAGCTGATGTCGTGCATCCGCAAGCGTGCCAACCGCTGCTTCTAATAGGGATCACTTCCACCCGATCCTGCATCCTATTGCTTACGACTAGTATGTCGAACGGCGATGCTTCATCCCACCTGTACCCTACAAGGTATTGATAACTAGCAACTCCCTACAAGAATCACTAACCTTCACTTGCAAGTATGCACCTGTCAAATCAATGACGCAAAAATATGCACATCCGGAGAGTTCTGCAATAATCTCTTGGATTTTCGGAAACGGGTGGTGCATTGTATATATACATTTATTAAGTGTGACTTTACAGTCAACGCAAATTCTTATTGCACCATCTTTTTTTGGCACAACCACAATGGGACTTGCCCAACGACTGACCGATACTTTGACTAAAATTCCTTCACTGAGCAACCGATCTATTTCAGATGCGACCTTGTCTCTAAGTTTGAATGGGACACTGTAGGCGGTATGAAAAATAGGTACTGCATCTTCTTTCAAGACGATGTCCGCTTCAAAACCGATTATAGGCGACTTTAAATTTAAATTTACAATGTTTGGAAATCTGGACTTGATTTCAGCGACAATATCTATTTTCTTTTTGACTTGACTCACTGTGAAAATGTTTCCAAAATTACTCCTCCAATTTGGGAAAATGACATCTAACCAATCGCGACCCATTAAACATACTTTTGGTTTATCCCCTTTGACTACGACAACAGGTAAACGATATTTCTGACTGGCAAGCACAACCTCGGACTCCATGACTCCCAGTTCTTCGATTTTACTACCTGTAACTGATACGAGATTAACAAAATTTTTTGCAAGACTATAGTTAGAAAAACTTAGGTTATATAACTCTTCACTCATAATCGATGTTGCTGCTCCCGTGTCAACTTCCATGACAACATCTTTCCCATTGATTGAGACGACATACTGCTGCGGCTGATTGACTGCGTTGACACTGCTCACTACTTTTATGCTTGAATTTCCTCTTGTGCGACACATGGTGGAAATATGCCCTTTCTTATTGCAGGAAAAACATTCCCAATTGACTGCTGGACAATTTTGGTTTGCAGGTCTCCCACACCGTGGACATTGATTAGCATTACTGGTGGGCTTTTGACGATTACGATTGTTACCACGTGTTGAGTTTAGTGGTGGGTTACTTGACTGCGACACTTTTAACTGAGGATTCCTTCTGTTGTTGAACTTTGATCTGTCCGCCTGATAGACAGCGTTTGTTGAGACTGGTGCCTGCACTGATGACGCAGCTTTCTCTGATGCCTCAATGGACAAAGCTTTATCACAGTACTGGTCGAAACTTAGGTTGTCGTGCTCCAGAAGTGACTGCTGGATTTTTTCATGTTTGAGGCCCACAATGAAACGATCAGATAACTGATCATCCAATATTTTTAATTTGTATACTCCGAGCTTGACATCTACGACTGAGGATTGCGGTGGACTTGTGACGGTGGCGGTGGCTGGTGTGGTGGGTACTGGTGGAACGACCAAATTGTCCAAGAAATCGCCAAAACAGCACTCCTGAGAAGCAGCTTTTAGTCTAACTATGTATTCACTAATTGCCTCACCGTGTTGCTGGACAATGTGATGAAATCTGAACCGTTCCGCCCTCTTGTTGGGTTTAGGCGCAAATTGACTGCGCAACAAGCCAATGTTTTCTGAGAACGATTTTGCACTTGGATCTGCGGGATAAGTCAGCTTGGCCAGCAACTCATACATCGACTTCCCCATTATTCCGATAAAATAGGTATTTTTGTCCACTTCACTTATTGAGTTTAACTTAAAGAAATTTATCAGCCGATTCTCATAATCTTTGAAATTATCTCCGATTTCATAGGCTTCGACAAAACCAACCAACTTTGACATTTTGCACACGTGTTTTATGATTTATAAATGTATGCTTATTTGATTAATTCTTTTTTATAAACTTTTTCACCCGTCGCCAATTAATGTTCTGTATCTTTGAAAAATGAAACACTGTCCTTAAGTTCAGAAGAAATTCATTTATTACAGAAAGTTAAAGTTTAAAGAGGTAATATAAAAACTTGTGCAACGGAGGACGACTTAAATGTGTGTGATGACACTGCCAGAGAGAGAACTCGTTGTCCGTTAGTATATAGTTCATATATGGTACGCATGGCGCGATATTAACGCTAAGTCTGATTCAGACCGTAACATGTACATGTACATAGCTAACAGTTACTAATTAATAGTTGGTACATAGCAAACTTCAACATAGTAATTAATTTTAATTATAACGTACTTTTTACAAATTGTTTTCACGAGGGACAGGTACGAGGTACAGGCAAAATATTTACAAGACTCAAAATTGATTTATTAGCTTGTTTTTATAGCTGCTTTTTGGTATAGATTTACTTTTAAATATTTCTTCCCTTAAATTCACCAATAAACTTGTTAAATATCAGTTTCTACTTATTAAATTTAATTTTTTTATTTTTCGAAACACAAATTTTCATACGATTTGACAGTTAATGGAGCGACTTATCCTGTGATTAGGGTTCCGCCGAAATCCGCTAGACGCGGTATGACCGAGTGTCAATACCTTGACATTTAGGTATGTCAACTTTAGCCTTTAAATTTGGTCAATAGAACTAATGAGAACCCGAGTTGTAAAATTTAGAATCGCATTGTCATGATAGACAAGGACATATTTCAGCAATACAATTCCTTTATCACTCTAGGTCTAAGACTCTAGTTTAAGATAAATGGCGCATATATCCATAATATCTTTGCATTCATATTACAATAGGTACAAATATATTTGGCCACATAACCCCATCGACTTATACGTACAGTATTTTTAATAATTCGTAGCCAATATTCCGTGAATAAATAAAAAAATAAAAGGTCAAACAAAAATATGTACATCGCAAATTATGTACACATAGCAGGAAGCAGTCACAATAAATTCTAAATTTTATGCAATTACAATTTTTTTGTATGTGTCATGTCAACAATTGAAATAATCAAATATCGTACTGAATGTCGGACGACTATGAATCAGCTTCATCACGTAACAAAAGCTGTCGGCTGTTGTGATTTTCTGTATAAAGGTAGGTACAGTACATGGTACATATTTTTTCGTTTGCAATTTTTTCCCAACAATCAGGCCTTCGGTATTATAATAGTTCACACATGTAATCAAAGACTTTTTTTCATGAAAATTCGAATAGAACACCAAACGAAATACACGCTGCCATAGCATGTCAATTATTTGAACATAAAAAACGCAATCGTTTGTTACACCTTAAGTGAATCATATAAAAAAAAACACATTACAAACTACCAACACACCTATAATGCCTTTTGTCAGACGTCCTACTGGGTCGAATTAGGAATCTCTTGGTTTCCATTGAGGTGACTTTGAATTAACTTTGACAGAGCATGAGGAATATTTATGTCTTTTATTAATCGCACGTGTCGGAGGATTGTGAAACCGCCTACTTTTGGTGTCACCCTTAATTGCTGATAGTGTATTCGTAAGTGTAAACACGTGACAGGACTACGTCTGGTAAACATTGGCTCGTTTTGAAGTCGCACGCACCAGGAGGGGTCTTTTGTCAAAATATTTACACAGTTTCAATTTGGTACACTGTTAATTACAGTATTATCTAGGCCTAGGTTATGTACTCTCAAAAAAGTTCACATAGCGAGACATAATGTAGGCGCATTAATTTGGGTTTATGCAAAGTAATGCATAATTATGAAAGCTACATTTTAAACTTATTTGGCTTAGTTCGCTGCTTTAAAAAAACTGGTTACCTATTAATTTTTTAAAATGTGTTAAAACGTGCTGAACTTGAAAGAATGGAAAAAAGTTGAAGCTTTGACCTGTCGCAAAGCTTTTCAAACAGGGTGTATTGCATTTGTGAGATCTATGTTAGAATTCCAACGCTGTCTTTCAGTTTCACTTCAGCTGTCAGTTATACTCGCTAAATATTTCGCAGCCTGCTCGATGCTAACAGATTGCGCTTACATAATGTTATTTTTAATTTAGATTTAATCAATTTTGTCTAGTACCTAGGTATGTAAGTTAAAGAAAGAATGAATAAAAATGAATTTAAAAGTAAAAAAAACAGCAACATTAGTGCACATTATATGCACATCAATAAAACTGCGGATAGCGTCATCATAAACAAATAACTAACAGCCAACCGATATGTGCATACAATTTTCCCGTTTGTAGCGACTGTGTACTAATGTGTACCATGGGTGGGCAAACTTTTCCAGATGACGGACTACTTTTACCTTTTACAAAACTTCCACTTCGCAATTTTGGTGACAATACAGGTGGGCCTCACTTAACATGTACTTCTTATAGCACGGCCTCGTTTTAACACGGTTCACTTTTTGCAACACTTTTTCGTTTAACACGGTTCAAAGCCTTGTTTTACACGGTTTCTGAAACAATTTTTTTTCTCGATAAGTTGTTTCAATTATGCACATACGCATTTGCGTAAAACATACAAGTTTTGTTAATATGTACATCATACTTGCTGTGTTTCTAAGAACTGAAATAGGAACTTCCCCATATTAACTGTGCCAACGCGATGATAGATATCCTCAATGAGGATAAATTGCTCAGTTACAGTCTTCTGTTGACTAGGCACTAGGACGTTAGGTTAGGTACCTACAGCATTATTTTGTAGGAGATTGAATGACATAAGTGATTGTGATTTGAAATCAAGGTTTGTTTTTAAAAATATGGTTCATTTTTAGGCCTTTGTTTACAAAGTGGTTTTCAAGATTTTGATACGTCGGCAAAGACAGATAAACAACCGCTTAAGAGAAATATTTAGGCCTATTCGGCAAAATCTGTTATTCTGTTATGAATTTTCTGTTATGAATCATAAAAGATCTCGACCATAAAAGATCTTTTATAAATCGTATTCAGGGTTTCGAACTTTTATGAAAATCTGTTATGGAAGTTCGAAACTTGAAAATCTGTTACGAAGCTGTCAAAACAAACCGCAGAGTTTTTTTTTATGCATAGACGGTAGGCACCTGATCAAATTTGCGCAAAAAACATATTAAAATGCAGTCTGAAAAGAGTATATTTTGAGTTATTACAAACTAAATAATTGTGTAATAAATAATGGAACATCTTTTTAGGAAAAAGCCTGATATGAACTGTATCCGTAAAAATGTAGTGTCGTGAGAAACTTGAAATAAATATCCAACTTTACATCGTCATCTTTAGAAATACAATTTACCTGAATTTGAAATGAAATGGTTGTATTCGTGTATTGTAAATTGTTCCAAACCAATCTAAAGAGCTGAATAAAACTCATACATTAGGAAGATCAAATGATCGGTGTCTTCGTCTAAACAAAAAATATTCATTCAATCATTTTCAATGGTCCGCTTATCCATTACGTGGGTTGCGAGTATAGGTTGCTCAAGGGGACCCTCCATAGCTCTCGATTCTCCTACATCGTCTCTAAATCATTAAGGGCAACACCTCATACGGGTGTAGAGGAGAGATTATGAACTTGATATAACCATCTCATACTGGGTGTACCTAGGAGACGCCTGCCTGATGATGGTACGGATTCCATAGGACGTCGTGCGATCCTGGTTGGGGACATGCGTTTAACATGACCAAACCACCGAAGCATGGATCGCTCGGTCCGGAGAAGTAGCTACTCGACATTGAGTTCCTCGCGAATTAAAGCAAAAATATAAATTTCCAAATTATTTTCCATTACAAACCCACTAGTTTATGCACAATTATTACATTTGTCTTCTTTTGTAAACATTTCGTTGACCATAAATTATATAGATTATCCCTTTCAATCCAAAACTTTCTAATTAATAAAAATCTTTTATGATAAAAGTCACAAAATTCTGTCTTTTATTCTGTTATGATTTATAACAGATTTCATAAAAGATTTTTGCACGCAGAATACCAATTCTGGAGATTGTAAAAGATTTTTTGACAGTTCGAATTTTTGTATGGAAATTCATAACAGAATAACAGAAAAAATGGATAAAAGATTTTGCCGAATAGGCCTAATTATTTCTCTCGAAGCAAAGATTACAAATTTTGGATCGTTTGGTGAAAATGTCACTGCAATTGCAAAAAGCTTAAATTTAAATGAATCTTCAGTACGGACCATTAAGAGAAATGAATTGGCAATAAGGAAACAGTAGCTGATGGTTCCTCAACATCCCTAAAACATTTTAAATAAAAATAATCTAAAAAGTAAAAAAAAATATTTCTGGTTTTTGAAATTATGGAACGTAACTCCTCTCTTGCACTGGTTTCTTGTTTCGTTTAGCACGATTTTGTTTAACACGATATTTTTCAGGAACGTTACCCCCGTGTTAAGTGAGGTCTTACCTGTACTTTATTCAAATTCTTTTTTTTTTTTTGTTAGAAATAAAATTGTGTTTGGTCTTTTTTTCAGAATTCAAAAAATGAATAAAGAGAACAAATTGTAGGTACTTAACAAATAGAAAAATATGTATTTTATTACTGCTGTAGGTACACTAAAAATTTAAGAAATTCAGCAGTTCTTAGAAGTTGATGCATGAGCATGACACTACCAATTGTCTTCTATGTTTGTAAATCTCAAACAGGCATCCAAGTTCTTCAGATATGTTTTGTTTGTATATAGCTCATTTTTGAAAACGGTGATCTCCATTCTCATAAATAGGTTGAACAGCGGAAATCCGAACTATGAGCATTGCAGTTGCAGAAAACATCACTTTGAAGGAGTAGAATTTTCTGATTCCTTTAACTTTCTCCTACTAAGAGAAAGATAGATATTGTTTTCGTACAAAATTTCGATCTCAAGCTCTAGATTTTAATCATTCCATATTACTATAGGGAAGCTCAAAAAACTGGGTCACGCTATATTCAGTCAGTCCGTACGTCTGTCTGTCTGTGATTGAGGTGTTTAGTTATATGTGACAAGAAAGCTAACCACTCTTCATTATCAAGTTCGTGATGTATTGCATTTTTGGATGTTAAAAAATGTTTTTTTTTTTTTTCGTCAAATAAGTCCTGAAATCCAGATGCCTACTTAACCATCGAACGTAGGCGTAAAACAGCAGTTCCACATAAACGTACTCGTTCTCTTCTAATTGAAAAGTCTTCTTTGTAGCCTTTTAGCACGCATGCATCAATAACATGTGGAAAATTCAAAATTTTACAGCACAGAGATTCCTGGTGATTACAGTGATATGAAAAACCTTGGAAGTTGGAAATCATCATCCATTTTCATACCTAATCCTACGAACCCATTATTTCTGCCATTAAGTTTATAAATTCTGACGTCATTTTGATGAGAATATTTCAAAAATTTACACGATTTTTGACATTGTGAAATAGTAGCTTTCAGTCTTTAAAAATCAGAGTGACAGCTCCAAAAATGCCAACAACCACAAGCAACTATGCGTGCGCAAGAAGGTTTTAATATAATGCTAGAATTTTTTTACAACCATTCGTTTTAAATCTACATTTGTCACCTCACAAAAAAAGTATAACAATGAATGCGTGCAGTGCATTTTTTGATTCAGAAATAGAAATTCTACAAGAAAAAAAAATTAATATTGAAGAAAGAATAATTGGTTTATATAAAAATTAATGAAGGAGACAAAAAATCGCTTTTATTTTGTTTAAAAATATTTAATTGAAACTCTTGCGCGGTCGCCTAAAACTGGGCTGGCGTTCTACCGGTCGACTTTTTTTGACTTTTAAATTCATTTTTATTCATTCATTATTTAACTTACTTACTAGACAAAAATGACTAAATCTAATTTAAAACTAACATGTATCTTAATCTAGCTTACTGGCTCTTAACGAGCACTCTAAACTTAACTATATGCTTATAACTATTGCCTTTCGGCCTTAAATCTATCTATTTTATATATATTGCATTGTTTTTTAATTTCCAAGAAACTTGCAAAACTCGGACTCTTTATTATTTTGTGGTTTCTTAAGACTACCTAAAACTACTTAAAACTACCTAAGCTACTTATCCTAAATTACCTATAATCAGGGTGATGAGCAATCTCTCGATTGGTCACCATCCCGATTGCGTCGATGGTCGCCTGGCAGTCACCAACATGGTGCACACGCGCCGCCGGGACCCGAGCGAGGCCAAAAGCGTCGGTCAAGTCTCGGTAGCACTCATTCATGTTGGCGAGCCCGGCCCCTCCCAAAGACCCCCTACGATACGCCTAACTAACTTACAAACTAGTTTAAAACTAAGGAGGATATGTTACCTAGGTAACGCACCGACCCGGGAGAACGTGTCTGCCCTCACCTCTTCCTCAAGCCACCAAAATTCGGTGAACTGCTTTAAAGTATCGACCGTGTCCCGATCCGCAATCGCGGTATTAAAACGGAGGAGCTCCTGAGCATTGGCGGCGTACCCGTCGTGGATGAGCCGCTTATCCCTCGCGCCGCGGTGGCTGTGGTACAATACCGGCACACCATCTTTATCTTGGACTAACCCTTTCATGTCTGCATGAAGAAATGCCTCAGGCGGGACAAAGCCAGACCGGAGCGTACTCTCGTGGTACATTAAATTCGGGTAATAACCACCCGAGATCAGATTGTTAGCGTTGGCCATCGCCCTTGCAACGTGCCTTCGAATCACCTTAATTAGGAAATTGTCAATCCTATTCAATCGAGCCCCATCGTATAGAGTCTTGTTGGGATAATATTTTATGTACTCAGACTCGGGAGTTCTAAACAACCCTAGGCAGGTCCTGAGACACTGTCTCTCAAACACCCGAATCTTTTCCATATAGGAAGGCGCTATATTGAACCAAATGGGACAGCCATAAGCGATGATCGGCCTTATAAGGGCCACGTAGCATATGACCTTTACTCTGGAATCAAGTTGACTGCTGCGAAACAGTCTCCTTGTCAGAGCGTAGGCCCTCTTGGCCCCAGCAAGACAAGCATCTATACGTTTGTCAAAATATAGATACTGGTCGAGCCAGATGCCAAGATATCTGACCACGCTTCGCACCGCCAATGGTTGTCCATTTTGTCCAATAATGGCTAATTTTCGCCAGTTTTTTCTGGTATCCCTAGAGGCCCTAGCCAATGGAGTTCTGAATAGGATTGTTTCCGATTTTTGGAAATTGATTTTCAATTTCCAATCATCGCAATACCTCTTAATTTGATCGAAGTCACGCTGCAATAGGATGTTGATGACCTCGACTTTTGGACCTGATCTGTACGCCACTAAATCGTCTGCGTACGCTATAGCATGTCTGAGGGAACCCACCAGATCACTCGTGTAAATATTAAACAAGATCGGAGAATTCACCGCTCCCTGTTGTAAGCCGTTTTTAGTTTCGAAGACTTTGCTCGAAGTCACGTTGCCAGATTTGACTACGAACTTCTTTCCCATAAGCATGTCATAAATCATATATAGCAATGGTTTTTGCATACCCAACCTAGTCAGCTTATAGAAGAGCCCCTCCAACCATACGGTGTCGAAGGCCTTCTCAAAGTCGACCAGGCAGGCACCCGTGCATTGGTTCTTGCATTTGTGCCACTGAATGTCGGACACCAATTTCGACGCGGCATGAATCGTTTGTCCCGCTCTAAAGCCAAACTGATTGTCCGGAATAATCTTATTTTCTTCAGCCCACTTCAAAAGAGCTCTATTAACGACCTTCTCGAATACCTTGCTAACATTCGGGAGCAAACTAATTGACCGAAGATTAGCCGGGTTGGTCCTATCTTTATCCCGTTTGGGGATAGGATGTACCACCGCCATTTTCCACTGCACTGGATAATATGCATTATTCAGCGCATTGTTAAATACCGTGGCGAAGATCTCAATCGCTTCTAGAGGCAGGTGTCTTAATACGACGTTTGGGACACCGTCAACTCCCGCCGACTTTTTATTTTTAAGAGTTCATCTTTGCTCACGAACAACTGGAATTTGTCCTTTGATCGGCGATTATGCCGTTTGCAAGGTTGTCGTCATTGAACACGGTGAAACCGTTGTTCTCGGATCGCCAATTCTGAAGTTCAGTGCGCAGATAAAAGTGGTTCAGAAATGCCCTCTCTTCAAGATCGTGATTACGGCGAACTGGGTTGTTCACAGTATACACGGTCTCGAAGAAAGCGCCCATCAAATCCACTCTCTCCTGTGGGTCTTCGACCACCTAAAAACCGTCGTTCGAGTCGGCACTTTCCGGGCTTATGCCAGCAGTCAGTACAGTAGTGTCTGTCTGTTCTCGTTCGTCCGAGGAATTCGGACACAGTTTCTTCAGTAATTGGTGCAATACATCAAACACTGATCCTGTTCTCTAGAGACTTGCACCATTCTCTAAATTTTTGATAGGCGGACGTTCTGCTTGCAGAAACAGCCTTTATCCTGTGGACGAGTGTATTGTGAGATTACTCCAATCTACCACATCCTAACTCCTAACCCGTGGACTAGTGTATTGTGAGATTACTCCAATCTACCACATCCTAATTCCTAACCCGTGGACGAGTGTATTGTGAGATTACTCCAATCTACCACATCCTACCCCGTGGACGAGTGTATTGTGAGATTACTCCAATCTACCACATCCTGCCCCGTGAACGAGTGTATTGTGAGATTACTCCAATCTACCACATCCTAACCCGTGGACGAGTGTATTGTGAGATTACTCCAATCTACCACATCCTAACCCGTGGACGAGCGTATTGTGAGACTACTCCAATCTACCACATCCCAACCCGTAGTTAGAAACTTACGTATAAAAATTGTTAAAGATAGATTAAGTAGTTATCAGCCTGAATTGTTAAGTATCACGAAGACGAATAATAAAAAGGTGTAATTTGTACTCCAAAGTTCGTGTTTCTCTGAGGGGCAACCCTGGACCCGACGAGTAGGTATACCCCGGCTGAGGTAAAAAGCACATCACAAATTGGCACATCACATCACATCTACCGGTCGATCGCGATCGACTGCCCAGGGGTCTCATCGCGTAAGAGCACTATCGTCTGACGATATCGTTTCGGCGATAGTTTTGCTTCATGTAACCTTTGAAATCACTGTCGTCTCGACGACATCGTTTCGACGATCCAACATTTGCTTCGTGTAGCGCATTAATTGACAGATCACTGTCGTCAAGACGATAGCGTTTGCACGATAGCTAAAGAGGTATCGTCTTGCATTGTTTTGTATATTTTGCAGACAATTTAAAGCTTTTACATGAATTGTAAGGTGACTACAGATTGGTTTTTATGATTCAAAATATATAAAAATTCATCCAACATTGGAAATAATTAATTTTTTTCTAGTGCTCTCTCAAGGCATATTTGAAATGTCAAATTCTCCGCCGATGACATATAGAAATGTCAACTTAGTACTCAGTCACGAAATTCGTGACTAGATTCGTCGGCTACCCCTCCATAAACGACAACAGAGAAAGCTTCTCACGTGATGAATCCCAGCCAATAAGAACTCAGAAACATCAAGTCTTGATACGTTCTAGATACTTGAACGTCCCCAATAATTAAAATGCGACAACGCATTGATTTGACATGATGTTGTTTCGTGCTACATCGGGGTTTTCCTATTAAGTGCTTGTTTTTAAAGCAACAAATACAACCAATTACTTTGCTAAAATGTTTTTTTTTTATTGTTTTCATTAATCAACACTTCACTGCAAATCGTAAACAAATTCCGCAACCAATTCTTGTCGGAGCACATCGGAAGAAAATTCGTATGAAACTGTCAAAAATATGAGTAAAAACGCACTTCATCGCACTGAAACGCAAAACGCCAGTGTGCGTTGCATATTTGTCGGAACAAAGTTCCGAAAAGCTGTTCCGACGTATACCTCGAAGCAAAAATCCTCCGATTCGTATGAAATCGGAGAAATTTCCGTTCCGACGAATACCTCGCTAGGGCCGACTATCTGGTGTCGTCAGAGCTACATACTTATGTGGATTGCTATTGCTACAATCATACCGTGTACTAACTTTTACTTTAAGATCAAAGAAATAATTCAAAAATTTTACATAAACAACCTATGTAGATACCTATGCATTATACTCTTATGTAATATCATGTAATATGCATGAATGTATAAATGGAATGTACACGTACAGTACATAAAATTCTATCCCATATGCATGTAAATTATACCATAGATCTCCGGAATTGATACTGCATTCCATGAACAAATTAATCATTTGACATAATTTTTGACATGACCGTGTGGCCTAATGGATAAGGCGTCGGACTTCGGATCCGAAGATTGCAGGTTCGAGTCCTGTCACGGTCGAAGTAAATAACTTTTTTTTTTTTAATCTTTATTTTACTTTATTGTATCTATACACATTTTGTGTATAGGAGACATTACTACTGTATAAAAAAAAAAAAAAAAAAAAAACTACTGTATAAAATCACTCGCATCATAAGGCCAGATTGTTAAGTTAGGTACGTTAATCTTTGGAAAAACACAATTCTTACTACATCATATCAAATCAATGAGATGTCGCAATTTAATTATTCTTTCCGAAATCGGATACCTCGCTGCAAAAATCCTCCGATTCGTATAAAATCGGAGAATTTTCCGTTCCGACAGATACCTCGCTAGGGCCGAATGTATTCACATTTTTTGGTTCCGACAATGCTCGTACTCTACTCAGTTATACAAACATGTATGGTTTCTTTTAGGGTTATCTCAAAAATCACAAATTTATGTATTTGTAGATGCCTATATATAGGTAGTTACGAGGAGTACCTATTTATGAGTCTGCTATCTGCTTGTATTTCTAGTTTTATACAGTTTTTAACAGAGCATTATAATTGCGAATTTATGAGGTCGTATACGGTATACCGTATACGTATACATACTGTATACGGGTATACTGTATTATGTACGTAATACTATGAAAGTTTATGAGAGTTTCCTAGTTAAGCAGTAAAATCCTTTAAGGGGGAAAAATGTTATGGCCGAGGGGGGGGGGGGTGTCTGTTTACTCTATCAATGTCAAAGACCTCTAATTTTGGAGGTGTAACGAATTTAAACCCTATAACTACTAAACTATTATAGGTACAAAAATGTTTTTTGGAAAAACACTTTAGTAGCGCATTACCTACATCTGTGCAGCTACAAAAAAGTTATGGCTCCTTAAAATCAAAATTATGAAAATTTTTTGTTTAATTTTCTTACTTTGCATTTACATATACATTTTCTTTATGAAATTTGTGTCCTTCAAAAATTTCCTAAAAAGTATGTTAAGCTACTATTTTACGTTGCCATTTTTAGTGAAAATAATAAGCTAACGTAAGAGCAATGCAGTCAACAGTTTATTGTCAAAAATAGCGTAACAAAGTATTATTAGAGCTTTGCAAATGTACCGTAATTTTGTTTCAACTGATTTACAATTTGCTCTGTAAGTGACAGCCGAACTTTGTGGAACTTCCCACAAAAAGAACGTGTGCTTAATTTAATACTAATAATTTCACCACTTTCCCACGCTAAACAAATAATCCACGCGGACGCAGCTAGCAGAGCAGTGTTCAGATGGAAACATTTAGGATACTGCGAGACTGCCAAGCTCACCTGGCCCGCTCTGGACGCTAAGCGATCCAAGGAGCTTCTTCGACTTAAAAGATCCAGTATCTCGAAAGTCGTCAACGTGATCTCCGGACACTGCATATTAGGCAGACACGCGCAAAGGCTCGGTCTGCCTTACAATGACTTCTGCAGAAGCTGTAGAGACGAAGAGGAGGACGAGTCCGTCACTCACTTTCTTTGCAGTTGCCCTGCCCTGGCCAATCTAAGAAGGGCCCACTTAGGAAACTGTTTTCTCAACGATCTCAGATATCTAGGTAACACCAGCGCCGCTAACATTCTTAGCTTTATAACCGGCAGCAAATGGTTTACATGAGTAGCCAGTAAAAGAAACAGCTCCCCAAATCCCAGTGGTATGCACAATGGGCCGAATAACGGCCTAAGTGTTTCTCTCATCGAGAGCCACTTAAATTAAACTAAACTAATGTAGCGGTGCAAATACTAAGAAACCCAATGTATCAGTAGTGTGTGTAGTATGTAGTAGTAGTTGACAAGCAAAAACATGTTTCGCTACGGGAAGTCGGCGGTCTATTCTTACTGGTTTGTGGAGTGGCCGCGTTGACGAGAGGACGATGATGAGTGATATTAATAAAGAACTGATGAAAGCATGTTGCTTATGTGGACGCGTTTTAGTTTAAAGTAATTTATAGTTAATAAAGAATGTTATAATTTAAAGCTGATTGACGTTGTTTTAATGAAGATTCGCTCGCCTTTTAAATCCTTACAATCTCAGAAGTGGGATGGTGACTACATAATTTGATTTGAGTGGATCGTGTAGATCGTAATAATAGTAACAATAATAAAATGAAACGAAAGTGTTTTTTCTCTATGTGATCTGAGTGTGAGCGCACTGGAAAAAACAAAAAACTTAAACAATAAGGGCCGATTTTTCAATAGTCAGATAGCCAATCAGATAGGGGTTAACTGTCAGATAAGACATAAACCCATTTTTCATTAGTCGAATAGCAGCTATTCGAAGAATAAAACATCTAACTATCTCATAAAGTTATCTGCCCGTTTCTGAGGCGGATAAAATATAACTCTCTAGTTAAAGTAGGAGAACTGCCAAATTTTAAAATTGTAAAGTTTTTACAAAGTTTTGTTTTGGGAAATATGTATCTACATATTGTAAAAATGGATCTATTCGATTGTATCGACGATTTTATTATTGAGGAAGAAGAATTAGGAAATAATTGCTTCAACCCAACAAGGAAACAAAGAGTAGTGAGACGAGAAAGAGACCTATCCATTATGTACCTACAATGAATGGGAGAATACAGATTTCGAACTAAGATAAACGTCAAGCTATAGGCATTGACTATCTTATATGCTTACACACAACAAACTGTCAATCAATCTGTCTCTCTCACACCCACTTAACCGTCGAATAGTTATCTAGCTCTTATTTTATGATTGAAAAATTCAAAACTGTTATCTGGCAGATAAAGAGTGAAATAAATTTAATCGTTAGTTAGCTATCAGCCGATTTATCTGACTATTGAAAAATCGGCCCTAAGTGAGCAGAAACAGTGCGCAGTCGTTTTCCAGTAAAATTCAACCCTTGCAAAACATGCACAGACGTGCACCGGTTTGCCCTTTTTGTGTGTGGGTTTAACTCAGTGAGTGTGTTGCGCAGTTAGGCGTAGGCACAGGCAGGCATACACAAATGAACTTGTAGATGCAAACGGTGGCGAGTATTGCTTTTGGAGTGTGTAAGCAGTTGAATTTGTAAATGAAAACATCAGAAAAAGAGAAAACAAAAAAAGACTATAATATAAGTGCACTAAAAGAAAGAGCTATCCAGGCCTATTCGGCAAAATCTTTTATCCATTTTTCCTGTTATTCTGTTATGAATTTCCATACAAAAGTTCGAACTGTCAAAAAATCTTTTACGATCTCCAGAATTGGTATTCTGCGTGCAAAAATCTTTTATGAAATCTGTTATAAATCATAACAGAATAAAAGACAGAATTTTGTGACTTTTATCATAAAAGATTTTTATTAATTAGAAAGTTTTGGATTGAAAGGGATAATCTATATAATTTATGGTCAACGAAATGTTTACAAAAGAAGACAAATGTAATAATTGTGCATAAACTAGTGGGTTTGTAATGGAAAATAATTTGGAAATTTATATTTTTGCTTTAATTCGCGAGGAACTCAATGTCGAGTAGCTACTTCTCCGGACCGAGCGATCCATGCTTCGGTGGTTTGGTCATGTTAAACGCATGTCCCAACCAGGATCCCACGACGTCCTATGGAATCCGTACCATCATCAGACAGGCGTCCTCTAGGTAGACCCAGTATGGTTATATCAAGTTCATAATCTATCCTCTACCCGTATGAGGATTGCCCGTGATGATTTAGAGACGATGGCGGAGAAAAGAGAGCTATGAAGGGTCCACTTGAGCAACCTACACCCGCAACCCATTTAATGGATAAGCGGACCATTGAAAATGATTGAATGAATATTTTTGGTTCAGACGAAGACACCCAAACCGATCACTTTTGCTGGAACTAAGATTAAATAGTAATCAATTTGATTTTCCTAATGTGCGTTTTACTCAGCTTTATAGATTGGATAAGGTGTATGCTAGAATTATAATGAACAAATTGGAACAATTTACAAAACACGAATACAACCATTTAATTTCAAATGCAGGTAAATTGTATTTCTAATGACGATGTAAAGTTGGGTATTTATTTCAAGTTTCTCGCGACACTACATTTTTACGGATACAGTTCATATCAGGCATCAATAGGAACACAGTTTTGGTTTATCGCAGCCCAGTACATCGAGATCGATTCATTACTAATTTGAAATAGTTTTCAAATTGCATTTTGCTCCATGTAAGAGCAATATACTTCTTTTTGCCTCGTCGTGGTTTTTTGTTGTCTTTTTCCTAAAAAGATGTTCCAGTATTTATTACACAATTATTTAGTTTGTAATAATTCAAAACATACTTTTTTCAGACTGCATTTTAATATGTTTTTTGCACAAAATTGATCAGGTGCCTACCGTCTATGTATAAAAAAAAAAACTCTGCGGTTTGTTTTGACAGCTTCGTAACAGATTTTCAAGTTTCGAACTTCCATAACAGATTTTCATAAAAGTTCGAAACCCTGAATACGATTTATAAAAGATCTTTTATGGTCGAGATCTTTTATGATTCATAACATAAAATTCATAACAGAATAAAAGATTTTGCCGAATAGGCCTAATCATTTGAAACATATAGATAACAACAGCATGAATCGGCAAGTCTGGACGAGAATACAGCGAAAATGACGACAGCGTGTTGACAGATCGTCGCAGATGTGTTACTAATACCGTCAAAGAAGAGTGGCAACATGAAAATGAAAAGTAAACAACGAGTGACCAGGTGCAGATAGTGTGACGCAAAAAATGAATTTACAAGTGACGAACAACCAAAGGAGTGTATATGTATATAGCTATTTGATATTTGTAAGAATGTATGTATGTAGTAGATAATGAAACGATACAATTAGTACCTATGCTTATAAATAATGAAAAGTTAGACTTTAAGATAGTCAAAAATTATGCAGTATATGCGAAGCTTTAGTTAAAAATGTAAATGAAAAGTTATTGTTCAATCGGGACGATTGAGTGTCAGGATGGCCGAATTGTAGCGGTGCAAATACTAAGAAAACCAATGTATCAGTAGTGTGTGTAGTATGTAGTAGTAGTTGACAAGCAAAAACATGTTTCGCTACGATGATGATGAATGCCTGCAGCAGATGAGTGCAGTGGCAGTTCCAGTTGAAGAGTGGCCGCGTTGACGAGAGGACGATGATGAGTGATATTAATAAAGAACTGATGAAATCATGTTGCTTATGTCGTTTTCCATTGGGCAAAAAGAAGCGTCCGGGAGCGTCCGGAATCAAGAAAATCACTTCTGAAACCGTTCCATTGGCGCAAAAAATACTCTTCTGTTGATTCTGAGGAGAGAATTTCGCTTCTCGATTTCAAGTCAGAATCCACTCGAGGAGCACTTACACAAGTGCATTTTATGTATTTTATACAAGCCAGATGGCAGCAGCCATACAGTAATTTTTGACGTTTCACCAATACGTGAGTGTAGTCAGCCAGAAGCAGTTTTCTTGTTCCATTGGATTTCGGAATGAGTGAATCCCCGAGTGAAACCAATGGAAAACGACATTATGTGGACGCGTTTTAGTTTAAAGTAATTTATAGTTAATAAAGAATGATATAATTTAAAGCTGATTGACGTTGTTTTAATGAAGATTCGCTCGCCTTTTAAATCCTTACACTAAACTAATAGGTACTAATAATTACATCTCCATCTCGAACAGTGGGCCTGTGAATGCGACTACATCACACAGTCAGAGATGTGAACAAATTAGTTCTCTAAATCATGATCTAGACAAAATCTTGAAGTGGGGAAAAGACAACTTAGTTGTATTTAATGCAAACAAGACACAGCTCACAACATTTTCTAGGAAAAATGCATCAACAGATCCAAATGGATGACCATCCAATTCATCCCAAGGACTCAATGCATCTTCTAGGTATCACAGGAATCAACTCAGGAATCACATGAGAGGACCACATATCCTATATCACAAGATCGGCGTCCGCTAAGTTGAGCTACCTATTTAGAGCAAAGAGGTACTTTACCCCCTTTCTCCTTCTCTACAAAGAACAGGTTAGACCAGGCCTGGAATATTGTTCCCATATATGGAGCTCGGCCCCAAAACATTCACTTAATCTACTTGACAACATATACAGAGACGAGCAGTTGGAGACCCTACACTCACATCGAATCTACAACCGTTGGTGCACAGAAGACAAGTCGCTGACCTATTTTTGTTCTATAGATACTTCCATGGTAGATGTTCTGAGGAACTCAAATTTAAAAAAAAAAAAAACAGCTCACAAGTCCCATAGTATGATATGTGCGGAACACCGTAATGCCCCCTGCACAGGTGTAGTGGCTACCTAAAACACATTCATCCTTTCGCAGGTCGTGAATGTAATAGTTGTAGCCATCCGGTACATCCAGGTTGAACTTCTTTTCATCGGAAAACTCTACAGTCTGAAATTCCTTGTTCTACGTAATATGCTCTCAAACAAACTGAAGTCTAGCAGCTTTGCGCACATCATTGAGCAGTGTTGCCACTAAAAAAATGAATCCGGTCGAATTTGAGCGAATGACCGGATTTTTATGTTCTAAATCCGGTAAAAAAATTCGGCAAAAGTTACAATCAGAGTTTTAACAGAAATCCGGTCAATAATAGATTATGGTAATATAATATGCATTACTAAAAATATAAAACAAATGTTAACCTTTTTCCTAACATTATAAACATTATCCATGTTTAGGAAACGTTTTTATAATCTGTGAATCTAGAGTTTGTGAAGTCGTTTTTTATTTCGTTTGTTTAAAATATACTTAAACTAATTTTTCATTTTATATGACATGTTTTAACTCCTGATATACACTTTTAGTGCATGTGCATGGGCCATGCACGCCTTCCAATGAACCTCGTGTCGTGTCCAGTGAGACAAGTAAATTTTGAGTGAGTAGAAAGGTAGATAGCATAGAAAATCCACTTTCAGAAATAATTCTGGCATGGGGCAGGGCATGAATGTTCTTTTTCGCACCATTGTGTTTTCGATACAAATCTTCATTTGATATTTGCGCTGATAGAGTGAGGGCGTCAAAAACGGCCGCCCGCTTTGGCCTTACTATAGAATTTGTTTGTTTTCCTGCCAAATTTTATTTTATTTCTTTGCAATGACGCCTCGTTTTTATGTGCAGCCAAGTCGTTAATGGAAATGAAAGTCATGGGAAGACGTGTATGAACATGCCCTGTCCTAAGGCCGTGTGTCAATTGGGCTTAATTATTCTCGGATAGTTTTCTGACACTTGAAAAGGTTAGTTCACCAAATTCCAATTTGAGATTTATCGAATTACACACTTTAATTGAAATTCATTGTTTAATTTCCTCTTCAACATTGTAGCAAAAGAAAACGTCAAAAATTGGCCTATAAGATAATTTATTAGCATGCTGCCTGCTCCTGGAGAAGAACTCCATGCGTGATGTTGTGATTGTGAATGCCCCATTATTCGCAGTAAATTGGTTTCAGTTTGAACTTGGGAGCGTGTTCAATTCAATTTAAGTAATGTATGGCAAAGTTTTATTCAAGTTATAGAAATCTATCTTTATTTTTAGTCATAGAGCAATTTTATTTTTCCAGTCAAAAAAGCGTTTTCCAGTTAAAAACATTTTTCGTTTCGGCCAAAAAACGGTTAGACCGGATTTCAAAATTTTCTCCGTTCAGAGTAAATCGATTTCGGTCAGATATATGGCATCACTGTCATTGAGATGTGTTTATTTTTACGTTCAGTCCCTTCAAATGCTCGGCACTCCGATTATTTTAATTATATTAATATATTATTAATTATTATAGCTTAATTCATTCCGAATAAAATTACCAAGTAGATTTTGGCTTCGGCGATTTGGCGATGCCTTAAACAAAATTTTAAGTATCCCTTTATTTGGCCTTTTTCAAAATCGTTTTAGAAAAAGCAAACGAATTGACTTCGTTACATAATCGCTGTAGATCACAAACTAAAGTCATTCACATTGCCTTTGAACCTATTCTCATGAACCAAAATAAATGAGAATATTTTGATGTTTTTTCCAAAAATAATAATATGTAAATATATATAAAACGTGTGTAAAAGACCGCAAACTTTCGTGTTTCATTAACAATTGATTATTCAACCTATTCAGTTGAGCGGGAGTGTATTTGTGATTTGTATTTTCTAAAACACGCAAGTTGTTAAGGTAACTTGGGAATGTTTGTTTTTTTTTATTATTGAAATGTAACACGGGGAATCTCAAAAACGAACATATAAATAAAAATATAAAAAGAAATAAATTATAAATTATACAGTGGTTCTGTGATTTGTTGCCATGGAGTCCTTAGCACACAATTTATCCATTTGTTCATTGTAAAATGAATTAAAATTAATACGATGAACGAGGTTGATGAACCTATCGGATGGATTATCTGAGGCCACATCATTGATTTGCTTTAAAAGTCCAATCAGCAGACCAGTGAATTCCAAGTCGAAGCGTTTTACTCGTTCAGAAAATGTATCGGTTGGTGCAAGAGATGATTCTGTCTGCAAGCGAAACATTTTTGTTCTTTCTATTAATATTAGTTATATGCAAAAAAAAAAAAAGTCGAACAACGAACAAAATTAATATAAAAAACGGTACCCAATTGCATGCAAAAAATCATAGATTGCTTACCACTCGAAATAAAAATGTTTAAAAGAACAACTACAACCAAGAAAATTTGAAGTATGTACCTGTTTCTGACTCGAAAAATCAGCATCCGAATCAGAATTATCCTCATCGTTGCTATCACAAACCATCGATTTTAATTCAGCATCAAGGAAATGTCGTTGGGATTTCTACAGTTTTATTTATTATATAGGCAATAATTTTTAGTAGGCAAACAATTGAAAATTAGTTAAGTTAGTCACAAGGGAATGTCATTTTATTATGAGTGATGTAAATACACATTAAAACTTTGTGAATCATGCATGAATACGTAGTAATCTACTTATAATAACAACGAGTGAGTGTTATATCAAATATTTCAGGTTACACTCGTGACATTGGTGAATAAAAACGTTAAAATGTACGTTGGTAATGGTAAGTGTCGTTAGTATATTAAAAACGAAGTCAAGAAATTGATGGTGCATTTTTAGGAACAACTCTTAAGATCACTCATCTGTATCTGTATGCATTAGTTAAACAAATAGATGATTTTTCGTAAATTGAGCATAGAAAGGAAGACATCCAGATCCACTTGTCTTTGTTGTTAAAAATAAGATGAGAGCAAGTAACATTTATGCGTCTGAATTTGGGGCACTGCTTAACCCCTTAGCTATTTGAAAAGTGGTGTACTCCCTACATTTGGTGGCAAGACTTAATACTTTGAAACTTTTTTAGTTTCCAGGTCACACTGACATTAAGAGGAACGTATTCCTTGAATATAGAATCTGAAAATCCTGCAAAAATGCCTCTCATAATGAGCGATCTCCAGATGTATTTTTGATTTACACTTAACACTCGTATGTCGTATCTCTCTATACTATTTTTCGCGGTATTATACTGTTTTTTAGACACAAATACTGCATAACGCATTTTCTCCCAATATCATTGTTTAATGCTTCGAAATTCAAATTTACCAAACAACACGTAGTGCATATAAATACTCAAACGGCAAACTGCGAACAAGTGTTTAAGGCAACAATGTTTTATTATATTCCCCTTTGATTGTATCTTTTACAACTCGACTCGACAACTCGCTAGAGTTTTATGTCACCAAATCTAAACAATGAAGGGACGACGCTCTGGGCAGAAAGGGAACAAATCTGGAGCATTATTACAACTCTGCAGATCAGTGTTACCATTACGAGTAACGATAGGGATACTCTCTGGGCCATTTCTTTCTAAGGTATCACACCAAAAGGATTAGGTTTAACGAACACAGATACATACAGGTATTATGAGGACGTACATGATACTACCTATCTTCTCCTACTGAAAGAAGAACCTCGGAATGTACTTCATCGACAATTTAGATAAAGTTAGTTTCTTAAACAAAATTCAACCCATATTTAGGTTCTGTAAGGAAATTGTGTGTTGGGGGAATTAGTTTAGGTTCTGACCGTGAATGTGAACTAAGGACAACGATTGGCTTGCTGTGGTGGCTAGACTTCTCTGATGAACTCATAAATCTATACAATAGAACCTTGTCTTTTGACTATTTACTTCTTATTATTCATTCTTATTCAGAGCATGACACTTTAATTTTACTTTTGTGCTACGACAATCTCTTCGTATTGGGTGGAATACTTAAACCTAGAAAAAATGCCCCATCGCCTCCAGAGTCTGTGATAAGTTCCTTAAGTTCCAGGACATATTGGCATACCTGGCAATGAGTGCCCCCACTTTTTTGCTTAACACATACAGCCAAAGTCGAACATAAACGCTGGATTGAAAAGATAATACGGTTCCATCAGCGCAATGAACAAAAAGTTTGTCCTACTACGTATAGGAGACGGTACAATTACCCGACATCTACTAAAAGTCATATAAAATCTAACATTGTCAACACACTAAGTAAACCCTCCTAAGTACGTACTATAAAATTTAATGTACAATATCACTTTCTGCTAGGTTCCACATTTCACTTTCACTCGAAATGAAATCGGAAATGAATTTTTGTGTTCTACATTTCACTGTATTCGATTTCGATTTCAAAATTTTCGGCATTGAGTGAAATTGTGATTTCGAAAAAAATTCGGAGTTTCCGAATCGCTCGAAATGCAGAACACTGAAAACCAATTCACTCGATTTGCAATTTCGATTTCACTCGATTTCTGGAACCTAGGTTTTGTAATGCCTTTATACAATTTATTTATTTATTTTTTTTTTAATTTTGAGCCTAAAGCTTCTACAGCTAGCGTTCGTTAAAATTAAAGTTTTAGCAGTGTATTTTAATAATAATAAAAATAATAATATATTATTTACAATCATTTTTCATTATGTAATGAAAACTGAATTAATTATGCATTGCAGTGAGGTTAGAAAGGATGCATAGTGCACTTGCACGGTATTCCCAGTGTCCATTAGAAGATAACAACGAGATGACTAAAGGAATATTATGATCTAGTTCTAGTGCATTGACTAATGGCAATGTGCTTGTATGTTATTTTTCAAAATACAATCTGCCACATACATAAATTATTGTATTAATTTACCTAGTAAAAGCGGAATGGAGTTGAAAGTTGTTTTTAGTAGATGACAACAAAAATTACCTGAATGAATTCACAAAATTTCAAACAAATATTGCACAGTTTGAAGATGGAACGATTTAATAGCGTGGGATCGGTTAGCATACAATTTCTTAGACATGAATCAAGAAAATCTTGGTGCACTCCTAAAACTTCATCGACATTTTCCACCTTAAAAATAAAAATAAAATAAATTATAAGACGCCCCTGACGGAATCTTGAATAGATTTGATAAAAAGGTTGTTTTTACACCACATTACGTAACGTCACATTATTTTCTGAACAAGATTCACAGTGAAATAATACAAACCTTTCCCATATTCTGAATAAAAATGTGCCAATTCGGTTCAATCACTTCAATCATCATGTAATATTCTAAATTTTGAACCGCGTTCATCATTCGTTGACGTAGCGTGAACGCTGATCGATACAGCTCAGCTGCTTGAGGTGAAAATTTCTTCGCTGTACTGTTCTCCTTCCATACCCTTGAGAAAACGAATGTTCATCATTTAGTATGCAAAATATGTAATAGTTCATACTCACTTGCACAACTGTCGTTCGACATGTTTACAATAGAAAAGCTGTCGGAACAGCATTTGATATTTCGATATGGCAATGTGATTTAACACTAACGATACGGGCCATTTGACTTCGTACCTAAATGCAAAGCACTCCAATCCGACCAGATCCAGTCGATCATGAGACTGCCAATATTCTGAAAATACATAACTCTTGTTAACCACATCTAAATAGGCAATTATACAATATCACTGTTCGTACTCACCCTCTTCGTTGTTAATAATTTTAGACATTTGTGTGACTAAATCATAAGTGAGCAGCTCACAGTGTACATCATCTTTATATGGATCATGTTTGGCAGACGATAGACGCAATGTTAAGCCTAAGAGATTCTCCAATTTCATCGGCAAAACTTGGTCGACATTTTTCGCCAACTCCTCCTCGCAGGCGTCCATGAATTGAGTTATAAAGTCACCTTGGTGCAGGAGTAGATAACGCTTTACAGACATTAGATGTCCCATTAGATCGTTCTCTTTTAGTAGAACTTCAAGGAGATTTTTCGAAGCAAAACGATAAGCATTCTGAATGACGGTGATATGATGTTGATTCGCCGGGGAGAATTGAAGGTTCATTGTTTGGGGTGGGGTAACTTTTTTGCCACATTGTCGAATGACGTTTAAATATTTCCCAGTACGCAAAATGATGTCAGACACCTTCTCTAAGAAGCGAGGTATTCGCTCACGTCGAATTGTATACCTAAAAGAAAGTTTATAAGAATGTAAAAGGGTCTGTGAATGAACGTCTCAGTGGGTATTTGTTTTTGTTTTGTATATAAAAGCAAAACAATTCAGCAGACTTATAGATCCTTCTTGGATAACACATGTGATTGAAACAGAAGGTTATAACAGTGAGACCTGTTACCTAAGTACACGGTATGTATGGTAGGACACTTATGGTTATACCATGGATATAAATTATGTTACATGATCCTCAACCCATCGCACTTCAATTTGTATTGCAAAAAAATAAACAAAAAGAACTGGATACATAGAACTCACCTCTTTTCCCAATAGTCTGCAGAGTAATGCTCCGGCAGTTCTTCTCGCCTTATAACTTCATTGTCTTCCACCAAAAATTCCTGTTGCGGGTCACTAATGACACCCTTTTGTACCCAGAGTTGAAGTATATCCATATATGGTACCGCAGCCAGCTGCGTCAATTGTATCATGAACTTCTGAGATTCTTCATCGCCTGTTAGTGAACTTATTTTATCATACAACAACGTTAAAGCTTGACCGCCACGCAAATCATTCTAAAACCATTCGAAATATCAATATATCAGCACCACATTCTTCTCGTTCAAAAGTATCAACTCACACAAACAATGTCCGAAACCGCACCAGCTAGCACCTCCATGGTATTAAGTGTAGGACGGACATAAAACAACATTTTGTGCAGTGTGAGATTCTCAGCCATCAATTCAGATTCAAGTTGTGATAGCAGGAGCTGCATATTGAAATTATAATACAAACACGCAAAAAGTGTGGGAAAATAAACAAACTTACATAATAATCATGAACAAGATCCCGCAGTGAAGCACTTAGCGCCTGCAAAACTTGTCCACAATTGGCGAAGCTGGCCTTTTGAATAAATTTCTGAACACATGTGTAATGGGATGCCAAGGGTAGTATCTCCTGAGCGATATCTCTCAGCGAGCTATGAATTTGGTCGGAAATTTTAAACTTCAGACTGTATTCGTCGCTTTTATTTTCCTCTGGCGTTATGTATGATCCACGCATTCCTGTCAAACAGTAGAGTAAATCGAATAAGAGAAGATTCTCTTGACTTGAAATTGGAATGGCAGCGATATTGCTCTGATGAAAGGACATCATGTCGATTTTATGGAAATCCCAGAGAGCATCTGTTCGATTCTTATCAGAGGCGGGGAATAGATTTGGCGTATTGACAAGAGCTGGAACATTTCCAATAGAAGTATTTTGTGCGGATTTGCTTATACCCCCACAAGCGGCTTGAACAATACGTTCTTTTATCTATATGGAAAATGGGAGTTAGTAATTAATAACAGAATCGAGAAAAATATAATAACAAATATGTATGCAATGCTCAAATCCTGAGCTCATCCACAAAAAAAAGTTGGATTTGATTTTATATGACCTTCTGCCGAGAGGCATCGGAAATTCCTGAGGGAGTTTTGGAGCGAAAGACATACACTGGGGGCTTATTCCCAAATGCGCGGCGGATCGCTTTTCATGGGGGATTGGTATTTTTGTATTTCCAAAAAGCGATTCGATCCATTCAAAAGCGATAGCTATTTAGGTGACGGATTGTTGGCGGATTTGTTGTGGATAAAAAATAAATTAAATTCTTGTGACGAATGGATCGAATCGCTTTTGGAAATACAAAAATACCAATCCGCCATGAAAAGCAATCCGACGCGCATTTGGGAATAAGCCCCCTGAAATGAGCATACCTACTGGTCTTCAGTTCCGCTATTTACATTCACACCTGTCGTGGAATCCGCCGGGGGGAATTATTCACGGAAAAAAATATTTTGGTATCGTCAAAATCGCAAAGTGAACAGTTTCCCGTTCGGGAAAAATTCGATTTGAACGTTTTTAACGATACATTGAAACTCATTCACATTACCCACACGGGAAACTGTTCACTTTGCGATTTTGACGATACCAAAATATTCTTTTCCGTGAATAATTCCCCCCGGCGGATTCCACGATAGGGGTGATTAGCAAAGTGGTGTCAGCCAACTAATCACAGATCACGATAGTATTACTACCAAATTTCAAGTTTCCGATGCTATACTGGGCATATAAGGACAAAAAATATACGAAAGTACGATGTTCGTTAATAGACCAAATTTTTTGGTGAACTCTTTTTGTATCCAACTTTTGTCAATTTTATACATTATAATCATAGGCAAAAATAGAAGAAACGTTTAGACACTTACGTTGGACACATTCTCAGGTGTAACCGCATCGAATATTTTTGTCGAACTTAGCAAGGGCGTAGACGTCGGTATTTCTTTCTTGCGAGATATCTGCATTATATTAGTCTCGGAAAAATGATTGAGAAATTGAAGCAAACAGTACAATGGGTCCTTCCTTAAATTGAAAACAAAATACACATATTAATTTTCGACACTCTTAATCATAAATACTCCATACATACTTTTCCAGATTCTTACCAGCTTCTATTAAATGCTCAGCTGCATTCGGTTCATGTTTCGAGACAATTGCCAATATTTTCAACAATTTTCTATTCGAGCTCTTCTCTTTAGTTAGTCGAAATTCACGTAAAACGTCCTCAGGTGAAAAATTTGCACTTTAACAGAACAAATGTTTATAAATAGGATACAGAAAATATATGGGGTATCGAGCGAAAATAATGCACATCACATACCCAGATTTCTCAATTAGATTCCTTAGTGTCACTCTGACTGGATCTTTTGCGTTTTGGTTGCTAATTTTTTCCATTGGCGAAATTGTTGGTATTAATAACAGTTTATTTCCAAATATTTTGTGTTTTGGGGCTTATTTTTATTCAAATAACAGTTGTTTTTCTTAACAATTTAAATTGTTGACGTTTTGTTTTAGACCCTTATTCTGACTGAGACTATTACAGTAAAGACGTTTTACTCGATTTAATTAGGTGAATCTCTTGTGAACTTTCCAATGACTCGAACTGCTCGAAAATGTTTTCCAGACAAGTTTGGTACGAAACAAGTTTTGTACTTCCCAGAGGATTGATTATATTTTATAACCGCTCGCTGAAAAAGTATGGCACAAAGAGCAGTTTACCAGCAATGTTATGTGTTATTGCAGCAACGGAACAAGACCACTATTTTTTATTTTAAAAGTATAATTCAGCAATTTACGCGAAAAGTATAGGTAAAGTAATCCGAAAAAGAAACAACGAAAATAAAAAGAAAATAACTGCATTGCATAGTAAAAAGACAGAGAGAAACAATAAAATTATCAAAATGACAGAAATCAATTCAATATGCAATACTCTGCATAATGGTAATTAATGGCATTATGTTAGCAATCGTCTATTTTGTCTATTTTTATCTATCAAAATCAGTATGGTGGTGTATGAATGTATGATCATTTTTATTATTTCAGTTAAATGCCTTTTGCGGTTTTCATACTTAACAAAACTTAAGAAATGAGGTGTTAAAAGACAAGTGTCAGAAGCTAAAAATTAAAAACAGAACTATTATTAGTTTGAGATGCGCTGTTGCGCAGACAAATTACATCACCAAAGAGGGCCAACCGAACATCGGAGAGTTGGAGAGAATTTGATGAGTAGCAACTAGCAAACTTGAAATTCAAATCTTTATTGCTATTCATATAATTTTATGTCGTTTTCCATTGGGCAAAAAGAAGAGTCCAGGAGCGTCTGGAATCAAGTAAAGGCGTATTTTTTTGAGAATCTATAGCTAGCTCACTTTTACTTTTACATGCAAAACAGGTATACTCACTTTTGGTTTTGTTATACTCAATTTTGGTTTTACATGCAAAACTGTTATACTCACTTTTGGTTTTGTTATACTCACTTCTCAAAAAAATACGCTAAAAATCACTTCTGAAACCGTTCCATTGGCGCAAAAAATATTCTTCTGTTGATTCTGAGGAGAGAATTTCGCTTCTCGATTTCAAGTCAGAATCCACTCGAGGAGCACTTACACAAAGTGCATTTTATGTATTTTATACAAGCCAGCTGGCAGCAGCCATAATGTAATTTTTGACGTTTCACCAATACGTGAGTGTAGTCAGCCAGAAGCAGTTTTCTTTTTTTTTTTGACTTCCTGCGATATGAGAAACAAATTGGTGTAAAAATGGTATCAGAAGGTGGGAAAATTATGTAGCTTTTATATCTTCTCGAATGAATTTAGTTCAATCACTTCAAACTCTTCCACATACTTGGATTCATACTCACATGCAATTTATGGGAAAACAAAATGCATCTGTCATTTTTCATGATTACTACAAAAGCGTTCCCTAACTTTGTCGTAAGTTTTTCTCTTTGAGAGAAAATTTATCCCCACCATAGCCATTTTGACAGTCTTTTCCATTTTTACTACAAAAGTAAAGGAACAGACCTAATTAGTAGGTAATCAACATTTCCCCTCCTGGCTCGAAACAGCTCAGGGATTTTCTACTGGCAAGTACTACTGATAAAATTGTCAAAAGCAAAAAGTTGACAGATAGACGAAATAAACAAAAAATATTTTCCAACGGTTGCTCGGTTATGAGTTAATAGATATTGATAGAATACAAAATTATATCGATTTAATTAAAATTGTGAATTGTGTTGTAGTTTGAAGTAGTTTTGTTTTGTGCAAATTGGTGCAAAAGCTGGAAATGGCTCAAAGTAGCTCGAAGTGTATACATGTACTTTTGGGTACATTTTGCGATCTCTGAGAGAATTGCGCTCAAATTATGGAAATTGAGAGATTTCTACTGCCTTGCTCGGAAAAGTACGCGAATAGACCTATAGTTGTTAAGGGACACTCAATAGACCACATATTTTGTATTTAACTTTCCACTTATCTTACGTGATAAGTGTGCATGACGTTGGAACGAATCCTGACAGTGGATACAAATATCCATTTTTGTACGGCAAAAACAAAAACATTCAAAACATGAAGGTTCATGCATAAGTTCGTAGGTATGACACACATTGATCTTTTGTATTCTGCCTGCAACTGTGCATTGTGTTAAGGCAAATAGAAAATACTCTTCTATGTATTAGGATAAAATGTCATAGATAGGACTTGAGTGTTCTCTCCATTTAAAAGTGTGTTCCATTTCCACTGCATGCAAAATTCTGCACATGTGTTTTGAGCATAATGTAATTCTCTGTTTATCTCCACAGCGCCTTCCAAAATACTTTAAGAGCGCTGGTAGCACTCACAGCTGATTCCCGAAATGTCACATGAAAAAGGGTGTAAACTTCTGTGAATCAAGATTTGTTTACGAACTATAATAATTTTGTTTGAAAATGTTTCCATATCTCGGTAGTACTCGAGTGAATCTTCAGTTATATCAAGAAGCTGCTTGCCGTGAACTCTTAGAAGTGCTAGAAAAATGTGACGGCTCCAAAGTTATTGTCTTGGACGATAATCTGCTTGGACCGATATCGTTGATTGCCAGTCCAACACTTTTTTCCGATCGAAATATCAAATTACTGCGTCTACGCTCAGAAACAAACTTTCCGAAGGATGCAAAAAATATTATTTACATTACTCGCCCAGAGGTGAAGCACATGGACATTATAGCCAGCCATATTCACAGCTCCAAGTCTGCGGGTCGATCGTACAATTTATTTTTCGTACCTCGCAAGTCGTGCCTCTGCACTAAGCGTCTTGAAATTAAAGGCGTCTACGGAAGCTTTACAAAGATCGAAGATCTTTCGTGGAATTTGTTTCCTATTGACAGCGACGTGCTTTCGATGGAATTGCCAAACGGTTTTAGAGATCTCGCTCTGGATGGAGATCCAACTTGTTTGTACCAGGCAGCAATTGGTTTAGTGAGCATCCAAAAGATCTATGGAAGAATCCCAAAGATTTACGGCAAAGGCAATTTCGCTCAAAAGGTTTGGGAACACGCCAAGTTAATGGGCACCGAGGACAAGACCATGTTTAATTCGGACAAGGGTGCCATAGATCAAATGATTATACTGGACCGCAGTATAGATCTTATGAGTGCGCTTGCAACTCAGCTAACATATGAAGGACTCATTGATGAAATTTATGCTATTCATCAGAATAAAGTGATTTTTCCAGGAAAAAACTTTGCAAAATCCAATGAAGATGCATCCCAAGCAAATTTGGTTACAGAAAAGAAGGTTTTGTACCTTAATTCCGGGGAAAAGCTCTATGCAGAGTTGCGTGACAAGAACTTCAATGAAGTGGGTAAAATCCTCTCGAAGAGTGCAAAATCTATTAGTTCACTAATGGATGCGAGCTGTCAAGGCAAATCAGTCCAAGATATGAAGAAGTTTGTGGATAGGCTACCAGATCTTTTAGCACAGAAGCAATCAATTGCCACTCATACAACAATTGCAGAGTTGATAAGGGAGTACTTGGATACATATGATTTTACCGATGATCTGGCTGCCGAACAAGAGTTTATGGTATGTGAAGACATTGACAAACCAAGTGCTTATATTGAAGACTTGATTGCGAAAAAGTCTGATTTTCGTAATGTTTTGCGTTTGATTTGCATTCAATGTGTGGCTTCTTCGGGATTTAAGCAAAAGGTTGGTTTCCTAGTTCTTGCAAAAATATTTGCATTAAATACAAATTCACTTGATAGGTTTTGGACTACTACAAACGCGAGCTGGTTCAAGTATATGGAATACAAGTTCTTTTGACAATAAGTAACTTGGAGAAGGCTGGCCTTTTAAAAACACAGATCGAGGCAAGACCATACGTAGTTCTAAGGAAGGTGAGTAACATATTCAGTTCTATTAACTAATAGAAGCGCTGTCTAGTGGTCCGACAGTATCTAAATTTGAATTCGAATTCGATGCCACTCTTTATTGTCACCTAAGTGGACAGAAAAAATAATTTCTATCTATCAAATTCTTAGATAAAATGTTAGTAGATCTCTAAAATAATCTTTCTTTTTCAGACTCTCAATCTTACTGTGGACGATGTGGTAGAAATAGCACCCAAGGATATTAGCTATGTTCATAGTTTTTACGCCCCACTTACCGTGCGAATCGTGGAGCAAAGTCTTAAACCGCTCGGTTGGCAATCTCTTAAGTCTGCTATAAGTGTTTTGCCAGGCCGGACATTCGAAGATTTCCAGGCTCAATTGATTGGAATTAATGGTCGGCAGTCGTCTACACCAAGCGAGGGATCATCGTTGAATGTTCCACGTGTTATATTGGTCTTCTTCGTTGGTGGATGCACCTTCGCAGAAATATCAGCCCTACGTTTCCTTTCCAAACAAGAGGATTATAATGTGGAATTTGTTATTGCAACTACTAAGCTTTTGAACAAAAATTCATTCCTGGACACTATGATTGAATTTGCATAGATAAATCCAGTTAATTTTTATTAGACAATGAAAATATTCACTTTTGTTCATACATGTGATAGTCTATTTTATATGATATATCTAATCTACCCTATAATTTCATTGGAATAATCACTTTCAAAGCGGATAGCTCATACACCCTGTCATCGTAAGCATAATGTATTTATATAATAATCAAATAAATCTATACTTTTAGATAGAGAACCGTTTTTCTTTATTCTTTTTAAAAAAGGGGATCCCAAATCCTGGAGCACTGAGACCAAACCTGGTCCATTCTACTATCACACAAAAACCCTTTTTTATTTAAAGCTCTATCCCTTAACTCCTGTGGGTGCAGTAGCGCAGTGGTTAGTGTGCTGGACTGCTGTGCGAGGGATCCCAGGTTCGATCCCCGGAAAAACACAAATTACATCTTAGTGTTTTTTTCTACTGCGCCACCTCTCGCGAACGTCTGACAAACATCCGAGAGTATAACTGTCCTGAAAAAGCTTCTCAATTCAGCCGTTCGGAATCGGCATAAAATTGTAGGTAACTTCCATTCGTCCCAAAAATAGAAACTCACACAAACGAATGGTTGCGAGAAGCTAGGCCTAGGGTGTCTACCGCCTGTTGCGCCACCTATTTATTTTATCCCTTAACACCCATTCATGTGAAACGCGAATTGAAAATATTACTTTTTATGGGCCTCCAGCCAGCTCGATCCAACGCTATCTGCCTGCAGTTGTGCACGCCATGTTGGTTAAGGTCCCTTTCCAACTGCGCCCGCTACCTTAGGTAAGGTCGTCCCACATCTCGTTGTCACTATGGAGTAGAGTTGAAGATTCTCTGGGCCGGAGCATTGATGTCCATACGTTCTATCTGCCCTAGCGAGGTATCCGTCGGAACGGAACGGATTTTTGCTGGGAGGTATACTTTGGAACAACTTTTCGGAACTTTGTTCCGATAAAAATGTAACGCACAATGGCGTTTTGCGTTTCAGTGCGATCAAGTGCGTTTTTACTGATATTTTTGACAGCTTCATACGAATTTTCTTCCGATATGCTCCGAAAGGAATTGTTTCCATCTTAGTCGATTAATTCTAACCCTTTTGTATAGGTCTATATCGCCAGACTCTTGCGATACAAACTGGACCAAAGATCACACGGATAACTTTTCACTCGAAGCAACTCTGTGGGTTTTCATCCGCTCTTGAAAGAGTACATGCTTCTGTGCCATATAGCAGGACGGGGATGATAAGGGTCTTATGCAACGTCTGCTTAGTAAGCCCGTAAGCTGGTGTCGTTGCTGGAGTTCACCGCAGAGCCTAGGTAGACAAAGTTTTTTACTACTTCAAACTTATCACTGTCCATTGTTACGTTCTGTCCAAGGCGCCGATGAATGAATGCCTTTTGGAAACTCTATGACGCTATAACTCGATAACCGCTTTTTTTTGTTTTGTTCGTATGCTCGACAGGTTTCTGTTCTGGTCTCCTCTTTTTGATCTGGTGACGGCCAGTTTCTTATGACTGCTGAGGTGACGTAACCTTGTTGTAGCTACAGTAACATTACGTTCCGCAGCAAAGTCAAATAGCCCAAGTTCGTTTCACTAACGTGTCGATAGCCCGAGATTTCTTGCCTAAATCTGACGCTTATGGCAAATCCATATCTAAATAAGCGCTGCCCTACTCTCATCATTACCGAAGAAAATTGACTAGACATTTGTAATAGATCCGCACACAGCCATATGATAAACAAAAAAAAAAAAAAAAACACGCTTACTCGAAGACGCGTGTCTGTCTAATGTTGATGACATCTGATGTACAAAAACGACTAAGACAATATTGTTTTTTTAGGTACATGTACTACACGTACTAATAAACATGTTTATTTATTTATTTATTTAATCAAATTAATTTACGGATAAAAAACTATTTTTTTTTTTTCGTTTTATTTTTTGTTTTGTTTTCTTTGTTTAATTTTTATAAATTCTACAAATTTATATAGGTTACTCTAAAATGATTGGTGTATGTATCTTTAGGTTTTGTAATTTGTTTATGTATTTATTTAATTAACTTTTTTATTTGGAATTTCAATCTTTTTAATTGCTGTTTAGTAATTTTTTTTTTTGTTCTAGAAGATGGGGATGTAATATAATATGAGAGGGAAGGGGATGTGATTTGTGTTTTACTCTTCTATGTAATATATATGTATATGGGTAGGGGGCTGGCTTGCTGTGTTGTTTAAAAGTTTATTTATTTAATTTTTGCTTAATTGAATTTTTAACCTTTGAGTTCATGTTAATTTGTTTTTCTTTTTAATTTTATTAATTAATTTACTTATTTTAATTAAATAGATTTACTTTATTATTATTATTATTATTTTACATTGAAGAAAGCGACATTTGTATTCGGTTTGCTTCAATGTCGTCTTTTAATTGGTTTTTACCATCACTAGAAATGCGGTAATTAGTGTTATAATTTGCATTAAAATTATTTACGTTTATATGCTATAGGGAGCCAGCCGGAAAACTTGTAGAGCTATTACTATGTGCTAAACTAATCATTGATCCTGATAAGCTACCCTCCTCATCTGGGTAGGTTTCTCGTGATACCTCGCTTATGGATATTGCACTAGAAAGAAAAAAATAAGTAATATGAGCGGTTAATGGTGCAGAGTGTTTAATTTTGTATTCAGAGAATATATTGTTTGGCAATTACGTTCTTCATGTGTGGTCATAATAACAGTCAATCGATCAATGCAACGCAGCTGAGCTTGCTTTACAATCAGTGGATGTATCGAAAAAGAGAGCTTATGCAATATCAGCGTACACGTCCGGTAAGATTGACGTATAGCTTAAAGAAGGCCCGAAGTAACACAAAGAACAGCGTTTGGGGTTTGTAAATGGGGCGATGTTTGCTTGTTTTGCTGTGCTAATCGATGCTAGTCACGCTTCCAAAATCATCGACGAGGAGGCAAACGTCGAGAACGTCGGGGGGAAACGTCGACTCTAGACTAATAACTTCTTGCGACTAGATTCAGAACTCTACTGTCTAGCGAGAAGAAGGTGCCAGCCGCCCAGAAGATGAAACGTTGTTCGCCAGAGTATGCTGCTATACAAAAACAACGCTGTATTAAAGGACTATAAAGGTCTATAAAGGACTATAAAGGATATAGCCGGTCCCAACTTAAGTGAAAATTTCTTGCGCAGGTCTCTTCACATTAGGGATTTTATTCTCTTAGCGACAACAAAACAACTTTTCCAACCAGAACTACAGTTAAAAAAAATATGTGCGCATTTCAAACAACAAACATACCCCTGCTTGCGAAGACATATCCCTCGATCGACGATCGAGGCATGACTGATTGTCCACACAGCACCGTCGTTGGCTTATGCCAAAGATACACATTTACCCACCCCAAAGAAAAGGGAAATTTGCTGGGCGTTGCACTTCTCAAATATGTGTTTAGTAATGAAAGCCAGAGTGTTGAGTAACTTTATTGTAACAGCGTAAAACCCACTATTAAAAGGGTTGAAATGGAATTTTCGTTATACTTTGTGATAAGGTAGAGAAAAAAATTAACAATTTCATGAGATCAAAAATACCTTAAGGGAAAAATTTCGCTTAAAGAAAGTGCTACTGCGCATGTTGGGATCTTTCTTTGCTTTGGGACGGACTATACCACAGGGATCTGTAGTGGAGAGTCTACGATTGTGGGACTTCCAGATGCTATTTCCATCGATGGCAAGAGTTGAATCAAATTGTCAATTAAATGAAAAAAATTATATCCTGGTCTTTTGAAGTGACTGTGTCTTTTCTTGGGAAATTTATCTTGTTCTACTAATTGGGTTCCGAAACGGAAATTTAAAACTTAAGTTGAGGTCTGGATTCAGGTTTCTGTATATTTTCTGGTTCTGAGCTTAGACGCCGGTCCGGCAGACCTTTCAAGCTACAATATACGTTTACCTCCTTGTGCAAATTTTATAGCCTGGCGCCTGCGCAAGTCGTTAGTTTGTAATCAACTAAAAAATATGTGTTAGAGAAAGTTAAGTCACTCACTAGCTGCCTCCTAAGAGCAACCAAACTTGGCCCAAAACGAATATAGGTAATGAATAAAATTGAACGATAATTTGTTTCCACGCAACGGATAGTCATACTCATCCTCCATCTGTGCAATGAGCACAGTACTCTATTAGTGAAACCACTTGGTGGAACTGACGAGCAAAGTTTCCCACTTAGATTACGGTTGCAGCAGACAAACCTTGAGCAAAGAAATACCCAAGACTGTCTGTTATAAGTAGTGTATTCTCACAATGTGTGCTCCAACTTCATACCATTAGCAAAAATAAATACATATACACATCTTACCTGAAACCCAATGCAGCTGACTCTTCGTCGAACGCTTCTAGCTCCTTGGCCTGCTTTTCGTGCTTCATTCGAAGTCTTTCGGCTCTTTCTTGATTGAACTGCTGTAGTTCGGCATCCATCTATAATTAGAATGAATCATTTAATCACCAATATGCTTACGATTTTACGGAATTCTTTTCTCACCTTGCTCTCGAGCAGACCCCTACGAACGCTTACGCGATTTTCCAACTCTTTACGTTCTCTGTCACGTTGCTCTTGCGCTTGCTTCTTGTTTTTAATCTGATAAGCGGTCAGAACCTCTAGTTCGTACTCCAACAATTCCTTTGTTCGTTGGCATTCAATCACTTGACTTTCGTCGAGTTTGTAGCTCTGACTTTGGAACATGTCAGCAATGCTTTGTTCATACTAACAGTGAGAGGCAAACGTAAATAGTCGTACTTACTTAATGTAGTTTGAAAGACTTACCTGATCACCAAGTAACGTAAGTTTACGATGTTTTTCTTCTTTCAACTGCTTTATCACTTCTTTTTGATGCTCTTTCGGTGTAGTTTGGAGTATTTGAGCCTTATACCGTTTGTATTGTTTTGTCTGAGTTTTACATGTCTCACGAAACTGTTTACGGATTTGCAGTTCTTTTTGCTACATAATTTGCAGATTATTACATGTATTACATAGATAGTTGATAGAATGAAATTACCTTCAAACTCTTTGGATGTTGTCGTATTTCGAGGGCATGCTTCCTCACCAAATCCTTTCTAACTCGTTCCATATAGTCCTTTTGATTTTGTAGCTCAGTATCATGTTGTTTGTTTATCTAAAGTGTTAATAAATTTGTAGTCTTGAACTGAATACTGTGGTTTTGAGAAACAATCGTGACAATGGCACACTAAACTATTTAGATAATTTGCGATTAAATTAGCGTATAACGTTGTTCTAAATACTTTGCCTGCTTTTTTAGTAGCATGTTGCTTGTGATAAATGACGCTTATGTACTTTGCGGAGCCCGAAAAAAAAGAACGCAATGAAATATTGTTGTATTGCATAACTTTGTTCACTACATATTATGTATTATGTTAAATGTAACAGAAAACGATAGTAGTTATAAAAATAAACATAGCAGAACCCCTACCAGGCGACAATAGCAGCGAGAAAGTGTTTCAAATTTCGTACATGTAGACTCAAAAGACCAAGAGTGTTAATAAAGAGTTGAGAAAAAGAGAGTGCCAGTAGTTAGCACTATTTAAGAAGTAACTAAAAAGCGAGCGAGTCCAAAATGATCGGGTTAACGACGAAAAAGAAAATAGGAATATAAAGAGAAACCTGGCAACAACATAATTGATGGACGCAACTTCTCATATCAGCGATGTGTAGAGAATTAACATGGGCATAACTGTTTTAAAGAAATAATAAATACATATATAGATATAAGACCATCTTAAGTTGACCACAATGTCACACTGTTACGGAAAATGCGGAGCACGATACGAAACCGAGAGGCTGACAGGACCTTCTTTCAGTATGACAAAAACTATAAGTTTGCGGTGCGCATAATCACCGATATTAGGTGTACAGAGCGCTTACCTAAAGTAAATATTTGGAATAATAGAGTTAGCCTAGACTTTATTCCTACCCCCGCGAAGTGGTGGTTCCAATATGAACTATGACATTGCCGGATTCCAAAGTAGCTGTGTAAAGACGAGCAATGTGTGGTTGAAATATGATAAAGAGTTGGTAAAGACTCAGACGCAAGCAACATAAGCAGGGGGCAAATCATGTATGATGTCTGACGATCCTCTGAACGATATCGTTTTCGAATTTGTAAAGACTACAATAAGCTATTTTCCTTTCGGTTGTCGGCAGATAAAATTATAATTATGGATACAGAACTGGATGCCGCTCTCAAGCTCTTGACTTCCATTGAGTTGCTAGTTGAACTGGCGGCCTACCATTTGGAAAGAATACTTTGAATTAGCAACATTACATTGTGGTATCCAATCTGTGCCTGTACCCAAGAGTAGCTTAACACTTAAAACTGAGGACAGTTCACCCATAAATATATAAAAATGCAGTCAACGGTGGTAATCATTTTGGAAATCGAAACAATCGCTGATTTTGAATTTACTATTACAACAAATTGGATGCACATGTTGCCGCTTATCAAGTCCGGAACACGAACCACTTCATTTATTTATCCACTTACCTGATAAAACGTTTGGACATTTCAGAGTTAAAAAATTATTTACACTGTGACACTAAATTTCTTGACATCTGTTATGACAAGAAATTTAGTTTCCCAACTTGCGCAAACTAAATTATATGTGGGCGCAATGGCTCAGTGGTTAGTGTGCTGAACTACTGTGCGAGGGGGGTCTAGGTTTAATCATTTTTTCTTCTTAATTTAGCTGTTCAGACGTATGCCTTGTCCGTGTAGGCACCTTCCATTCGTCCAAAAAAAAAACAAGTAAAAATGTTATCATCGACCTGGCCGATGCTTTGATACCCTCAACTGCATACAGTCATGCAAAATGTTACCCAACACGTGTCTAATATTGGTTTTGTATGGGAGCTACCAGAGCTACACGATCTATATAGCCCATTTTCAATACCAACCTGACGACGGTAAAAATAAGTCCTCTCTCATTCGTCTAGATCGATTCGATTGGACACTATCGAGTTTTCAAGAGACAGACAGCCGGAAATCGACTCAAAATAGAATACTTCATGGGGTCTCTGGTGACTCCTCTTGGCAAAGTGAGTATATGTATGTTCCATTGGAGGGTATAAAAGTTCTACGTCAGACATTTCCTAAATAATCGATGCAATCAAATTTCTAAACAATATAAAATGAGTGGGAATGCTGATAATACATACATACTAACACAACCGAAATGTTAAGAAGAATTAAATGAATTACCTTAACCCTGATCGTACACAAGCACTTGCAGAAATACAAGTCAAATTATGGTAAACAAAATTGAACACTTAATTAAAGAAAATTTCAAAACAAAATAATTACTTACTTGATCTTCTCTTAAATTATGTACACTCTTCTGTTGCCTATATTCTAATTCTTGAGTTTTCTCGTGATGCTTTAGGAGCATTGAATGAGCTTGTTCTAACTGGAATTGCTTTTTGCTCAGTTCCTAGACAAAACAGAGACAGAAACGAGTTGATTGACAGAGTCAAATGTATTTGCTTGCATTCAACTTACATCTCGCAGCAATTGATATTCCAACTCATGCAACATTATCATTCGCCTTCGTTTGAATTTTCGCATTTCTATGTCTATATACACTTTCTGAACCCGCAAAAGTCGTTGTTCCTCTTGCGCTTCGGCCTGTTTCAAGTTATCCTTCTGCGATTGTAGAGTCAAATCACGTTGGCGTTTTGGTGTCGACTCATCCATAGATAGCTCTCGTTTCCATCGCTCTTTGTTTGCTTTGTACTCTTTCTTTCGATTCAAGTCAAATGCCTTCCGATCACCCTCCTGCTTTGAGGAAATATCTTTGTGAAGTTTCTTCTCGGCGACCACATTTTGTTTGATACGTCGCTCCAATTCCTGTTGGTGTTTTGTCTGTTACAAACAACAATGTGATTATAAATTATTGTTGTTCAGCAATCATCACTTTTTTTCTCTGCCTTTGACTTACCTCTAACCTCTCCAGTTCTCTTGTGAAATTATGCAAGAGCATGTCATATTCTTTATCTAAAGCGGCTTTGTGTGCCTCCATTTCGACTTTGCACTTTTCTTCTAGCTTTACAAGCGCAGCTTGATGTTCACGACGCATTCGTTTGTAGCCAGACATTTGCTCATGCATCTCCTCCTAGAAAAAGAAAAAAATCGCTAAATTATACATTTCTTTGATTTTTACGTAAAGGAGACAAGGACATCTTGCAATGTACTAATTTATAATCATATTCAAAACTGACAAAGAATCAGGTGATGCTTAAACACACACACTTTCCGTGAGTTTAACTGGGTTTGCAAGCATTGAAACTGTGCCGTGGCTTAAATTAATGTCGTATTTCATACAAACTAAAAGAAAAGTAGCAAACGGACTATGAAAGTTTGATGAATCAAATGGAAGGTGAGTAAGAAATTTTGTCTAACCAGAGTGTACGGCATAATTGGTAGTAAATGTCGAGGTCTAAGCTTAAAGAACACCAAACTATTTTCTTTCTTTGAGTGGGGACACGAGAGAGAGGGAAATTCGACCACTGGGACTGGCCGAAATGCGATTTTTTTGTTGCATTGCTGGGCTATCTCGGTGAAGAAGCGTAAGGAATACTAAACTTCGTGAGGAATTCAGCACTATAACACAACGCGACATATCGACAAGTCTTACAAGTGTCCACACGTGATCATAAGATCAGCATTGAACTTGTCACTCTGTGTTACAGAAATATGTAACAATTTTTAGGACTTCACATTGTTCTCCAAGTACCTGTCGCGTTGTGTTAAAGACCACTGGTCTCATTTGTGTTGATGGGGTTTAATGTAGATGCGACATCGACATAGTAAAAAAAAAAAAACTGAGCATTGGGCGTTTGAAATGGCTAGGACATATAGAGCGAAAGGACTTCAACGTTCCAGCCCCCAGAGTTTTCGATTTTAAACCAAATGATTAGTCAAAGCAATAGAGAGAGGTTTTACCTAAAGTGGCGCGCATAAGTACATAAGGACCTCAGCCAATTTGGAGTGCGCAACTGAATGCTCTTGACTAAGGATCGGGCTAAACGTAAAGGCTTGTGATATCCTGGTTTACCCCAAACTAAGCGGCCTAAGCTAATCACTTACTATTGTATTTATTTAATAATGCAAACTGAACAATGAACGATTTTTTTTAACAAAAACAAACTCACTATGGATCAATTTTCATTTTCAAGCAATGGAAACGGGAAGTGTTCTTAGTATTATTAACAATACAACAATCAAAATATTACAAAAGCCTAAAAGTTTACTCATTTCGATGGCAATTATTGACAAGCAAGAAGAGAAACGATAAACAAATCAATAGGCAGTGACTATAGGTCCGCAAAAATGGTCTAACTAAAATCGTACATGAATGATATGATTAAAAACGTTTGCAAGCAAGGACATTCATTGAACACATTCCTGTGACAAAATTAACACCAGTCATTGTGGAGAAACAATCCCAAACACAACATAAAAAAGTATGAAACGAATAGAAAGGCAATAAATAAAAAACGTACGTAGCAGACACCACCGTCAGATCGTGAACTTTTGAAACACTACAATCCAATTATCTTTTCTATTTTTTTTTTATTTAATAAATAAGAGTTATCCTTGTTTTTAGCATTTTGCCATGTAACTTTGCTATAATACCGTGCAGTTATTACTGCCTCCACATAAAGCTGAACAAAGGTACGGAAACTCCTATAGAAAGTTAAAATAAAATGAAAACAAAAAATAAGAACAGAAAGAAAACAGGAGAAAACATCTTATAAGGATTACAGCGACTCTACAACTACTTGAGACATAATATGCACAATTCACAATTCACACAACTCACCTGCATATGTTCCTTTTGTTGTTTTGTAACTATGCTTGTAGTTCGTATGGTCGCAAAGTTATTCGGCCCATGATCGTTTACCGCATTCGATATTGCTTGCTGTGATGAAGCAGCGTATACTGCTGCAGCCGCTGCTGGAGAAGATAAATACCGCGGTGGTTGCATTAGCATGCGTTCGCCTTGACCGCCACTCATCATTCCACTTGATGCGGGTGAACCGCTGCCACCTCCTCCGCTACTATTGTTTTGCATCATAGGTGCTGGTACAACCGACGTTGAATTAGTTGGTGTCACGTTGTTGTTCATATGCATCATATTTGGCAATGGTGGCATGACAGCATTACGATGCCGTGATGAATTCCTTGGGGCAGCCCCACCTATCGGCAGATTGTGATAGTTGGGTGGAGGAGGCGCACCATGATTTGCTGCTGGTATTGAGTTTGATGAGGAGCTCTATAAGCAAAACACACAAGAAAAAAATATATTAATATAAACGATATTCAGTGTTGGATTGTTGTTGGATTGCTGTACTACTTGACTACTGGCCGCTGACACACCAACCGAATGTATTGAATGTTCCGATGTAATACTATTACTTTTACTACTGTCGCCGCCGGCATGCTCGTCCTGTTGATCGTCCGTATCGCCGATTGCGCTTTCAGTCTCACACGTATCCACCATTAGGATCTTCTTCATTTTGCGATAGTTTAAGTTGTCTAATTCACGTACAGCGGCCTTGGTTCGGGCGATCAATTCGAGCAGTGCCGTTTCGGAACGTTGTCGTGTAACGAATGAATGCATAAGCAATATTGTGGATGACGGCCGATCTATTGGTAGCTTTTTTAGACACAATTCAACAAAATTACAAAATGTGTCCGACCAATCCGACGTCTGGAAAATATATAAGATTAGTGCGGTGTAAATTTTCTTAGAATATGTAATAAATAAGCTTAGCTGAGCTTTCGCTTTATGCAGCTAAAGCTTATTATGTATTGTATGATTCTAAATCAACCAACATTCAATTAGTAAAATAGACAACTTCTGTAAGCAAATCTGGCGCGTATCTTAGAGGTTAGTCACATATAGGTCGCTAACAGATACGGAAATATGACAGATTACTCGAATCTAACAGATGTTGATTTGCGGGGAAAGATAAAAAATTAACTAATATGTATTGTAGGTATGTATATGATTTTTTTAATACAGAGCAGTTCCACTTTACCCTATAGTTTTCATTACTAAGTCGCCAAGATTGTGAAGCAGGCAGTGGCAGTTTTTTTTTTTTTTTTTTTTTTTTTTTTTAAATTAAGAAAAAAAAGAACTACATATTTAGTTTTTGAACGACTTTAACAAACAGTCTGTTTGTGGAAGAAGATCAGTGGTTAGCAGTGTAGCATCTCAACGCTGTATTGAGCAGTTCTGAGACCGCCGCGGAGACAGAAAGCTCTTTGCACTTTAAATAATGATTTGTGATAAAAAGTTTTTTCTAGTGCAGTCCAACAGACGATTACATCGTACATGAATACGGGTCTGACAACTGATGCGAAAGACAACGAGATATGAAAGGTTGTAAGTCCCAGAGCTTCTGTGGCTTTTATCTCTTTCTTTAGTTCTTGATATATTTGGATGGTACGCACGAGTCTACACCTATTTTGATGCTATGTCGCTCTGAAATACTCCGTGAAAATGTTTACTAAAAACAAACCACAATTGGGATTTGTGGAAGAGGAGGATGGCAAACACTTACAAAAATCACACAAATCAAAACGAAGTGCGAAACGTCCAAACCATATCGTCTTTGAATGACCATTATTATTATTTAATTATAACATCAAAATGACTCAGCAGCTAGCTTACCGGTAATGATGGTGATTCATTCTGTGCAATATGATAAAGCGCTGACATTGCGTTCATATTAAAATATGGCGGTTTCCTTTCGGCCAATTCAATGCAGGTTATACCAAGCGACCAGACATCCACTTTGCCATCGTATTGGCCTTCGTCCATAGCGAGTATAACTTCGGGCGCCATCCAATAGGGTGTACCGACAAAACTATTTGCCGGACACTTAATGGCAGCACTACCGAAATCTGCCAACTTAACGACTCCATTGTCTGTCAGCAAAATATTTCCCGCCTTGATGTCACGATGTATTCGTCCCAAACTATGCAGATAGCTTAAGCCACTGAGTACTCCACAACAAATGGCTGATATTTCCTCCTCGTGTAATGGCTTCTTGTGAACTTCGATAATATCGGATGCAGAACCGACACAATATTCCATAACAAGCCATGCTGTGGATTCGCGCAGGTAACAACCCTTGTATTCGATAGTGTTAGGGTGGTTTAATTGACGAAGAAATCTAAACGAATTGAAAATAAATTATACGTCTGTGGCTATATTTTTTTTGGGAATAGGGAAGTGGCTTTCTTACCGAATTTCCTTTAAGATGTCTTGCCATTTCTCCAGACTTTGTTTACCTGTATATGACATCTTTTTAATGGCCACAATTTCTTTGGTAAGATTACATCGGGCGTAGTAAACTGCACCAAACGACCCATGGCCGATTTCGCGGAGATCTTCGAATATCTTTTCGGGATCATGTTTATTGAACAGATCAGCGATTTCTGGATCTTTTAGGCTACCAGGTCGTGCAGAAGGCATTGCTCATTATTTAAGTGGGGTTTTGCTTAAATAAGTTCACCTAAAATCGAAAAGAAATAAATATTAATTATGACGATGATTCCGTTAGGCAGTATAATATGCAATAAGTCGCAGCGTGGTATTATTTACAGCATAGTGATGTCTGTACCTTGAAACTTTAGGCGCGTTTCACTGATAGTTAGTCAAATTTGTTGGCGGTTCCTGAGTGTTCCTGTAAAGTTTGGTCAAAATAGAACAAATGGGCGTGGCACTTCCCATACAATGAAAAATATTTGCAAAAGCAGTTAGGTACTACATTCATGAAAAGTAAAGTTGTAAAATTTGGAACATTAAAATACACATTAATGTTCCAATGTCCGAACAATTCATTTCACGAAATGTGAGGGGACTTTGGAAATCTGGGGCCCAATTCCGCAAGAGTGAGTTTCATTGTGTGCACGAAATATTGTGTTCACTATCTTATTCCGAACCCGCAAGGGTGAATTTGTTTTGTGAGATGTTGTGTGTGCACACAACTAAATAAATTTGTTCACTCTATTTCAGAGCGTGCGTTTAAATGGCATTACTGTGAGCACACCGCAAAAGTAACAACGGAGAATGGACGAACAAAATATGAGAGCGGCAGAGCGAGCAATATAAAAAAGCAAGAATCAAAGGAAAACCCACGTAAAACTAAATTCAGCGCTCTCAGCTGAAGAAAGAGCATTCGTTCAGCGCCTAAAAACTTACAGTGTCTTGCGGAATCGCGTGAATTGGAAATTGTGTAAACGAGTCGTGACGGTGAGTTTTGCTAACTGTGCGCACGGGCGAAATATGCACGCTTGCGGAATTGGGCCCCTGGGCCCGTATGTATAGCCCGTCCCAACTTAAGTGAAAATGTCTTACACAGGTGTCTTCACATCAGGGATTTTATTCTCTTTTTGCGACAAACTATTTTTTCCAACCAGAACTACAGCTAAAAAAATATGTTCACATTTATTTCTTTTACTTTGGGACAGGTTATATCTTTACATTCTCTAGTACTAAAAAAAACACATATTTTTTAGATTAGATTTTATTTCATTACAGTATTCTTAATAATGTGTAATAATACATAAATAAAATAATAAGGCGTTGGCGTTGCCGTCTAGCCTGATTGCAAAGTTTGAACATTGTGATTATAGTTGCAAATTCTTTTTGTTACAGAAAAAAACTATGTATTATTTAAAGCAGAAGTGTAGACAAAACTATGTACTCTATCTATATTTGGATATTATTTTGTATCTATATGATGACACTGTTGATTTCTAGATTTGACCAATTTTCTCCATTTAGAATTTGTTTTGTTTTTTCCATTGAGAGTGAGGATTTTCCAAAATAGGTAAGCCTAAATTCTTTATATATCGGACATACACCGTCTCACTTGATTATGAACAGGAATTTTTTTGTTTTAATTTCACCGTGTTTTTCAAATCCTTCGCTAATCCGGGAAAAATGCAATGGTCCAGTAGTTTATGTTTGGATATAATGTTGGATATTTCTTGAAAAGGAATTAAGAAGAGAACCACTGACAGAGGAGATCCTTGTGGGATTCCCTTGTTGAGTGGAAAAGTTGAAGAGAAGTAGTTATTGGCTTTGACACAGTATCTTCTGTTCGTTAGAAACGATTTAACATAATGCATACGGTGACCATATTTGTCAAAGGAAAATAAAGGACAAACATTTTTCTACTTACAAACAGTTGGTATTTATTGAAAAAAAAAAAAAAATAATAATAATAATAATAATAATAACATAGCAAAAAACATGAACATTGCTAATACATAGTAAATAGTTCTATAAAAAAAATATTTGATTGACATGACATTCACTTATATAGCCGTATATATTAGCAACTTTATTTAAATCTATTTTCACATCGAAGCAACATTATTGGCTGACATTTTTAGCACAAAACTCGTATTGAGAATGGATTACTTCCAGAAAAGAGGAATGGTGAAACCTTGAGTTTCACAGATGGATCCATGGTGGATGGCGGAGCAGGGACCGGTATCTTTTCAGAAGATCTGGAACTAGCCCGTCACATTAGCCTCGGGAAACACCTTTCAGTATACTAGGCTGAGATGATTGCTTTGCTGCATGCGTTGGACTACTTGCTTGAGAGTCAGGTGGATGGAAGAAATATCCTTATAGCACTAGACAATCAGGCGGTGACATCATCATTGGCACTGGAATGTGTATTCAAGCTCAATAAGTGTTCATCTAAAAATCAGGTAACACTGTCTTGGGTATGAGGACACATAAGGATCGACGGCAACGAAAAGGCGGACTCCCTTGCAAAACAGGATAGTTGCTGGGACCAGAACCATTCTCTTTGGTAGAGGAATGGTAGAACACCTGATTCACAAGTAGATCACGGCAAAACAGTGATAAGGTGGTCAACAGTGGAACAAACAATAGACAAGCTAAAATGGCAATAAAATGGCCGACCTGCTCCACTCCAGGAAGGGTTCTAAGCATGAGTCGAGGAACATTGAAATGGGTGGTGGTTAACTACAAGGTATGGTAATTTCGTGTATAATTTAAGGAAGATGAGAATTAGAGAGAATGATACTTATAAGCTATGCCTGAAGGAATCTGAGACAGCGGCACAGATTTGGCTGACAAAAGAATAAGGATCTTGGGACAACATTGGGTAGAGACCCAATGGATTAAACAGATTTCACATAAACAGTTGCTAGCGTTAACATTAACACTATAGGAATCGAACCCAGGGAAGAACTCTGGAAAAGTCCAGAGAAGGTAAGGTTTATAGTGGTAAAGAGACGAAATGAGACTCGACAATGGTGGTCTGATTCGAATATCCCTCGAAATCTGTATAATAATAATATAATATTCGCTTGATATGATGAACAAAAATGTTCCTTATGCAGACTGAATTCTTCTTTTCCAGTCACTAATAACTCGGGCCCTAGGCAAAATTTCCAAAATCAGGAAAACTATTTTATATTCGTATTTCTTGTATACATACATAGTGTAGGTACACAAACCGAGTTTGAAGTCAATCGCATGAAAAATATGAATTTTCCGATACAAACTTTTCCCCTTTTGGAGTTCGAATTTCTCCAAATCGCTTCTAGTGCTTACTTTGGCCATACAAGGAAATTTATTTCAAAATATTTGCTTCCTAGTTCTTACTGTTTGGGTTGGGCGTTGATCACCAAAAGTCGGGACAAATATATGATATCGAAAAGTTGTACGCCATTTAAAAATAAGCCTGTTTTTTTTTAAAAATAAATGATAGATTTTCTCAATACTTGGCCAATCCGGTGTTTCACGAAATAAGACCCTCTCAAGGACTTCTACGTCCAAAAATATAGAATTCTATTGGCAAATGCATTGTTGACATGAATTTCATAACATTACAGTAGGTATATGTTTCGATACCTCGTATAGAGTTCAATTTCCCAAAAATTAATTCTCTATGCTATGCATACAATTTTTTGTCAGTTTTTAAAGGACAGTTTCAAAAATAAAGGACAAAATCCGTCCTTTATTGAAAATAAAAAAATACAGGACTGAGATTGAAAAGAAAGGACTGTCCTTTTAAATAAACGAATAACGCATGCAATTTTCCAACTGTTTTGAAAAGATTATTGTATTTTTTTTTTTTTTTTTTTAAATAATTGTCCCGGGAAAGGAGAACATATAGCGCTCCGAGATGCTTGCAGATGTATGTTAGTTCTGCACTTAAATTGCTGCAAATTGTAGTCTTCTGGAAATATATCCCCAGGAAGCGAGTACCAAAGTTTGTTTGTCCAGTAACAGAAGGAGTTTTGGAAAATTGATGACCTCGCGGTTGAGCATTAGCTGGCTGTCTTGTGGGGCGCCAAAAAGCTGCATTTCGAGGGACAATGTCTTTGAGTACTTCGGAACATCTACCATGGAAGTACCTATAGAACCTTAATTTGACTTGATGTGGCAGGTTTTTGAGCATTGAATAGGATACTCTATCCCTACCGGGAGTGTTGCCTTTAAGCGTTGACAAGCAGCTTTCCAGTTCTTTAAGCTCAATTGAATTTTCTATGTGCAGGGCTGAGGAGTCAGTTGTAGGTGTTGTCCAGACAGGGGCCAGATTCCGTAAAATGAAAACGATCGAACGATATCTTTTCGACAATAGCAGTCTCTGTCTATTGCCACAGATATGATAGAGACAGGTTTAGTGAAAACGATATCGTTCGATAGTTTTCATTTTACGGAATCTGGGCCCAGTCTTTCTTTAGTGTGCAATATCTTTGGGGGAAATTATTGTCGTTTGACTCCTTGGACCAGGTCTTAGCGAAGTAGTTACAGATTAGGGATGGATTTGAAATGAGGCCTTGCGGTGAAACAATACATTTATTTATTTTTGGGGAGTGATTCCCTTTTGTGCTAGGGATGTTACGGATGTTGAGGTGCTTCTATTTATAGATGAGAACCCACGACAAAATATAGGTTGTAAGAAGCCACGCCTAGGGACCTATATGTTACGCCAACAATTTATGTTAATTTTCTATGGATGGGCGTTGGCTTGTATATATATCCGCAAAGGAAAAATGTACAGTCCAAGAATTGCGCGGACGCGATACTCGGATGCAACGGAACAGAAACGTACGGAGAACGGCTGCAGTTGCGCAAGAAGCGATACGATGCGAGAAAACTGTTGATATTATATTCTTTAGCATTCGCGCACAACATTACGACATTACGATGAAAATCTTATACGAAGGTATCAACATGATCCGAACAGCTGATAACTTGGTTACGCAACTTAGACTGGACCTTAAAGTAGTTTTCAGCGAGAAAAAATAAAGACGAACCTTTTTTGTGTGCTGGTTTTGCTCGGAATCGCTCGGATTCCGGTAACAAGAGCAGTCGCAATTAAGAAACACGGTACAGAAGGAGATTTTGCCTACGTGACATACAAATGCGCGGAAGTGAATAGTCAACTGCTACCTCACACCGAACGAAGTTATTAGTGACATCCGAGGAAACATAGATGACAGAGGATACGATAAGAGGAACAAGTAGTGAGATATTGGGGGCTAGTGATTTTAACGCCACGGCCCTAGAGTGGGGAATGCTATGATGAACATTAGCAACACAACTCAATTTGCTACAGACAAGGGAAGTTTGGACCCCGATTCCTGGAGACATACTTACAAAGGACTACAACAATTTATGAGCAATTGTAATATGTACCACTGGAAGCATCTCAAAGCGCACTCAAAAAGTTATAGATTTGCATTTTCCGAGAGTAAGTACCTATGTATTTAAAAAGGAGCATCACATCAGACATTTAGTTTCCTTTATCACTATCAAAACGATACACTGTTACTTAATGTAACTACAATACAAACAATCGTTAACAAGTTTTTCGTAACACTTGACGCTGAAAACAAAAACAAAAAGCATGAATTTCAACATCTTTACACAAGTCCCAAATTCAGGTGAATGTTTCCGGAAAACCGTGACTAATGTTAATCCCAAACTTTTTCGCGATAAATTGATAAATATTACTTGATGCAAGGGCAATTTTCGCGCATACCACACAGAGTCACTGACTACAAGTGATTAGCAATACAACTTTAACCCATGCTGATGACCTTAAAAAAATATATTATAAACAATCACAGAAATATGTTTGCTCCCAATCAGTTCAACTATTTTACTTTGTTTGGCTTTTCACAGCACACATTCGATGGTCATGTGAGAAATAAGCTCCGCCACATTCATTATTGATTTTAAAAAATTATTGTGTGGAATAATTTTCATCAAAAATAGAAACGAAATCACAATTATTTCATAATTATGACATCAAAGTAATCCCTACCCTTCTTTAATGATGCTTCAGCTCGACGCGAAAGTACGCATCAACCAACATGCCGACCACCCATCCTTGAGTGGTGCCGACCCCCACGATACCTTATGTTAGGTACCTATTCCAGAACCGCAGCCTAAATAGAACATCTCAAAAGTTTTTGATCGGGTCTGGCAAAGAGCCCTACTTAAAAAAGTATCCTTTTATGGAATATAACAACTCAGCAAATGGATGCAAAGCTTTTTTTCTTGTCAGATCAATAAAAGTTGTAGTAGGTAGTGTATCATCGGAATCCTTTGCTAAAACGCAATAGGTAATCATATCATCTTTCAATGAAGATCTGAACAAAATTTAGAAGTGGAGAAAAGAAAACTGGGTTGTATTTAAAATACAGAAGGCACAGAAGGCCCAATTTTAGAAAAAAAAATTATGATTTTATGAAGAACTAGCTGTACCCGCCCGGCTTTGCCCGTGCAAAGAAATTGTATTGTTTATAGATCCTAGATAATAATGTTCTTTAGTTAAATTCGAAAAATGAAAAAAAATCGATTTTCTGGAATTTTCTTTCTGCGTAAACCTGAAATACAGCAATACGAAAAAAAAATGAATCATGAAAATCGGCCCAGCGATTATCGAGTTATAACATAATCGAGTTTCACCCCATAGAAGATGTTTTTTGTATGGGCGGTGCCACGCCCTTTTGTCCAATTTTGACCAATCTTAAGCCTGAACTACATCCAAACAAAAGTGGAAAAAAGTACAAAAAAGTGAAAATATCGAAAACACACGCATATTTACGTGACATCTATGAGTAAAATCTGAACTACTAAAGCTCTGAGCTTTTTATTGTTTATTTCATCGAAAACAAATGACTATTGATAAAACATCTATGAGTAAAATCTGAACTAATAAATCTAAGAGCTTTTGGTTGTGAAACTCATAGGAATTATGTGATTTGAACGTGATCTGGCGGGAAGTCCGTAACAATTTTGTTGATTGTATTGGTTATAAGAACTTTGTGAAAATTGAAAGCTGGAACATGTTCAAGCTTTCAGCCACATACAAAATTTTAAATTGAGAGAGAATATACAGAGTTTACTATATGATGAAGTAGGACAAATGATTTTGTTTACTTTTTTGTACTTTTTTTCACTTTTGTTTGGATGTAGTTCAGGCTTTAACGTTTCTGAGTACCTATATTAAAGTATGAACTACATCCAAACAAAAGTGGAAAAAAGTACAAAAAAGTGAAAACATGGAAACTCATCGAAAACACACGCATATTTACGTGACATCTATGAGTAAAATCTGAACTACAAAAGCTCTGAGCTTTTTATTGTTTATTTCATCGAAAACACATGACTATTGACAAAACATTTATGAGTAAAATCGGAACTAATAAATCGAAGAGCTTTTACTTGTGAAACTCATAGGAATTATGTGATTTGAACGTGATCTGGCGGAAAGTCTGTAACGATTTTATTGAGTGTATTGGTTATAAGAACTTTGTGAAAATTGAAAGCTGGAACATGTTCAAGCTTTCAGCACACACAAAATTTTAAATTGAGAGAAAATATACAGAGTTTACTATATGATGAAGTAGGACAAATGATTTTGTTTACTTTTTTGTACTTTTTTTCACTTTTGTTTCGATGTAGTTCAGGCTTTACAGCAACACTGCTAAGCCAATACCTAAAATTGTCTGTAAGTATCAACTCAATCGATTCGGCGGTTTTCAAGATATTTTTTGTATGGGCGGTGTCACGCCCCTTTGTCCAATTTTTTCCAATCTTCATAGCAACACTCCTGGGCCAATACCTAAGACTGTCTGTAAGTTTCAACTCAATCGGTTCGGCTGTTTTCGAGATATAAGATTTGTAATGTTTTTTTTTGTATGGGCGGTGTCACGCCCCTTTGTCCAATTTTTTCCAAACTTCACAGGACAACTCCAGGGCCAATAACTAATATTATCTGTAAGTTTGAGCTCAATCGATTTGGTGGTTTTCGATATATACGATTTTGAATGTTTTTTTTGTATGGGGGGTGCCACGCCCCTTTGTCCATTTTTGACCAAACTTCACAGGATTCATGTATGGACCAATACCAAAGATGTGCGAAAGTTTGGTTAAGAACGGTAAATGCGTTAAAGCGTGAATCGGCGACAAACATTTTAAGGCTCAATTTTTATATATATAGAAGATAAAATGGGCGTCCAACCCATTAATTCCAGTTAAACTGTTTGTAACTTCTTGTAGTCACTGCTAATTCGGGAATAATATGATATGTCCAATGTCCATTTATTCCAAATAGTAAGAAGAAACATGCAAGGGCCATAAAGCCCAAATCGAAGCATGTAAAGACGAACAAGGGAACATTGCAGTAGAGTCGCAGTCGATGTTAAGAATGAAGACCGTCCAAATCCCACATTTACACTAATTCAACATTGTTTATGATAGACAAGAATAAATTGAAATGGTAGCTTGCGAGCTGACGGCTTCAACGATGAACTGGTGATGATTTAGTGGGGAGCGTGTACCATCTTATCTCTACAATTTGCTCGGATGAAAGTATTCCTTATAAATGTAATCTCAGCATCGTTTGTCCAGACCTGAAGAAAAAAGATAATTTATCTTCGCCAACTCCTCAAACATAGCGTAAAAGATTCTGTCTGCAACAATCTGTGAAGGCCTAAAGTGGCGGCACAAAATGAGGTACGCAATTGGAGTTCAGCCAGCGATAAATCACGCTGGACCAGGGCTGTAGCACCATTAAAAGTAAAAGTAGTCTATTTGAAATTAAATTAGCTTTTCCTTACAAGCATATGCTGATTCTGGGCTCATCTAGCGTCATAGTGCATCTAAGACAGGTGATTGATTTTTTCTGGACATCTCAACTAAATCTTCACCCGGAAACACATACACTTACTTACTTAGATGGCGCTACAGTCCGGGGTGGACCTGGGCCTCAACCAACACGCCTCTCCAGTTAGCACGATCTTTGGCTAACCGCCTCCAGTTGCGCACTCCAAGTTGGTTGAGGTCCCCTTCCACTTGTGCGCGCCACCTAAAGGCGAGGTCTTCCTCTACTGCGTTGTCCCTCCGGGTTGGAATCGAAGACTCTTCGGGCCGGAACGTTGGTGTCCATTCGCTCTACATGTCCTAGCCATCTTAGTCGACTGATACGTACTTTTCTGACCAGGTCGATGTCGCTGTACAGCTCGTAGAGTTCGCTGTTAAATCTCCTCCTCCAAAGCCCGTCAACGCAAACGGGACCGAAAATCACTCGAAGAATTTTGCGTTCGAAGCGACCAAGGAGATCTTCATCCGCCTTTGATAACGTTTATGATTCTGCGCCATAAAGCAGGACTGGGATGATGAGGGTCTTATATAGTTTCCTTGGTGTTTCTCGACAAGGCCTTACTAATCAATTGCCTTCTTAGGCCAAAGTAACAGCGGTTGGCAAGTGTAATTCTTCGCTTGATTTCTGATGTGATGTCATTTTCAGAGTTAATAGCGGAGCTAAGGTAGACAAAGTCCCGAACTACCTCAAAGTTATAGCTGTCTATCGTGACGTTCTGTCCGATTCTTCGATGTTGTGTGTCCCTTCTTGTTGACAGCATATATTTTGTTTTGCCCTCATTCACCACTAAACCCATTTTTTCCGCTTCTGCGCTGATACCTGCAAACGCACCAGTGACAGCTCGCTGTGTTCTGCCAATGATGTCGATGTCGTCAGCGTATGCAAGTAGTTGCACAGACTTTTGGAAAATTGTGCCCCTGGTGTTGACTTGCGAGTTTCGCACAATTTTCTCAAGAATGATGTTGAAAAAGTCACATGACAGCGCATCACCTTGTCTAAATCCTTTTTTGACATCAAAGGTCTCGGTGAGATTGTTTCCGACCTTTACGGAGCAGCGGGCGTTCTCCATCGTCATTCTGCACAATCTGACAAGTTTGGCAGGGATGACAAAACTAGACATGGCTCTGTATAGCTCGTCTCTATAAATGCTGTCATATGCGGCCTTAAAATCGATAAATAGATGGTGAGTATCGATTTGGACTTCTTGGGTTTTCTCCAGGACCTGTCGTAGTGTGAATATTTGGTCGGTTGTGGACTTTCCGGGCCTGAAACCGCACTGGTAGGGTCCAATCAGTTCGTTGACAAATGGTTTCATTACGTTCACACAGTATGGCAGGCAGGATCTTGTAAGCGAAGTTAAGGAGACTGAAGCCTCTACCTCTATAGTTGGCGCAGTTTAGAGGGTCTCCTTTCTTATGGATCGGGCAAACAATGCTGAGGCTCCATTCATCAGGCATACTTTCCTCTGACCAAATTTTAGAAACGAGTTGGTGTATGCTCTCTACCAAGTCATCTCCAGCTGCCTTAAAAAGCTCGGCCGATAAACCGTCCGGTCCTGCAGCTTTGTTGGACTTCAGCTTGGATATTGCTATCCGTACCTCATTTTGGTCAGGTGGACGGAAGTCTTGGCTTTCATCGCCCATGTTGAATGGTTCATTCTGCCTGACAGCGGAATTTGTGTCCTCTTCGCCGTTTAACAGTCTGCAGAAATGGTTTTTCCATGTCCTCAGCACCGACTGTGACTCCACTACAAGGTTTCCTTGTTCGTCTCTACAGGTCTCTGTTCGGGTCTTGTTCCCGTGACACGTTCTTTTTACCTTTTGGTAAAACTTCCGAACATTGTTCCTGGAGTAACACCTCTCTATTTCCTCGATCGCGCGCTTCTCATGCCCTTTCTTTTTCCTCCGGAGAAGCCGGTGTTCTTCCCTCCTTTTTTGCTCGTAGAGCTCACGAGCTGCTCTCGTCCTTCTCTGCAGCGCCGCTTTGTAGGCCAGTTGCTTCGCTGCATGTGCTTGCCGGCACTCTTCACCAAACAAAGGGTTTCGTGGTGGTGGTCGGGTGAAACCGAGCACATCAGTTGCGGCTTTTCTGACGGCTTCTTGGCATCGATGCCACTGGTCTTCAGCACTTGATGAAGGCTGCAAAGGACTTCTCGAGAGGTTGAGGGAGACGCGATCGGCAAAAGTTCTGGCGGTTTGTTGCGTTTGTAGCCGTTCAACGTTGAATCTCCTCACAGTATTTCCTCGTCGTTGTGGTGTCTGGGATATCCGCATACGTACCTTGGCTACAACAAGGTAGTGATCCGAGTCTATGTTGGCCGCTCGGAAGGTTCGGACATCTAGAATACTGGAGGAGTGCCTTGCGTCGATCGCAACATGGTCAATTTAATTGACGGTTTGTTGATCTCTTGACCGCCATGTCCCTTTGTGAATATTGAGGTGAGGAAACCGTGTGCTTACGTCCCGCAGCAAAGTCAATTAGCCTAAGTCCGTTTTCAGACGTGGTGTCGTGTAGGCTGTGCTTTCCGATTGTGTGAAACACATACAATTAAATGATTTTTTCAATGCAGTGTTTGAGAATGTTTAAATGCATGTAACAAAAGAACTTTATAGATGAAACACAGGTCTACATCAACAGACGAGCGTAAGCATAATTCAAAGCAAACCTACATACATCGTAACAGACAATTCGTTGACCGTTTGTTAGGCTGGAAAATAGTGAATAGATACATGGGGCACGTAGATAAAAAAAGACAGGAATATAATACAAATTATTTTTTTGTTTGATTGCATCAAAAAATATCGGTCAGTTTGGTACCATTTGGTGGAAAATCAATTGGATTGGGCATTCACTTTAAATATAGCCCTGTCAAATTTCAGATAATACTTTCTTCTATATTAAATATAACCATATTGGATCCAACTAAATGCAATGGAATAGAGAAAAAGAAGTTGGAATTCCAAAACCTGCAATATTTAATGTAGAATGTACCCTTTCAAAACGAACAAAAAGACATGTAGATACTCTGAAATTCAGTCCAACATATGCCCATACCAACAACAATAGATAAATAAATTTTTTATCAAAAAATTATTATGAAACTACAGCACTAGCAAAACACCTCAATTGAAAAGCAAGTAATCGAAATTACAAAAAAAAAGAGAACTTGAAAAGCCTTCAATGTTTTCAGCTGCAAAACATTATTATCGTCTATTTTGGGTGTGGATACTACACATTCATTCGCCGTTGTGCCGTTTGCCGTAGACTCTCGTCTTGCGTCCACCTCACCGTCCATCATCAGTGGTGTCGCGTATTTTTATTATCACTACCTACTTTGGATTTTTTTTTCTTGTAGATATTTTCGCAAGCTACGATTTTTTTTTATATGTATAGGCTTTCGCGCATTAGAACGATGGTTGAAATTGACTTCTGGTATTTTTTTCACACAAGGATACTTGAATAAAGGACCCCTGTAAAAAGTTCAACATTTTTTTTCTTTTTCACGAGGGGTGTTGGTATTTTTTTTTTCTCGTGGCTACATGAAAACAATAATATTTCCAATAATAATTTCAAAGTTTGGTTTGTTCACTTCTGACGCACTGGCAAGACCATCAAGAATACTACATTGAATTTATGGAAAAAAAATCGAAAAGAAAAACGAAAATTGTCACTTACATTCCTTTAAACGGGCGACAGAACAATGCAACTGCAGCTAAAATTTCTCAGCCAAATATCGTGTTCTGAAGTATTTATTTTTTTTCGAAAGAAATTAATAGACAGATCAATGTAGTTCGTTGATTTACTTGTGTAAAATCTCGTATTCACTAGTTTTTCGTAGTTTTTGGGACTCTTTTTGGTATGGGGTCTGGTGCTGGTGATGATTTCTTTCCGACCGACAAAAAACCATTTTCCTTTTTCACCACACTAAATGCGAAGACATTTTTTTTTCTACTTGCTCCTTACTTTTGAGAGTGCAACACAAGATTCATTTTATTACAAAATTGATTAATCACTTCACATTTTACAGAAATATAAATTGCATTTTAATGAGGTTTCGTTTTTAGGATGGCTGTTTGCCACTAAAATTTTTTTTTTCTTCGGGGACAGATTTGTGAAAAAACTATTTGGATTGGACACACAGAACAGGCAAACTCCTTTTCTCACATTGGTCACAAATTTACTTATGCACTCAGTTGTGGTGAAGGTGAATATTCGAAGCCGAAAAATAAAATGGCGGAACAATAAGAAATCGAAAACGGACGGTAAGTGATGCCAATCCTCTTTTGCTATATTAAATTATATAAATTCTTATAGGTACAGTGGAATTATCTTAGAAAAATATAATAAGGGTATGCATGCAACGTCGTAAGTTTACCATTTGCGTAAAATGGTAAGTTTACGACGAACGTTTCATGAACGCCCCAATTTGCTGTTTGTGGTAAATGGTGGTAAAGCAATCAGCTGTTTCACATGACAGGAACGAACGAATTGATAAAATGCGAACAGACCACTTTTGATACAATTATAAAGAGAAAATTGCACATTTTACGAAATTTACAGTACCTACCAATATTTTTGCCACGAACGAAAACTCCCTTTGTTTGGAATTGGAAATTTCGTTATTTAATCTCTTTTAAAACTTGTTTTTTAATGCAATTTGATGGACTTACTAAACTTACGACGTTTACGACATTTACGACGAGTTTACGACGTTGCATGAATACCCCTAATATAAAAATATAATTGTGTGTACACATGTATTAAAATTGAAGAAATAGAAATAGAAGTAGCTTGCATATGGCTATGACAAGGAAATAAAATATGGAATACACGGAAATAAAATATTGCATAGAGATTTATGTAAATAGAAGATCCTAAAATAGACAAAAGCATCTGTTGTCAAAAAAAGGGACACTTAACATCGGTAGACTTAGGACCATAACTGACTTAGGCAGCCGTATTTATAAACGTGTCGTAGAGGTTGCTTAACTTTACGCACAATTTTCGAGTTTAAGCAACGTAGTTTTGAGGTCGCGTAACTTAAACACAAAAATTTGCGTTTAGAGGCTGCGTAGAGCTTGCGTAAATTTGTTTTTCTTTGCAAATGTCATTCGGGGTGGAATTGTAAATAGTGATAACAAAAATTTACAAATAATCGCATTTCAAACTACTTTCAAATTATAAACATATTTATGAAGTGAATAAATTGTTGAAGTGTACGATTGTCATCACAAATTTTTAAATCTGAGTTGGCCTCGACTCCAAAAATGCGTTTCGCCCCGATGTGGTGGGTGGGCTCATCAGTAGACGACCACCACATCTGATCTAGACGCACTGTTTGCTCGATTGCTCGATTTTCACCGAGACTAATGATTTTTCCAGCAAAAAGTGACTGTGAATGAAGAAATGCTCTACATAATTTGCGCATTAACTCCAATAACTATGTCAATATTCCTGCTCACAATAAAACTAATTTTAAAAAGTTTTTTACAATAGTGGCTCCTACCATTTTTAACAAACTACCTGATTCCATCCGACGTTTACGAAAATTATCCATATTTCTACATCAAATAAAATCTTGGCTTTTTAATTTTAACTTACAACAAATTGAAAATATGTAAAAAAAAAAATCGCATATAAATGAATTTTGCGCGTTATTTTTTAAATTCCCACACACACATTTTTTATTTTTGAATTTTTTTTCGGACGGTGCATTCGCTACTAGCTTTAGCTTAGCTATAGAGTGCACCCAACTGTTAATTTATTGCTGGTATTAATTTATGGTTTCTTTTCTCTTGTTGACAGACACTTATTATTTTAATATAAGTAAATTATTGCAGTAAATTAATTTATTGTTTTTGAATTATGTTGAATTGTATACCTTCATAAATTAATAAATAAAATTCCAATTGTCAAAATTGTCAATTGTCAATTGAATCATACCTCAAGACAAATCTTTGGTTCAAAGACTATCGCCGAGAGGATTTTGTTTTTTTTTTTTTGCCCAGGGCCTGGCTTGTTCATATCAAACTACTTTCAAATCATAAACATATTTATGAAGTGAATTGAAACACGCTCAAAATTGGATGAAATAATCAAGTTTTTTGTGTGTCATGGGAAAATTGTGCCCAAAATATGAAATAAATGGTCATCCGGTGTATAATGATACCTATTTGTTTTATTTCTTCTTTTTCTATCTCCATGAGGCCAGGATCAGCAACATTAACATAGAGCTCAGTTACTTTCAGGCACGGATTTTTTAAGCGATGTTTGCATTAGGTAGATGCCTACATACAACATATTTGATTTCATTATCTAAAATATTTTTTTAAACAAAAATGCGGTCAGAAAACCGCCGTTTATTTTGTTCGATTTGAACAAAATAAACTAGACAAATTTGATAATATATTTGTTTCTTTTTCGTTTTTTTATGTTTTTTTTTTACATTTTGATTTCTTGACATCATAATTTAATAATACTTTTGAATAGTTTTCAATAACCGACCTTAAATAAATATTTATGGTTTTCTAAAATATGACAATCCATTACGTGAGTATCCCAGTTCCTTATATTTAAAGTACATAATTATATCATTATGTACATAATTATTCTGATTGACTTTCTACCAGCCTATAACTATTTGCACTTCCTTAGATTAGCATCTAGTGAAGACATTTCGTCGGCTGAGTTCTATCTTGTCCAATAAACCATTTTTGGCGAAATTGAGTTAGGTATGCAGTCTTACTAATTTGGGGACACTCTTTCGTTTGGTGAAATCCGTTTTGTTCTATTTCCTTCAGTTTTCAAGTTATAGAGATCTAGTGTGTTCAATAACCACTAAACTAAGATGACTTTTTGTTCAATATTACTATTAGTTACATTGTTTTCATAGTTTCGTTTTCTTTATTTCTATCTTGTTCAATATAACTTTTTTTTTTGTTCAATTCCATACATTATGTGAACTAACTTTTACTCATCCCATACATCATTGTCCAATATCCAAAACGACTTAATGGTACATTTTGATTTTTATTTTAATTCGCAGATACTTTAAGTACAAAATATAATATTCATTATATATGAAATATTCTGTGCTTTCATAAAAAAATTGCTTTAAGACAAAAATCAGGGTTAATGAATAAAAACTTTGAACCTGAACTTTAAAAATCGATTTCCCAACAACTTAAAAAATGGACATTGGACAAGATAGAACTCAGCCGACGATTTCCTTCCTATATTCACCTAAAAAATGTGAAAATGTTCAACAACGATTGGGGACTCGATAAATAGATGCATTCATTAGAGAAGATAGGTTGGGTAGTATAGTATAGCACCGCTTAACTTATGCTAATTTCGATTTGGATTCTCAGATTTCAGATTTCGTTTGGCCAATCGGAAAAAAAAATATTTCACTAGTTCTAACTCTTTCGGCCAAAGACTTTCCGTAAAACGTAAACAAACAAACGCCAAATGTCAAATCATATGTAAGTGCATTGGTAAATCTCGAGCGACTCTGCGAAAAAATCTAGATTCGTAAAAGTGCTCTCGAATTTTAAAAAAGATTTTTGTAACAAACGAACGGAAAAAGTGATCTCGGGCAAAAAAAGTGCTTGTTTTTTTTTGCCAAAATTAGCATTAGAACTAGATAGAAGACTAGAACGGAGTACGTATTCTCGAACGCGTTCCAATATATAAACATCAAAATTGCAACGTAATGGAACTGAAGTGAAGTGACACCTTTATCGCGTTTCAATTCATAGCCTTGTTTCATTTCACTTTATTTTCCTTTCCCAGTTCATCTCGCACTCGCACCATCGGTCAATTTGGTGATGGCAGTAGTAGTTTTATAAAAAAATGGCGAAGTTCTACGGTGCTACGGCAATTGGATTATTAACATTTGTTCTAATTACCAACAGTTTTTGTGTCTCTTTAGAACTTAAACAAAGTAAGTTCTATTATCTTTTCTAATCTTTTAATTACTATGTGTAAATTTGAATGTGCCTTGATATGTTTACAACGAAAATACATTTTCAATTTTGTGTCCATCAAGAAAAAAATACATAAGTTGTTAATGGTGGAAAGAAAAAATGTCTTAAATCGAAAAGGGAAAACGAAATAAATCGAAGAAAATTAATCAATTCTTAACGGTAACTTCCACAATTGTATTGGAAAAGTCTGCACGTTGGTTGCGCGTTTAGAAAATTAAGTTTGTCTTCTGACACTAGTACTCTAGTACTAGGCACTCAGCTAAAAACCTATGACCTGATGACCACCAAATCATCGTCATCGAGTCACCAAATTTGGATTAAATAGGGGGAATATCGCCGTGTCGTACCGACTCTACTATGACAATAATTTGATGCACACTTTGCTGGATTTGTTAAGTGTGTTTTTGTTCGGTGGACAGGGATGACGTTTTAATCATGGTTTTAATTATGCACTACTGCAGAGACTATCTTAAATAGCCCGTCGGTTGAGTGCTGGAAACGGGGGGTATAGCAGGTATAGTGTTCAAGTGATTGACTAAATTGCTTTGCTTGTACTCGTTTTTATATTTCTATATATACTTGTATGTATGTACATTAAATGATTGCTAAATGGCTCCACGGGATGGATGGATGGATTGTGTTTCCTTGCTAGTGGTGTGTCTATACTATACCTATTATCATCATTATCATGATCATTGATCATCATCGCCAGTTCTAGCAAGATGTCGTGTATTGCATTATTCATGTTAATTTCTTATAATACATAGATAATCTTGAGTATGTACGTAATAACTCTAATTTATTAGAACAAATAGTCTCTAGAAAATGAAAGAGTGTGAAGCAGAATGGGGTATATTAGGTAAATGGGCATTAGAACACAATAATGTAGGTATTTGAACATAAGTTGGGATGAAAATGTGGAAAAATAGATGACAATAAAGATTTAAATGATGTAGGTAGCGCAACTAAAATTAAAATACACGAGAAATTGTTTCCATCAAAGTGTTAATCTCTTATTGACATCTTGTCGATAAGCAACACGCAAGTTTGGGCAAACACTAAAGTTTGTTTACTATTGTTATTCCAATTTTCTTCGAAAAATTTCCAGTTTTGTAATTGTGATTTTGAGTTAGGTATCAATCGAAAAACGATCTTTTTGATCATGGTTTCGGTTAAAATTGACGTTTTTGTCAATTAGTAATCGTTCATTGTCGACTGACTGTGTCCAAGGAATAAAAATGTGTGGATACAAACATATTTTGAGACGGCCCTGGCGCCGTTTGAAACGGAATTTATTATTTTCTTGTTGGCACTCGTAGCCATTAGGCACATATAATATTTTCAGTCTGTAGTTAGTGCACTTATGTTTTTTTTTACAATGCATCAATAAAATGGAATTGCAGGTCCCTTCATATATCTGGCGTTTTAAGTGTAGTGAAGAACTTGCCAGGCGTACTCGACGTTTGTACGTACAAATTTTCAATTTTTAATAATTTATGTAACCACACATTTTCGGTGCAATACATTTTCCTTTTCTCCAGGTCCTTGACGCATTTAAAATATCAAAGAGTACATACCAACTTGATTTATTGTCTTAATCGCTTGATTTTTGCTTAAGCAGATGATGCCCATGCAAGACGCATAGTTTAAAGCATATTATTAATTTAACACCACAAAACATAAAACTGAAACTTAAACAAATTGACGTAACGTTGGTGCCTAAAACCTCTGTGACCTAAGCATAGGCTAACAAAAGTCGGGTTTATCGATTTAGAAGTAAAGCTGTGATCAATTGATGGTTAAAGTGATGATGACTGTAGCTCCTCCAATCCAAACGTTTGGTTTGGACTTAATTTTGTTTTAGCAAGTCGTAATATGTCAAGTTTGGTTTGCTCAACTGGACTGGAGCATATGGTGTGCAAGATTGATACCAGCTATCAGTATATTTTCCATTATTTCTATGTAACTAGAAATCTACATTAATTCAACTTGTAAGACGTTCTTATGAGATAGTATTTAATTTTGTTGATGATTAGAGCGTTATTATTTCTACAGCGCGTATTAATGATAGTGATAACGATAAGCATCTTTTCTACTACTTTTGAAGAAAGTTCAATGGTTTTAATAATAGCTAGTGCCTCGGCGCGCGGTAAAAATATATGCATTGTTTGATAGTATCGCTATAGTCAACTGAGTATGTCACCATTTCTGTGTATGGCGACAAAATATAGGTATACTGTCCTTAATTTCTAATAAATCGAAAATCCAACCTTTAAATCTTAGATCTGAGGTAGCTGCGGTAAAATTGCGATCCCAGTGCTTATAACGAAAGTTATTTGCGTAGAACCAGTCATCAGTAAAAGCACATTTAAAGCAGTCATACTAAATAATAAAACGCGACTCTTGTATTTCTAAAATACTGTACAAATCCATTTATAAACTAACAAGAGAACAACTCGTATATACGTTTTGTTCATGTGTATATAACGTTCAGTACTGTAACCCAATAACATTTCACGCAGAATGCATATTCGTCTCAAAACGATGCGCATCACCAATTGCCTATAATAATCAACATCAAGTATAATGAAGACTAACCTGTTGTCTTCATCAATTTTAATGCTCAGTCCAAGTTGTGAATACTGAATTGTGTAAAAAAATTCCGACTTCAGTAATGTAGATAGACAGTAATATAATCAAAAGTTCTTTGCTTCTTCCCTTTGAATTCTATTTTAGATCAGCTTAAGTATTATAATTTAATTAACAGTTTAGTGTTTTCTTGGCGCTGATATTGCAGATACGGATCGTATACTCTTGCTACCTATTTACATATTTAGAATTGTGAGTTTAATTTTTGTTAAAAAAATAGTTGCATACGCATCGCGCCTGTAGGAAAAGCATCAAAACTCGTACTTTCGATGACAATCGTTGAATGCGGTCGAACTGACCTACTTCATTGCCACACAACATGCTTCAAGTGTTTTTTTTTTTCAGATTGGTTTGGTATACATAATTATATAGTACAAACATAAATATAGACATAGTTATTGTATTGCATATTGTATGTATATGCATTTTTATAAACAAAAGCACATTTAAGTTTGTTTACATTTTTCATTCGGAGAATGGACAGATAAAATTTTCTGGCACGAGTTTAAAATGAGCACATGTAGATAGTAGGTACGTTGGGGTATTGTAAAACAAAATCTCAATAAAAGGCAACCAATGTGATCGTGAAAAAATCAAATTACATAATACACACACATATTTTATCTATGATTTGATGAATTAATGTTTTCTGGTTTACTTTTCATTCACACAAATATGTACTATCATACACGTATAAATACATTTTTTTAGTAGGTATGTAGGTATGTACTTAATTATAAAATTATTGCAGTTTTGCAATTAAACCGAGATAGGAAACTCAAAACTAATTAAAGAAATTCATTAGACGTTTTATTTTATAGTGGGAAAACGAAACGAAACGAAGCGTGTGCCATTAGAAATGGTTCTATAAAACTCATTGGGACATATTCATAGATCTTTGATAAGCTATTACTATGTAATAACTAAACTAAACCGGAGTTTATCTAATTCATAGACAATTTAAACCCATTTCAAAGCGATAAACTGGAGTCTAATATTAATCACGACAAAACGTATGTTTAAGTTGTTTTTAATTCTATTAAACGTCAAAACCAAGTGAACGAAAAAGATTTAAGAATTTTGCAATGCTTTTGCTTTTCTCACTGATGGATAATAATTAAATATTGTGATGTCTGTTTTTTTTAATTATTTTAATGACATTTCTTTGATCGTCTACGATTTTTTTTAGATACCTTCGGACCAACTCATGCAGCGGCAGGATTTTGTTCCTGCTTCTGACCAATTTCTCGCTCTTTGAACACTTTTTTTGCCGCTCATCCTTTTTTTCTTTACAAAACAGCAGAACAACAACAAAATAAAAATTACAAGTCAAATTCATCGACATTTTGTTGTCAGAAAGTGTCAGACTCGGGTTTATAGTATGACTATGAATATGCCCCATTGTTGTTAGAGAGTTTGAATACCGATATAATTAAAATATGTACATATAACGCAATGAATTGTGGTAAGTGGTCTACCGCATTATGTTGGTTTCGGCTTCATTCTCAACTAAACCCATTTTCGCTGTCAAACGTTTTCTAACCAACTGCCTTCATACAGTTGCAGCAGACAAATACCGTTGCGGTGTTTGAGCACTTTACGACAACATTTCACAATCTCGATATTATTTCTTTTGTCGATAAAGAATGTGATGCCTTTCGGTGGTATTGCATTTACCGCAGACTCACGGGCTGGATGACACTGCTGTATTCCGGGAGGATTAGCCGAGTGATTCGGAAGAAATGTACGTATGCCTGTCATATAGTAGTCCAAAAATTGTGCTTCCGATTTTCTCAATTATGACGTTATAGAAGTCACTTGACAGCACATTTTTTTTTTACATCAGAGATCTTGTTTCCCACCTTAAATGGTCTTTAGGGTGGTGAGTATCATTCTGGACTTTTTGGTTTTCACCGAGATCTGTCATAGTGTGCAAATTGTAGAGTTACCGGCCCTAAAACAGCACTGGTAGGGGCTAATCAGTTCGTTGACAAATTGGTTCTGCGTCTAGAAGAGCTTAGCTGTCTTTTTCCGTTAAAGAACTTTCGCCCAAAATACGTAATAACAATCAATACCTATTATGACAAACAACTGGTGTATCATTTTGGGATTAAAACTCCTAAGTTCTGCTGTACATGCGCTTACTTGCCCCTACTTTGGTGTGAATTAAATCTTTTATTAAGGATGACACCAAGAGTTATTCGCCTTTCCTGTTTGTATATGTATTTAACACCCCTCTATTACTGATAGTAAACCGTCGACATCGCGTTTTGGTCATCTCCGAAGGCACATACATAATATGTATAATTTTTAGAAGCAAAATATTTTTCGATATAGTGAAAACCTAAACCTAAAACCGAGTACTGACTGTTAAAGTTACTATTTATGTTGCTGTGCCAATTTTTTCTCGCATAGCTACATAACTACATATGTATGGGAATTATATAAATTCAATAAAGTAGGTATGTTATATTGGTAAACATTTTGAATTTATTAGTACATTCAGCACAATTTTCTGCAGTCAGTCGAATGTATATAAAGGAAGCAAGTCAGTTAAGCTTTTGAGCAGAGCTCGAAAATAACTCTCAACCTTTATTTTCAATTGGTTTCTCACTGAGAGATATTACATTCGGCTTCGACATTAAGGTCTTGGTCTGAGATTTATTTATATATAATTACCTTTTCGCTCTTTGGTTGATTTTTATTTTTAAATTTTAGATTTATCACTCCTTAGTTAACTTTTTCCATACAAATTAAATGGAAATGATCAACCAAAGATCTCATTCTTCGAAAGTAAGTTAAAAAAAGTAAAAATTGTATTGAATTCAGTGTTGTCGTTCTTATTTAACACATATAGCTATTGTCGATTGGGGGAAATTAATTCTGTTGTGTAGATACTCAGGTTGTTTAGTTTCGATGACTTTTAACAGGAAGGACAATGTCCGAAATTTCATTAGGCTATCGAGGCAGCACCCACATATGCTTTTAGAGAAAGCTGAAACAGGATCGTAGTAACGCAGACTTTAGACATAACCTAATTACCTAATTTTTTAGATTATTCCAGATTTATTTCCCAGGAGTGAAAGAACTGAATTTTGAGCTAGGTTTTTGCTGTTCTAATTTTCATAACGACTTGACATATTATTACATAAACTATGAATAAAGAAAATGGCTTTATACGGGATATCATCATCTGAATGGGTATTGGGTAATAAGAAATATTTTAAGAATTTTAGAATTAAGTTTGACTACAAGTAAACTCGCAATGGTTTTAGCAATACCTTTTCTCATTACTTGTGTCTATTCTGAAGACTTTTTCAGAAGTGTTTGCTAAAAAATAAAAACGACGATGTACGGAGGAGAAAATAAAAACGACGTTACGCTTCGATGATGATCGACCACTAATGATTAATGAATTCATTTATTTTTTTTTTTTGCTTTCTTTTATAGGTACATGAGATAGCCAAGTTTCAGAAATACAATAAAGATGGCGGACCTTGGCACTTAGGCGCCGGATTTAAATCAAAATGTCAACACAAGAAAGTACTAGATTTTGTTTATAATTAGTGTTAATGAGCTTGGGAAATTTACAATGTACATACAAATTCAGTTGAGTTTTATTGTTTGTGACTAAACAACTTGTGTAGCCGGGACACTTTCACTTGCACTGAACTTCCTTAGACAAGTGTTAAACAATGCCTCTTCAAATCACTAATGCAATTCCGCATGCGCTGCTAACTAATGTCAATAGTTATAGTGAAAAATGTACAAATTTTTTATTTATTTTTTTCTGTCAGTGATATCTCAGTGGTTGACCGAAACCATACAAAACAAAAATAAGGGTTTCTCTCTGAGCGTAACAAAAAAAAATACTGTGCAAATAAACTGATTATTATGTGATCAAATTTAATATTCTCAACAACTGAGGGTAATATTAAGACCTTCGAAAAGGTTAAGAGATACTTTCGAGCTCTACTTTTGAGTCAAAGAAAAATGTCCAACCGGTATTATTGAAAAAAAATTGGAAGTCGACCGGTTCAAATCAAAAAAGACCATCATAATGGAGCCAAAAAGCGCGGCTCCCAAGTGTGATTCAATTCGCCAGGCAGGTTTTACTGTATTGTGTGCAAATCTTGAACCTTTGTAAACCGCCATTAAATAGACAATATCATTTTATCACAACCCTTCCCATATTTTCTGAACAAACGAATTTAATTGAAATAGAAAACGTCATTCATTTCGTGAATTGATATTCTTTGCTCCATTCTAAATGCACCTACTGGCCGTGTAGATGCACATCTCGAACAACGATAGTGCAAGGGTCGCATCATTTATTTATGATGATAATTAAGCAATAAAAAAAATCCCACTTCATACAACTTCTTCCTATCCAGATGTCAGGCGGACTGAAACTGAACATCGTCAAATAATAATTTTTTTCCCCGTCAATCAGTAATTTCGTGATAAGCAATCAAAAAGAAATGTAAGGGGATTTATTTTATGTTTCAAATTTTGAAGTTCCCCGACTCTTCTGCTTTGGATTGCTGTCAAAATAATATTTAAAGCGCTAATGGCCGCTTGATGTTTCACATTAGCATGTCCATTTCGTTGATCCCCCATATATGATTCATATTATTATTGCGTGAGTATTTGTTTATCCAGCGAATTAGTGGCAGTTGCGAAATAATGAATTTGCACGTTGAGTGTCAAACGTTGGTCGAACGAAAAAAAATGGACTGGCTTATTGTAGATCCGATAAACGGCTGGCTATTCTGTCTTCCTAAAAAAAACGATTTTTTAATGAAAAAAAATATTTATTACGTTTGACGGAATAACCTGTTGTTATTGCTGAATGCTGCGGCGAATTTAGAAAAACCATCACAACAAGTTACCGGAATATATTATTTCCTCCAAAAATATCCCAATCGATTTGTGATGTAGTTGTGTGCATATAGACTTTTTGCCAATTCATTATTTTGTTTTTAATTGGCTTAGCAATGAGTGGTGTTCGAACTTTGTTTAGAGCTTAGAAGTTTATCGATTTGTTTTGTCCAGACGAGGAAATCGAAATATATAGGTAGGTACTATGATTTTCCAAGAATTATAGTACATACTATGGCAATATCTCTGTGGACTATTTTTATGACATATGTACTATTATTCTATAAGATGTTCAAGGCAGCTTTTGAAGAAAATGCAATGAACTCATTTGATTATTATTATGAAAGTGTGTTGGTGTTGAGTTGTCTGTATTAAGTGACATGTTCAGAGTTTACATTTCAAACCGCTTTAAGAATTAAAAAGAATATTTCTATCGGTTTGTCTGAACAGTCACAGAAAAAAATGTTAATTTGTCTGTCTTGTCGTTTGGCTGAGGAAAAAGACTGGCAGATTTTATTACACTGAACCAAAAAGGTACGTCATATTAACAACAAAGTTCGTCATATTGAAGAAAAAGTTGTTATTTTTGAGCCAACAACCGTAGTTGTCAATATGATGAACTTGGGTTGTCAATTAAAATTTAATCAATTAAATGTTCATATTGACAATCGCCGTTGTTGATTTGATGAACGCAGTCGTTAAATTTTAGGAATTGATTTTCATAATGAAAATCATAGTTGTTAAACTGAAGAACTCGATTTTCATAATGAAAATCGCAATTTTCAATCTAATGAAGGAAGTACTATCTAATTGAATTATAGAATTCAATTTTCAAAATAAAAACGTCATGATTTAAAACACCTGCTAGCTAGATTAAGGAATTTATACTTACAGTGGAGTGTCAACATATATTGATAATACACATGTACACACTCCAGAATGCGTTTCGCCCCGATGCACACAGGCGGATTTTCGCAAAAACATGGCCAAAACTATAAAAAAAAATTTCCAATTTGTTGCTTTTTTTGCATGCCAAGTTGTTAACATATTACATGAGCATATTATCAGAATAATCCCGCTATTTATTTCGCAACCGTTTCGGTAGTTGATGCTTCTAAAGTGTAAGCTTTTGTGAATCACGTGCAGTACTAAGTTGTGTGTTTGGTGGGTGGTTGATTTGCTTTTTTTTAATTTTCTGTGAGAACTTATTAAAATAAATTAATATGGAATCTGTTGGTAGTTGTAAGTAGAAGAAAAGTAATGCAAACTTTTTATGTAATTTTAAGTTATATGTAGATTTAAAAGGTGTCCAAAATAAGTACTTTTGAGTACTTAAAATCTTACTTTTTTGTTTCATAAAGGAAAAGTTTTGTTTTCCGGTGGAGTCTGGTTATGTTAAATAGCTTAAAATTTAGATTAATACTTGCTTATTAAGGAATCACCATAAAAAGTTGCGATATTTTGCGATGTTGCAAAGTAAAACTTTCGAAATAAAAAACAAATGAGCGATTTTATTAAAGCGTATAACCTTTTATCAATTAAACAGAGTGGCTTCCGCGAAAAACACAGCTGTGTTACTGCTTTGTTAAATGTCATAGAGAATCTTCGGCAAGCACTCGACGAGGACAAAGTAAGCTTTCTGGTTCTCCTTGATTTCTCCAAGGCGTTTGACACTGTGGTTCATTCCAAACTCGCAGATAATCTTCGTCGGTCTTACAACTTCTCGCCTGATGCTGTTAAGCTCATCTCATCCTATCTATCAAATAGAATGCAAGCTGTTAAGGTAGGAGACAGTCTATCAGATTTTCTTCCAACCAGTAGTGGTGTCCCACAGGGTTCCATACTCGGTCCTTTACTGTTCTCTCTATATGTTAATGAAATTCCTTCGATCATCAAAAATTGTTCGTCACATATGTATGCAGACGATGTTCAGATGTACTACAGTTGTGATCTTGGTCTCATCGAACATGGTGCTAGTTGCGTGAATGAGGATCTGGAGAAAGTAGCACACTGGGCTCAACTTAATGGTCTTGCTATAAACCCGTCGAAGTCCAAGTGCTTGGTTATATCCAAAAAAAAAATCGACTTATCTTATTTTCCCCGAATCGTTTTAAACAACTCAGTTATTGATTATGTCGAATCGGCTAACAACTTAGGAGTTATTTTCAACCGCAGCCTCACCTGGGACCAGCACATTACGGTTACTGTTGGGAAGGCATATGGAGTACTACGCACTCTTTGGGTCTCCCAGCGGTATACTCCCGTCAAAACGCGTGCTATGCTCGTGAAGTCCTTAATTTTACCGATCTTGGCCTATGGATGTGAAATTTTTTGTAGTTGTAATTATGTGTGCAAGAGAAAGCTCAATGTTGTTTTCAATAGTACCATTCGGTATATTTTCGGGCTCCGGCGATATGAGAGAGTCTCCAATCATTCTTCTCAACTCCTCAATATGCCGCTTGAGAGCTATTTCGAGCTTCGTACGTTATCTTTGCTGTATGATGTACTGCTTACCCACCAACCGCCGTATCTTTACGAAAGACTGACGAGGGCTTCTTCGGTTAGGTCTGATCAATTAATTCAGCCTCGTTACGCCTCCCTGACATCCGAGCGCCAGTTTTTTATTAACGCCACTCGTCTCTGGAATTCTATGCCGCGTCATATAAAAAGGATAACAAATCCAACAAGATTTAAGTCTCACTTAAGGCATTATTTTGCTACTTTATAAATAGTACACTTCTCTTTTCTTTAACATACTTTAATCTTCTTTCTTAGACCTCACTATTCACCTTTCCTGTCTATTTCTCTCCTTCCTCCTTTTTTTCCTTTTCCTTTTATTCTCTTTTCTTTCTACTTTCGGCTATATTTTTTTATGCATATATCCAGTCTCTCTTTGTTTTAGTATTAAGTTCTCTTTTTGAAATGTATAACCTATCACTAGCTTATAAGATTTTATATCTTACTGTGTATAGGTATCTCAAAATAAATGAAATGAAATGAACAAAAAAAAAAAAAAAAAAAAAAATCACTGAAAATAAAAGGTTGCCAATATGTTTTTTTGTTGTTTTTTTCTGCATAATTAAGCATATAAAACGCAATGAAATATATCCTAGTGCACAAAAAGGTGCTTAAAGAATATTTTAGTGAAGATTTCATCAAAATCCGTTCAGTAGTTTCTGAGAACACTGCGAGCATAATTTTCGCAGTTACGTATTTATATAACAGTATAAAAGTACAGATTTATTCAAATCAAATTTAAAATTATTAAATTTACTAAAAATTATTTTTTGTTTACTACTATCTTTTTATGATGAATTTATGCAATAATTCAATAATTGTTAATCTTACAACTATTTTCATAATGTTTGGTACTAAGAATTGACAACCACCCGTTTTTCATATTGACTATCCGGTTGTTAAATGTATTTGTTCATTAATTTGACAATTTCCAGTTAACAACCACCGATTGTCAATATGACAACCAATATTTTTTTCAGTGTATCGCTATATGCCTTTAAGTGAAATTTAGTGAATTATTATGGAATTTACCTATTAGGTTAGATTTGCCCATTTGTGAGATATACAATACACCTAGGGTGTTCGGGTTTCGCTTTAATAAATGTGTGTGTGTGATGCCATTCTGACCGGATTCCGGTCATATCTGACCGAAAGCTCTTTACTCTGACCGGAAACAATTTTGAAATCCGGCCTAACCGTTTTTTGACCGGAACGAAAAACGATTTTAACCGGAAAACTCTTTTTTGACCGGAAAAATTAAGTTGCCCTACTGACTATAAGTAGAGATAGATTTATATGATTTAAATAAAACTTTGCCATAGATACATTATGAACATGTTCCAAGTTCAAACAGAAACCAATTTAATGCGAATAATGGGACTACAACATCACGCAGGATAATAAATTATCATATAAGCTAATTTTTTGACGTTTTCTTTTGCTAGAATGTTGAAGAGGAAATTAAACAATGAATTTCAATTAATTAAAGTGTGAAATTCGATAAATCTCAGATTGGATTTTGGTGAACTACTCTTTTCAAGTGTCAGAAAATTATCCGAGAATAATTATTTAATTATTTAATTATTGACACGGCCTTAGTACATGGCCTGGCCACCAGTGGCGTGGCGTGAATAATTTTAAATGGTAAGTCGAAGTCGAAAAATATCAAAATGTCGAAGGGAAGGTGTAGGTAGTACCTATCTATGTATACAAAACCTTCAGTTATTTTTTAAAGCCATACAATCGAAAACTCCAGGAAGAAATTAAATTAATGAAGATATTTTTCCATCTTGAGTGCAAAACTTTCATATGTATTTCGTGTAAACATGATTTATATCATGTCTTATAATATTGTCCTTTATTTCTACATAAAGGTTCTTTAAATGAGTGTTTAAATCGAGCATTTGGGGTTTTTGTGGAGCTTCAGTACAATCATCTACTTACTCTTTGAAACATTTCTTCAAACGTATTTAGGTACGAAGATCATAGCCAAGACTCAAAACACTTGATTTCTCACTTAGCGACTTGTTTATAAACTTTATAAAAACATCAGTATGTTTATTTTTTAAAAGATACTTACAAAATTCACCAAATAACTCGGAGAAAAGCGTGTTATTTTATTGCATAAGAAAGCGGCCTATGAACAGAGGATACTCCCCTCAGAAAAAATCAGAAAATTTTTAGGTAAAAAAGTGAACTGACTATGATCTATGAGCTATGACTACATCACAGTTCACAGCGCAGCGGTAGGAGATACACACACAATTCAAATTCACCAAATATGTCGGAGAAAAGCGTGTTATTTTCCAGATACATTATACATATACTCAATTACACCACAGCGCAGCGGTAAAAGATACACACAAAACCCACCAAATAACCCGAAGAAAAGCGGGTTATTTTTTTGCATAAGAAAGCGGGCGTTGAACAGAGAGGACTAAACTCAGATAAACGCAAGTGTACAAAAGAGAAAGGAGACAAATTTGTTCTATCCAGTGAGAGATTTTATAACCCGTCATATTTCGGGTTATTTTAGATTTGGGTTATGCTCAGAGAGTGTGGGCAGTTATAATACTAATAATAATGAAGGCGAAGAAGGCCCGAAGGGTGTGTGTTTCCGTGTGTATAAAGTTCAAATGAGTTGGTGGGGTCGGGGTATGTAGCTTGCGCAGATGAATAGATACATATTATTAAGTTTATCCCGAGGGTTTTATGTTGCTCGTTTTTAAGTAAACATTGTTGTGTAGCTGAAACTGAAACTTTTAAAAGGTAACACGGTAGGAATCGGGTTATATGGACGCCACGCCACTGCTGGCCACACACATCTTCTCATGACTTTCATTTCCATTAACGATTTGGCTACACACAAAAACCAGGCGTCATTGCAATGAAATAAAATTTGGCACGTTGACGTTTTTGACGTCCTCACTCTATCAACGCAAATATCAAATGAAGATTTGTATCTTCTGAAAGTGGATTTTCTGTGCATTTTCTATGCTATCTACCTTTCTCCTTTATCTACTCACTCAAAATCTACCTGTGTCGCTGGACACGACGTTCATTGGAAGGCGTGTATGGTCATGCACTAAAAGTGTATTTCAGAACTTAAAACATGTCATATAAAATGAAAAATTAGTTTCAATAAATTTTAAACAAACGAAATAAAAAACAAGTTCACAAACTCAAGATTCACATATTATAAAAACGTTTTCTAAACATCGATAATGCAGCTGAGCATAACAATTCGTAAATTATGTATAGGTAGGTATAGGTATTTTCTATTTTTGACCGGGTTTCAGGTCAAAATTTCTTATTTTAACTATTGACCGGATTTAGAAAATAAAAATCCGGTCATTCGGTCAGATTTGACCGGATTCATTTTTTTTAGTGGCAACACTGAATTTAACTGCTTAAAGTCGTACACAGACTTGATCTGCTGCCAGTACCTGAGGATTGTTTGCCACTTTACTCCCATTCCAAATACTTAAATGCATTCTCTGTGATTTTTTGAATGGGATGATCTCAGAAAAATTTTGTATGAAAAGGAGGAAAAAGTGGCTAAAATAGTCATTTTTAGCAATTTTCAAAAAATCATAAAAAATATTAGCGAAGAGATTTTTGAAAAATCTCTATTAGAATTGTTTGAAGAAACTTTTTGCATCAAATATTTTTTTTTTTTTGTTTTTTGTTTTTTTTTTTTTTTGAGACCGAGGAAAAATGTCCAAAAGTTCTAAATTTTCAATGGTTACTTAATGGGTTAAGGAAAGTTTTGTATCATTAAAACGGAATTTAAATGACCTTTCCATTGATGCCAAAATTTACATGAAGTACTCAAATTATGAGTAGAATTAACTTTTTGATTTGTCAAAATACTTATGTCCACCATTGTACTAGCACCGACTGTGTTTCTCCTATACAAGATTTGCGTTGTTATCTCTACAGGTTTCTGTACGGGATTTTCTGTCCGCTTTACCTTTTGGTAGCATTTCACAATTTTTTTAATCGCTTCTGGCAACTACATGGGCCAGTTATGAATATAGTTCATCGGGCATCAGCATCATAAATACCAAATAGAGCGTCATGTATGTATGTATTCCACGCGTATCATTTGGCTATAGAATCCTTTTTTTCTTTATGTTTCTCATTTTTTTTTTCAATAACTGACGACTCAATTTAACCTTACTTATTCTTCTTACTTCGCAACTGCAAGTTGTATTTGCCTTACTACAACCTATACGTATTTCATAGTAGACAGTGATGTCAGTGCCTGTTATCATTTATGAACTTTGTTTATTCAATTGCAGCATCTATCTAGCAGGAAAAACCTTATCAATCATTTTTATTAATATAAAAAACGAAAAACAAATCATGTACTCGTAGTCGTAAGTCTACCTACTCATCGTCGTCATTGCTGTAATTCAATATATTATTTGTGTTTAATGAGATTTACAATGACTTATTACTTGGTGGTGATTCCTCTCTATATAGAATAGTCATTGGGGTTTTTTGATACCATCGTCTAAAAACAATGAACACGCCATTCATTTACAAATTGGATTTTGCTTACTCTAAGGGCCGATTTTTCAATAGTCAGATAAATCGGCTGATAGATAACTAACGATTAAATTTATTCCACTCTTTATCTGCTAGATAACAGTTTTGAATTTTTCAATCATAAAATAAGAGTTAGATAACTATTCGACGGTTAAGTGGGTGTGAGAGAGACAGATTGATTGACAGTTTGTTGTGTGTAAGCATATATGATAGTCAATGCCCATAGCTTGACGTTTATCTTAGTTCGAAATCTGCATTCTCCCATTCACACATAATGGTTAGGTCTCTTTCTCACTACTCTTTGTTTCCTTGTTGGGTTGAAGTAATTATTTCCTAATTCTTCTTCCTCAATAATAAAATCGTCGATACAATCGAATAGATCCATTTGTACAATATGTTGATACATATTTCCCAAAACAAAACTTTGTAAAAACTTTACAATTTTAAAATTTGACAGTTCTCCTACTTTAACTAGAGAGTTATATTTTATCCGCCTCAGAAACGGGCAGATAACTTTATGAGACAGTTAGATGTTATATTCTTCGAATAGCTGCTATTCGACTAATGAAAAATGGGTTTATGTCTTATCTGACAGTTAACCCCTATCTGATTGGCTATCTGACTATTGAAAAATCGGCCCTAAATGGGAAGAATGCATAACCATTATCCCCTCCCCCATGTTTCGCTGGAAAGTGGGAACTGGAAGCTCTTAATAGGCGTTTTTCGTTTTGGTCCATGTCGGTCAAGTAGTTCTGTTACCTCCCATACAAAACCATAGTATATCAAAGTATCGACCAGGCCGATGATAACACTTTTACTTGTTTCGTTCAGAGAATGATTAGAGCGCGCTCTATGAGCTCAGAATAAATTGTCTGAGCAGGCTGAGTAAAAAGCTGATTACGCATACGCACTTACAGTCACATTTGACGAGATAAACAAAATAGTAGACATGGCGGACAAGCCTTGTTGTTCTGGTACAGAAGGTAAACCAAATTATTAAATAACAATAATTAATAAATCCATAAACGACTGCTTATGTGCTCAAATGTGTTTCATAAACAAGTCAGAACGATCTGAATTCGGAGCACGCTCAAAATGCTCGAGCTCTATACTAAAAAAGAAAAACGTATACCTAATGTTTTTTTTTTTTTTTTTTTGCGCAATGTCAATTATACGTTGTAATACCTTGGCATCGTGACTATAGGAATGTGAGTGGTCAACGTCAGACACCTTTTTGGAAACCTCTCCTACGTAACCCATCTTTGTGGAATAAAACACTCTCGTTGTGGTTTTCGATTACCCCACTCACTGCCACATAATCAGATCGTACACATGAAATAACGGGTTCGTGGGTAGATCGTGTCGTAAATCAATAGATCGACAGGCCCTCTAACCACCAATACGAAATCACAGCTTATCTGTTGTTTGCTTTTCTTAATGATTACATTGATAGCTATGTCATATGATTGAATAGTATATAATGTATACAAGAAATTCGATCTTTGGTTGATGCATGCTCAAATGGTCGTTGTGAACGAATTTCGTCAGAGAAGAATACAAAAAAATCTCGGTGCTTGAATTAATAAAATGATCTCTGCTGTTTGCTTTATTAGTTCACCACTGATTGGAAACATTGATAAATGGCAACATTAATACATATACATACATATATGTATTGTATATCTGCATTATCATCTACGGCAAGGCGTTCTTTAGTGGGATTAGTTATCAAACAACCTTGTCCATTAGGCTTGTACGGCTAGCTGTACTGTAGGTACCTACCAATACTATTTATTGCATCGTTCAAGCACTCAGTTATTATTTGGAGTAGTTGAAATGGAGGAGTGACTGACTGAACTCTATTAGGTCGAGGGGGAACACTATCTGTCTGATTTACAAACTTCAATTTGCGAAAGATGTTTCCGAAGTCAGACTGACGTTAGGTTAGGTTAGGTTAGGTTTACGGGTTGGTGAAGCTGAGTAGCCTCTTCTTCACCCCACTCAGGTCCTCGTGGACCCATTGTGATACCCTTCGATGGGGTTAGCCGCTTTGTTTCATCCTTCCCATGGTTACTCGACCCTGTCCAGCCATCCCGCTGTCCTCAGAAACCTGTAAAGATTAGACATTGAGACGTTAGAGAGTTCTTGGATATCCTGGAAGTAGTAACTTCCAAGTGTTCTGTTCCTCAAGTGACAGAGACTTGGGCAGTGACAGAGAAAGTGAGGTGTGTCCTCGTGAACCTCCTCATCATCGCAGCCTCTACAAATGTCGTCATTCTTGAGATTTAGTTTCATTGCGTGGCTTCTTAGAAGGTTGTGACCAGTGAGGGCGCCAACTAACTTGGACAGCGATATTCTGTCATATCGTAGCAGTTTGTTGGTCCTGCTATTATTGTATTCTGGCCACATCTTCCGTGATATGTCGCAGGTGGTTAGTATTTTCCACCTGATGTTGGCTTTCATTCGGATCTTATATTCCACTCGCTCTCTGAGACTGCAGATCGGTGGTTTGATCGACTGAAGTGCCTGGTCTAGGTCCATTGCAGAGCCATTTCTTGCCAATTCGTCAGCTCTCTCGTTGCCGGTTATGTCCCTGTGTCCAGGAACCCAGCAGAGAACCGTATTATGCTGCGAGCCAAGAACCTTGAGCTCTTCGCGACAGCGGCGAACTAGTTTTGATTTTATCTCATTAGTAGAGATTGCTTTGATAGCCGCCTGGCTGTCAATGAATATGGTAATATCACTCCGTGGTATTGCCATTATTGACACCATGCTTGCCACCTCCGCGACCGCCAGTACCTCAGCTTGGAAAACACTACAGTAATCAGGATGCCTGATTGAACTATGTATGTTGAGTTCCTCTGAGAATAATCCGGCTCCAGTTCCACATTCCATCTTTGATCCGTCAGTGTAGATGGCTATTGACTTCGTTTCCGTGGGTTCGTTCCTGTCCCATTCTTCCCTACTCGGGAACCGGCAGGAGAATGGTTTATGGAAGTCTAGGTATGGTGACATATAGTCAGAGCTGATGTCACTCCCTACGTATTCCTTGAGAATCCGCGCATGCCCAAAGAGACTAGGGATCCAGCATTTTGTCTGGCTTATTCTCAGGGCACTTTTGGCAGCCGATTCTTGCATATATAGATCTATAGGTGGCAGGTTAAGAAGCGTTTCCAACCCAGCAGTCGGTGTTGTTCTCAACGCACTAGTTGTTCCTATACATGCCAGTCTTTGTATTTTTGTCATTGCCTTAAGATTGGTTACCTTGTCTGTGGCTTTCCACCAGACTATGTTGCCATATGTGAGTATTGGGCGTACGATTGCCGTATACATCCACAGAATTATCTTCGGGTTAGGTCCCCAGTTTCTGCCGAAGATACGATTGCATGCATAAAATGCATTCGATGCCTTTTTAACTCGTTCATTGACATTTAGTTTCCAATTAAGTTTTCTGTCGAGAATTATTCCCAGATATTTCGCACTCTCTGCCACCTGCAGGGGTATTCCCTCAATAGTTGGTGGTTCAAAGTGTGGTATGTTTCTTCTGTTTGAAAACAACACGAGTTCGGTCTTCTGGGGGTTCACCCCAAGGCCACAATGTTTTGTCCACAGATTAAGTGTCCGCAGTGAGCTTCCTAATAACTCATTTATAGTTGGTAGGAATTTTCCTGTCGCCAGCAGTACTACATCGTCCGCATAAGCGACGGCTTTTACTCCACTGTGTTTGAGTTTCATGTGTACTTCATTGATGACGAGAACCCAAAGTAGGGGAGAAATGACTCCTCCCTGTGGTGTGCCTCTGGAGGCAGTTACTTGTAGGTCAATGTCACCTAATCTCGCATTGATATTCCTTTCATTGAGCAGGCTCATGATCACGTTAGTGAGAGATATTTCAACGTTGGAATTCTGCAGCGCCCTCTTCACTGCACACGTTTTGACATTATTGAACGCTCCCTCAATGTCTAGAAACGCGGCTAGTGTATATTCTTTATCTTTTAATGATTTTTCTATAGTGCTGACGACATCATGCAGCGCTGTTTCCACTCCTCGGCCTTTTGTGTAAGCATGTTGAGCTGTGGAGATCGCGCTGTCGTCTAGCCGACTGCGAATATGAATATTCACCAGTTTTTCGAAGGTTTTCAAGATAAAAGATGTTAGACTTATGGGTCTGAAATCCTTAGCAGTGGTATGACTAGGTTTCCCCGCTTTGGGGATGAAGACTACTTTCACTTCCCGCCAGGCTTTTGGGATGTAGCCATATTCCAGGCTTCTTATGAAAAGTCGATTGAGAACCGGTACGATAATGGTCTTTGTCTTCTGTAGCATGATTGGAAATATCCCATCACCTCCTGGGGATTTGAAGGGAGAGAATGTGTCAATCGCCCAGTGTATTTTATCGTTGGTTATGATTTCTTCCGGAACTGTCGAAGCCGTTGCCGGGACATTATACATAGCCTGTGTGTTACTCTGTTTCGGGATACATCCCGGAAAATGAGTTTTCAGTAAGAGACTTAGAGTCTCTGTGCAGGACTGTGTCCAATTTCCGTTGCCGTCCTTGAGATATCCAGGGACTGCAGGTTCTTTGGACAGGATTTTTCTAAGCCTAGCTGATTCTGTGGTGTTTTCTATATCATCAAAGAACGAGCGCCAGGTTATGCGTTTGGCACTTGTCACAGCTTTTTTGAAATTCCTCTGACTGGCTTTATATGAATCCCAATCTGTTGGGGAATTGGTGGATTTCGCCGCGTTGAAGAGTGCTCTTGTCTTCTGCCTGATCTTTTGGAGATCTTTTGTCCACCACGGTGGAGACTTCCTATTCTTTATGGTCCGTAGAGGACAGGCTTTATGGAATGCACCTTTCAGAACTCTGTTTAGAGTATCTGTGGCTATGTCAATCTCTTCCGGTGAGCCTAATGTAAGCCGTTGCAGTTTCTTGGTATGTCTACCTACTTCTTCAGAGAACTTTACCCAGTCTGTTCTCCTTGGATTCCTGCATTTGCTTAATGGTTTCATCGTTTCGTCAATTAGGAATTCTATAATCCTGTGGTCTGATAGGGATGCTTCCAGGGAAACTTTCCATTCTCGCACAGTGAGAGTTTGTGAGTTATTGTATAGTGTGATGTCTAATACCTCACGCCTATTCCTGGTTATGAACGTTGGTTCATTGCCGATATTTGCTATCATCAAGTTATTTTCAATAATAAATTCAAAAAGGGACTCACCTCGCGCATTTATGTCAGTGCTTCCCCACTGAGCATGATGTGAGTTGGCATCGCAGCCTAGAACAATGTCCCATTTCTTGCGTTCTGCTTCCTTTACCAGTGCACTTGTTAGCTCGGACGGTGGACTATCTTGTGAGTCGAACGGCATATATATTGCCGCCAGTATCATTGTGATTTTCCCTCGTCTCTCCCAGGTGACAGCTGGTCTGTATTGCTGTAGCTAGGTATGAGAAATAGGTTAATCTGTTTTCTAGCGACAATACATGTTCGGTTCTTACTGTTATCATTTGGAGTGTTGGTGTTGTACACCAGCAAATCCTTGGCATTCAGCCCTTTTATTTTACCCCGGTAAGTCCAGGGTTCTTGTATTAGGGCGACATCTATGGCTTGTTGCTTCATAAGCAGAACAAGGTTGGCGCTGGCCGCCTTGCTATTGTGAAGATTTAGCTGGATTATCTTCATGGCGGTCAGGTTTTTCTTCGCTCTTCTTGCCGTGTTTGGTCGACAGTAGCCTGAGCTTGCACCGTGTTATGCCAACACGGACTTTGAAATTTTGCTTCCTGAGCAACGGCAACGATTTGTGGCTTAGAAGTACAAGGACTTCCATCCCGCTTTCGGTGTGTTCGCCCGTTTCCAGGACCTTCCACTCCCTGCTTTGTAACTCCGGGTTAAGGAATTGCAGGTTGCGTTCAATTCTTTCTACGGGCAGATATGGACCTTGTATGTAGATGCGGCCTTTGGGTCTGGTAAAGTTGAGGACTTCCTTTCTGTCTACAACACGCAGGTCGGCATTTGGCCAAGGTGCGTCCGTGTTGGAGACGAAATTTTTCAACCAATCCAGGGTTCCTTTGTCGTCGCATTCCACTATCTTGAACCCTTTGAAAGTGGTTAGCTGCCCGAACAATGGGATCGTGCTGCTCGCTTTCAGGATGGCTTCATTAACGCCATCTAGGATTCTTAGTTCTATAAGCTTCCATTGGTCTTCGGTGAGCCTTCGTTCTGGGTTTCCATGGTCGACTATTGCGACACGAAGACTCTCTTTGATTTTGTCTATAAATTTGGCCTTTTTCGCCTGCCTGCCTACTACCGGAGAGAGGGTGTCATCGTGTCGACCTCTTTTCGGGCATCCTGGAGTCATCTCAGGTTTGGTCGTAACCTTACCTGGGACAACTGCAGGGCGCTTTGGATTGGCCGCATTCGAGATGAGAGGCAAATGGCCCTTCGTCTTCGCTGCGATCAATCTCCTGCTGAGCCCTCCCGAGGTCCACGCCTGTGATGTGCTAGGCCCTGCGCTATCTGTTGACAGAACCTTCTTGGAGCATCCTGGCGTCTGCTCAACTTTGGACGCGTCCTTGGTTGAGTCGTCACCTGGTTTTTCGGGTTGTGACCTACTCAAGGGGAGATGCAATTGGCCCCTCACCCTTGGTCCGGTCAGCTTGCCCTTCCCAGTCTGGTTCTGTCTCCTGTCACTGAGGCTGCTGCGCCACGCCGATGCGGTCGATTTTATTACCGCTCGAGCCCATTCTACCTGTGCCGCTTCCTTTTCCGTGAAGGACTTTGGGTCGCGGTTCCTAAACCTACCTAGCAGTCGGCGCGCATTTTTGCGCTTCTTGAGCGGGTCCGTTTCCGCTGTGCTCGACTGCGTGCTGATGTTTGCCGGGTCCGCCTTACTGACCGCTTTGGCTTCGGTGGTTTCCGAACAGTCGGTGTCGTTTGGCTTACTTGGCTTATCAACAACTGTGCAAATGCTGTCTAGTGTCGAGTCTGCCTCTCCCGGTGACATTGTCTTCCCTGTGTCTGCTTCTTTTGTGGGGACAGATGCGACTGACCCTTGCCTCGATATGCCATGGCCCATCACAGGCAATGGTGGTCGCATAAGTACACCCTCGCTTATGGCTTTTGGAGAATCAGTCTTTGGGGGAGGGTTCGCACACGGCTTGTCTCCATCCTGAGTTTGACTCTCCAGAAAGTCCCGAGCGCTTTGAAGCCTTCGTCGTTCGTTGTCCTCTAGTAGGTGTTTTTTCTCTAGCCTCCTGATCGTCTTTTTGCAATTCTGTATTTTGGTCCTAACAGATGCGCACGACGAGATAGAGAATTTGGATGAGCTGGCGACGGAGCGGCTGTCATCATCCTCCAGAAATAGCTTCTCGAGGTTGATGTCAACCGTTCCCACGCTTCCCTCAGCCGAAACTGCCCTGCCTGTTGACGGCTCATGGAGTAGGAAGTTTTCTTCTTCCTCCGTCATATTCGTCTGGGAATCGGTTATTTGTAAGTTCTTGGTGCCCGATTCATTTACAGCAGTCCCTTTGTTTGTTTTTGAATTGTTTTTTGAAATTTTGGTCCCACGAGTAAGGGGGTAGGAGATGTCATTCTGTACTCACCCCCTGTATACAGAAAAGGGGAATTACTTAAAACTAGAGGTCCCCAGGTATCTAGAGTCCACCGTTAGAAGACACCATAACATTGTACCATACATCCCAGGGCACGGTTGTTCACACCCGGGATTACGGGTTTTTATCGAGTTATTCCGCTCTAGATCCGTCATATTCAGTAAAAGCAGTGGTACCTCGTGCAGGATGTGGTTCTTCATCACGTATGACGATCTTGGAAACGTTAATGTCTCCCTGATTTCCTTCCAGTAATTCGATGTCCCCTCAGCCAGAGACGTGTCTTTGGCTGAGTTGGCACCTAATTTCTTTGATTCTGACCTACTCAAGGCGAGGGGCAGTGGCCCTTCTTCCTTGGTCCAGTCATAATCTTTACAGAAACCTTCACCACCAGACTGACGTTAAGAAATGTATTCTACGAAGTGGTCAAGATGAACTATATGCTTCCATAATTTGTAACCTTCAGTTTAAGTTTGTTTTAGGTCACAATTTTAAGTGGAAGATAATCACTGCTGTGAAATCGTAAAACATAACCTGGACATAGTGTGAATCAACGAAGTATTAAGTACGAGTACGAGTGTATTTGTTGTAATTGCGTGCTGAAGGTTCTACCTATATACACTTTATTTCGTTTTACCTAGAAAAATGTTGTTTTAAAAAAGGCATTATCAAATATTGAAATTGTTGGTCCAAAAATTTACTGAATGTCAAACCAAATGTATTGGCACCACAGATGCAGTGAAAACCAGCCCCACAGCGGACCTAGAGGCTATACTTGTTCTTAAACCCCTAGATCTTTTCGTACATATGCTGCAAACACCGCCCTTCGGTTAAGCCAGACCAAAAGCTAGAATAGAAACAAAGTCTGTTGTTTAAATGTGGCAATCGCCCAAGTCAAACTTTCACGTTTCATGTGGACATTGACATCGGTCACTTCGTGCCGAACATCGCAGCAGAATAAACGCTAAACTCACAAGCACGTGTTTCCTTTAAACTTCTGTATATTATATATCACAAAGTCTGATGGGTTTTGGGGAAATCCTGAACAAATCCACGGGCAATAATGTATGCACGGACTACACTAATCCCCGTCTAGATTTTGCAAGACCATTTACTACGTGTTTCCCCAGTAGGGGCGAATGGTACGAAAGTCAAACGATACGGATGGATCAAAGATGGAGATCTACGTTGCTGCGAGTTTTTACTCCAGTTCAATCAGCCTTCCTGACTATACAGCAGTGTATTCCAAGCTGATGTACTGCCAGTGACAACAGCTACTAAACAGGGTGCAATGATGGCAATACCTCATGCAGACGTACTTTTTTAATTGACAGTCCAGCGGCAATAAAAGCGATATCTGCTATTCATTCATCCATTTCAAATGATCCGCTTGTCCATTAAGCTATAATCTGCTATTAAGTTAAAATTGAATTGAACAGAGGTGTGTCTGGAAATAAAAAAATCTGGTGAGTTGGCAAGAAAGGGTCCTCCTTTGAACTAAACTAGGCAGACACCATGGTAATGATTGCCCCTGTAATCTCAGACAGAGGATTGGGAACATAATACTAATGGAGATGAGGAGGCGCAGGCGGACACCCTACACTTTCTTTGCCACTGCCCGGCAGGCGCTCTGCCATATAAGAAATATAATCTTTGTTAGTTACTTTTTCGATGATTTAGAAGAACTGTCCGACAGGTCCATGAGCTACTTAAATTTGTAAATACTTCATAGGTTTCCATAGGTTAGGCTACATTGATCTAAGTATGGCACGTACAGGTTTCTCCCGTCTTGCCAACCCACTAACCTAACCTAACATACCACTTTATCAATACTGATTCGCACCAAGTTACTCTGAAATGTTTTACTGGCCATTTGTCTACTCTACTTTGTTGAGATGAATGTTTAATAAAACAAACCTGTTATTGCTCAGTGTGCCAACTGCAGGGACATATAACATATTAGACATTAGTTGAAGTCTATGTCCACCACGGACTGTATGTTCGTTTTGCCATCAAGAAATATTCAAACAAATAAATCATCAATATAAATTCGTTGCAGTCTTTTTATTATATACTAACTATATATGCTCTATAAGCAATTAAAAATACATAATTCAAAATTTGCAATCCAACAGCAACGTAACTATTTGTGAGAATAAAATCGATATATCAACTTGAATTTACGGCTGCTTCAAACGCAGATAATATTATGCTTAACTAAGCAAATGACAGTATTGTTATGCGCAAAAAAAGAAAAAAATGAGAGAGGGGGAAATAGGAAAACCATTCAGCCCTACAAAGGGAAATTACACCCAACTGCCATGCCAGTGCCTACACACCAACTATATTAGCTATATTAGCTGTGACTTATAAATTGTGCGTCCTTGAAAAAACGACGCCATTTAACATGGTGATTTCCTCGACCCCCTGACTACTCTACACTGGGCGAGTATAATGCGTGATATGTAGTATGTCTAAAACGTTTTAATCGATATAATTAACATTTCCTTACCAATATTGTTCAACGTCGGTAAACAGTAGAATTGGATTACTAAATGAAAACATGTAATTTCTGGTAGTTGCTTGACAAATAGATTAGTTACTAATGTCAAAATATTGACATTAGTCCACCGCACTACATGATAAGGAACGAACAGGGTGTATCAGAAACGTCGTCGCCTTTTAGCGAAAGGTCATTGGAACAGCAAATTGAATACGCTAATTACACTAGTCTAACCAATGTCTGATTAATCTGAACGAATGTCGTACATTAATTGGATGATTGCAACAAGAAGCGCTGTCATAGTGGGCATGGGCGCCATCTATTTTGTAATATGTATACATAAAATGTAAGAAAACAAAACAAGATAAGTGCAACGACACAGATAATTAAAAAGAAAACGAAGCTAGAGTTAAAGAACTAGAGTAGTTTTTATTCCTAATGAATGTGTATATTGTTGCTGATTCATTTATCAGTGGTCGCTCTATTTGATCCCTATCAATAATTTATTGGTACAAAAACGTATGTAGCGCTACACTATGTACTACATTTGAATTGTTTTTCGTTCGATAAGTTACTAGGAGGACAAAGAAGCATACATTTTTTTCGGCTTGATGACAAGCCATGGTTATAAATATCACATTCGTAATGGACAACAAGCGGACTTTTGACATTTTCTATTTTCAGATTTTTTTTATCTCGTCAATTTTAAAGATGAGGGTATCAATTATTTGACACTAAATTTGCGTCGTTGTTACTGCAACAAAGCACAAGTACATTACGGACAAACAAATAATATGCTTGCACGAGCAATACTGAATTATACCAGTTTCTATTAGTTCACTCCGGGGATATCTTTAAAACTATACGCTGAAATGAATTACTGAGAATTGAGTATGACATTTAGAAGAGATCTGCAATTATTATACTGCGAGGTAGGCCAGCAGCCACAACATAGGCGTGCTTTTTTTTTTGCAATCCTATATGAGCTTAGCGAACTTTCCATATTCAAACACGCAATCCTATATTATATAGGATTCGTTAGCCCGGATAATCTTCGGGGCTTATGTCTTAGCGATTGTGTCAAAATGCCATTAATTTTACAACATTAATTAATAAAAAAAAATAAGACTTTGTACACTGCCACTGATTCGCTGCTGGAACTTGAATCATCCGGTAAAGTGCAAGCACATCCATTACGTCCTGCAAATCTCTGTTACGGCTGGAACTTGCTGTTGCTGCAGATCATAAAATATTTGTGATATTTGAGATGTGAATAAAATCATGCCTTAAAAAAGTTGTACACAAAACACTGTCTCGAAGTTACCAATTACAATTATACAACCATTTTTTTGATTGTGTTAGGATTTACAAATGTAATATCTCATATCTGGATTTAATTTCTGGCACACGCAATACAGGATTGTGGTAGGTTTTTAGTTGGGAATGCTTAAAGAAGATTTTGTTTTTCTGTCCTTCAGAAAGAGAAGTTCAAATTTGTTCTTTTTTTAAGTGGCAGCTACAAATAAGACAATTCTTTGTTAATAGCTCATAGCTCATTATGAACTTTTCTAGGGATTCGGTGCACAGATATATTTGGATTTCTGTACGATGTGCAATATGGAACTCCACAGTATTTATTCCCCCTAGTTTTGTTCCCAGTTTTTAATCTAGTTTCTTCTACTATCATTCTTGCACTTGACCTCAAAATCTATTCAATATAAAAAAATTTGGAAAAAATATTTAATTTCTATTAATTAAATATGGTCAATACTTTTCACAAGTTGTTTTTACGAAGGACAGATACAATTACATTTCTTAGACCGCAACTATATTTTTGGTTTACGTAATGAATTTGTTTACTGATATACGCTTTTTGATACATTTTTTAAGTTGTATACAGTAGAGTTGGGCAATTTAGTTCATTTGAGTGATCGATCAATTTAGTTCAAATCACGCTACTGAAGTAGTTCGCTCATTTTAGTTCAATTTAGTTCATTTTAGTCAAATTCACAGAAAATACAAAAAAAAACTTTGCCGTGGAAAATATAAAAAAAGATACACTCCCATGCAAATGAATGGGGGCAAGATTTTTTTCGTAAGGAGACTCGCATGGTTTTTGCTCGGAATTGCATGATATGGAATAGCTAGTGGCATCAAATAGTTTTTTTTCGGACGAAAACCGATGGCACTGATGGTCTCGGCACCATAGCCGCGAAAGGTGTGTAATGGTATGTTGTGAAATCTCTTATTATGGTCAATGTTAATTACACTTTCCGTTATCAAGAATGAACGCGAATAACTACAAAGGCGTACTGCAGAAGGCTCTTCCTTACTACGATAATGTATTTGGACCCGTGCAATGGACTTTACAGCAGGATAACAACCCCATTCACACCGCACGCTTGGTAAAATATTGTATCCGTACCCAAAACGTGCCTATACTGGAGTAACAACCTTATTCCCCTGATTTCAATACAATTGACACTGTTTGGGGATGGTTTTCACGGAAAGTATTTGAGTCCGGTAAACAATTTTTAGCTGTTAAATCATTACCAGCAGCCATCTAAAGCTACCTAGAATCTCTGTTTAACCAAACCGTATTTATGAAGTTATTTCCAACAAAATATGAGCGGCTAGACCCATTATTAACTAAGTTTAAAAAAAAAAAAATAGGTACCCTAGGCCTATACTATACTCAGTTGTATAGAGGCAGCAGCAGCATGAGCTGAAAAATAAATACTTATACACTGCCTAACTATACAGTTGTTTAGAAGCATTATAGCGAATTCTAATAAATAAGGCTGTAATAAATAATGGATCAACTAATTAAACAATACTACTTTTTATACAAATAATGGAGAAAAGAATATGTAGTCCCGGTTCTTGTATCGGTCGTGTGCTGCTTCCCGCTTCATCTGCTCAAAAGTGTAATAGACAATTTAGGTAATTGATCCAACAACGTTAATTCTGGGGTAAACGTCGTGCCACTGTGATACCACACAGTGCCGTATTGAGTATGTATACGTTATAAAAATGGTAAATGTTCATAATCTTATACACAACGGCTCACCTGAATCACTGCCATAAGACAGTTATCTGAGTTTTTCGCAAAATACGATAGATATAAGTGAAAGAACAATGATCGACGATAAATAAGCAACGATAAATCTTTTACAAGTGCCAATGATAAAATATTTTGACAGTATAAGGTAACAGAACTAGGTATATCGCGGTTTACTTATGTCGATTTCCATTGGGCAAGAAAAAGCAATTTTTTAAAGATTCAGACCAGTTTTTCTGCTCTAGAAATCAGCTGTCTGACAAATTCGTTTTCCATTGGGCGGAAAAAAAAAACACTTTTTAAGATTCAGATCACTTTTGCGAATCTCGATTCGAGGGCGAGATTCAAACATACTTTCACCAATTCCAAAACAAGAGACATTTGTAAACACAAATTGCAATAAAAAAAATAGCTGACTGTCAAATAACACACTAGACACCAACACAAATGCAAACAAAAAGTAATCTCATTTCATGTTCCATTGGGGCAGGAAAAATCTGAGATCTGAGAGCAAAACGGTAAAAGCCCAATGGAAATCGACATTAAAACGATTCGAAAACGTACATAATAAAATCTGTTCACATAATTGAAGGCAAAAATAACAATTAAGATAACAATACTTATGCGTATTTGTTTTAATTTATTAAATTTGTCGGTTAGAAGCTAAAGGCAGGGGTTAGACTGTTTCGGCAACCATTTGTCTGTTTCTGAAAGAGCTGACTACTATCAGGAGGCCCGAATTTGGTGTCAGAGCTAAGGTGTCGGTCTTTAATTCGGTGTTTTTTCTAACTCTTTAGTATGATCATGATTCATGAGATTTGGGTTATTTATGAGTTTATGACCAAAATAATGAGATCGAGGATGGAAGCTGCCGAAATTTAATTCCTTCTTTGTATTGCACATCATTCATATATCATATATATTAGTGCAACAGGTCCATTATAGAACTTAAGTCTAACTTCTCACAATCATTCTCTTCGAGATTTGTGTTAGATATTTTTGGGTATAGAAGGGACCTACAAATTGGGAATATAATATGTAGCCTTTACAATTTACATGAGACCACAACAAATAAAGCAGAAACAAACAAACCAAAAACGACTGTCGCTAACCCCCTCCAAAGAAGGCACAATCGGTAGGCCTCATACTACAGCATTTATAAAGAGAAGTTATAGATCCATGTTTAGTTTTTGAAGAACGATCGCTGCTCTTTTAATGTCGAAAACAATCTTACCGAGACATTTGATATTTAGACGTCATTTGCAGAACTCGGCGAGATGTCACTGGCGCGTTTGCAAATTTTAGATTTGGAGTGTAATCGCAAGTTCACAATTGTATTTGTAAACAACTACCAATTATAATTTACTTACCTAAACTCCGACTTTTCAAATATAGTTTTAACAATCTACATAGCTGTTCACCTCGGATTAACTACTTCACTCATTCAGTGAGAACACACTTAACTCTACCCTAATCCCTTCAAAGCACTTCATACAGTTCTTTTTTATACAGTAAATATGTAGTACATTACCCAACAGCAGTTTCTTTGATTGTCGCCTTTTCTAACAAGGCTTAACACAGCTACAAAATTACGTTGACTCTTTGATATTTTTATTTAATTATATTTTGTTTTCTTTTTACAGGGCATGAATACGATGTGTTATCAGATTTACCAAATCTATCGAATCTAGGTTTAGTCAGATTAAGAGAAAAACGACAAACGGATTCAAAAACACAATACCAGAGTATACCACAGAATCCTAGCACATCCCCAAACCAATCTGGTAATAATACAACAAATGTTGATGTTAAACAAGAACCACCAGGCAGCAATGCGGCACAATCGTCAACAGCAACACCTTCAATTATTGTCCCTATTGAGGCGAATAAGCCATTGCTTGGTGTCAACGGTACGGGTCAACGGAAAGATTTTCCAGAAAAATCCACTACAAAGCCAGCTGTCGTATCCGAACCAATCCAGGCAGATTCAAAAAAACCGACCCAATTCCCCAAAAAAGCATTATCTGCCGCTACTGCAGCAGTGCCATCAGTTCTAGTCTCCACCGAAAATCCAGATGAAGTCGTCAAAACTGTCGATGTACCTGAAAATGAGACGTTACAAGATCTTCAAAACAGAAATTTCACGGTCAATCAAACCTCGGTGAGTGGCGGTTGCAAAGTTAAAATCGATTCATACATTTTATTCCTAAAAATAGGACAATGACTACCTCTGTTGAGTGGCACGTACTGTAAGTGTGTATTTATTTATTTATTATATTATGTGCGTCCATTTAACCCCCTCAAACTCACCCTTAGATTGGGTGGCCGTGTGGAGTGAAAAAAAGAGTTTCCCCAGATTGCATGTTAACATGGCAAGGTTTTCAGTTCAGTATAGAGAAATTGCGTTCTTGTTAAAAATCCAAAAGTCAACCCGGCATAGCAGTTTAGAAGTGAAATAAATATTTGTAATATGTACTCGGCTGTATTGTACTGTATTGTTGTTATTATATACATACCAATCCAGTCAAAGAGAACTTGTTTTAGATATTTAGAGAAGTATATGAAAAAGGAATCTAAAATATTACATAATACAATAGTACATAATTTGTCTAATGTTATTGTTTTTATAAATTATTATTTCAGATAATAACAAAAACTTTTAGACACAGTAGGAATGATAGCTACATATTTCAAACTACAACGCTAATTCATCATCAGACTCCTTTTATGTGATTGTTTGTTGAATAGTTTGAATTCTGACACTTGGGAAGACATTCCTGTTTCCCCTGTAAGGAAATGAATGAAAATTAACTTAAGGTATTTTTTTTTATACTAGCGCCCGTAATTCGTTCTGCTGCCGTTTTATTATTTTAAATTTAATTTATGATTTTTTTGAGTGTTTATTATTTGAAATTTTATTTATGATTTTTTTTTTGTTGAGTGTATATTATTTGAAATAATTTTATTCATGAGCTTATTCTTGATTTTTAAATTTTCTGTCCGTTGAAAACACAAAAGCGTCCAAACGAATCGACCTAGGTTCTAGGCGACTGATATTTTGTGAGAGGACTTGTATTTACCGTCGTGTCGGCAGGTTGGTATTCGAAATGGACTTTATCGGTCGAGTAGTTCTAATGCCTCCCATACAAAATATTTTTACCTATTGGACATTTTTACTTATTATATAATAATATAACTAATAATAATATAACACTCAAAACACAAAAGTATAAATAATAATATCAAGCACTTCATTAAATGTGGGCGGGATTGAATACGGGGCGTTGCACCTCTCATATACAGTTAAAACAGGAATAACATATCTTATAAAATTCATACCTACTCGCAGAAATTCTAAAACAGCGAAAGATTGGTCTGATCCATCATCTGAGGTGACCATGTTGTGTAATAACATTAATTTATTCCAAAACGTAGACATAAACAAATTCGTGTCACTTCACTGACACATGAAACCATAATTAAAGTCACAACACAATTTCGCTTTCGTTGCAACTATGAATGCTTCGGATATGTACACAGAAGGTATTTTATTGCACTACTACACTACACCGATTGTATTGTAATGAGTCATAATTCTGCACCAACTCTGTTGACCGGGTATACCTCTGATACTAGGTCGTTGTTGTTTTTATTTTATTCTCTAGTAAAACCTCTAACTCTAGCACTACATTTATTGCTGTTATTATTTCCTTCATAATTATTGTTATAACTATTGTTATATCTTGTGTTATTTGTAAATATTTGATTATAGTTGAAATGACTGTATTGGTATATACGACATACCTTACCTATATTATTGGTTCTGAAGCTCATAATCTTGTTGTGTCTGGAAGAAGCTTTCACACCACTAGCCATTGTTACAGCTTCATTGAAGGCGGCAACTCCCGATACTAATTGTCTACTAACTTCATTTAATCCATTTTTAAAAGTCCAAATGGTACATAGGACATTTTGCAAAGAATACAGCCCTGCAAACAATACAGCCAAACAAGGTGTTGGCAAATGGCACGTTCTATATGGCTTATGCAACAGCGACCATTTCCCCACTGTGGTATCCGTAGTATTCGACCAACAAGAGGATGCATCCACGCCGAATCAATATACAAAACTGACCTTGCTGATTGGGACATGTTTATGAATTTCATAGATACCTAACTTTCAAAGAAAATACTACTCTACCGTAAAAAAAGCCATCAATGTATCCAATTTTGCACATACTCCAAATCTGACAGTAACCCCAAGGGAGGTTGCAGGAGGGCAGCATACCCCCCATACGTATTAAACTGCAAATTATTTTTGGGCTTTATTTCCATCTTGCTGTTTATTTTTGGGCGCTATGCATTTTTTTGGGCGTTATTTCCAAATCGATTTGGGCGCTATTTCCTTGGGCGTTATTGCCTAACGCCATTTTTTGATCTATATGAGAATGCCAGTTGAACTCACGCGTATTTTTATTTGAATTCTCTAACAGGACCATCATGTATACTACAACAGTACAATCTACATTGACAAGGAACAAGCGGATGCGTTTTGGGACTCATTCAAGACCGTCACTCCACATACAATGCTATCAGCTTCACATCGGCGAGCAATGGTAAATACATGCCAATATCGATACAATACGATTTATTAACTTACTTCGCACTATTTCTCAGACTGTAGAACTTAGTTTCGATTTTCCCTTCTATGGTAATCCAGTTAGAAATGTCACAGTCGCAACAGGGGGCTTTCTCTACACCGGAGAGTACGTGCATTCGTGGTTAGCCGCAACACAGTATATAGCACCGTTAATGGCGAACTTTGACACGAGTCTGTCTAATGATTCGTTCGTGAGATTTTACGATAATGGTTTGTTGTTAACACGCATGTACTCTATACAACTTCCTGCAATGAGTTCTTCTTCTTTGTAGGTACCGCATTCACAGTTATTTGGGAAAAAGTATCGTTACAAGATAAACAGGAGGTTGGCAAATTTACATTCAGCACTACGCTCCATAAGAGTGGTGACATCGTATTCACATACTTTACCGTTCCAATACTGATTAATGCAATTCAAGATGATAAGCATCCAGTTAAAGTTGGCTTGTCTGATGCGTACATAATTGACAAAGTTGTTTTCTGTAAGCAGTGTATCTCTGTGATAGTGTCGGAACACATTGGCTAATATATAATTTACTTGCAGTTGCCAGAAGAAAAACAATCTACGAATATCACAGAGTGAATTTCGGCAGTAACGACATTAACAACTCAACAGTTATTTACTTGAAAGCGCTACCGACTTGCTTGAGCTATTCAGATTGTGCATCTTGCATAGGCCATGATACAACATTTGAGGTATGTATGTTTGCTGGTCGAATAACTCTGCTGGTTCTGAAACACTTTATTTTTCATCAACAGTGCACGTGGTGTCCCGTTTTAAATATATGCTCAACGGGAACGGATAGGAAACGCCAAGACTGGCTACATAAAGGTAAGTTTCATGTTCCTGTTGTAGAAACTATATACAGAATCAAATTGCCACAATCTACTTTTAGGGTGCGATAGAACACAAATTAATTCTATTTCGCAATGTCCCGCCCTTGGTCAGACGGGCAATAATGCTGCACAGGCGGCAAACACTACAATTACGGACCACAATGACATCAGTCATACCGGCGGCAATTATTACCCAGTGAAATCCAATGAAGATAGTTCTGAGATACCACACACAGCGCATTCAGTGCTTCCAGTCAATAAGGCAGCCACTTCAGATGCGTCCACAGCAGAGAATGGTGAAACGCATAGCATGGGCGTAGTTTTAGGTTTTATGCTACCAATTTGTTTGGTCATGACAGTTCTCGTTTGGGTTTTATATGCCTACCGCAATCCACACACTAAAAGTGGACAGCTTTTGATTCAGGTGAGTCGGTTATTTAATGCTATTTCTTTAATTGCGCTTCATCGAAAGCGCAAAATGAGAGCGCGCCGAATAAACAGTTTAAAATGTTTCTCTAACTCTTACATGCAGACCAAACATCTTCAGGTTTGTATATGTAATAGAAGTTAGGATTTGATTGAATGCAGTTGGTTATTTTATAGCACAAGTTGATTAGCATGCCACTAAAAAGTTAGATTTTGTTTCAAGAACTTACTTCAATAAGTAAAAAGGATAATATTTACTGTCGATTCTTAGACTAGCTTTAGACCCCTTCGCCTTAGACCCCTCGGTCAGTAGTCCAGCACCCATGTTGGCTGCGTAGTTGCGTACAAATTACGTAACGTAAGGGAATAAATAAAACAGTTTGTCCTGACTGATTGGAGATTGGTGATCCACGTCCAGCACAAACGATAAGAGGTAGTAAGTTAAAATTTGCCAAAGTGAGCACTTAGAAGTGATTTGGGGAAATTCAAACTTTCTATGGGAAATTTGTATTTTTCATCCGATCGATTTTAAACTCGATTGGTGTACTCCAAATAATTTTTATACAAAAAATCAGTTTTTCTGATTTTGGAAATTGGACCCGAGTTATTAGCGACGGGAAAAAGGGTATTTAATTTGTATGGGTACGTTTTTTTACATCCACATATTGGCACAGCGTTGGCGGTTGTATCTTCTTAGAGTCCATTCACACCATATGACTCCGAATCAATCACAATCAAGACGAATCTGATTCGCATTCGAAACGGCTTCATTGCTGCGGAATCTTACCGGATCAGATTCGGATTGATTTGGATTCGTTTGGTGTGAAGGAGCCCTTTTCCTAGAAGTAACTCTAGTAACTCTTTCGTGAAGGGGGGTTGTCGGTTCTGTTTTACCTTTCGGAGGGACAGCGGTCACCATCCAGGTTTGGCGACATTCACTGGGCTTCTTTTCGGTCCCCTGATTTATCCATGTGCGATATTTTCTTGTGATGTCATCTCAAAGCACGTGTTTACGAGCACAAACCCCGGCGCGTATCGACCGACAAATATTGGAAAGAGTAGATGCCAACTTCAAAGAAGTGCATCACTAATTGTGGCCACTATGATTTTCTTAAATGCTTTGAAAAGACCAATCAGAATCTGGCAATTCATTTTTTTTTTTGAAACATTAACGATCTTATGATTTTTTTAAAACCATCCTACCTTTATGCCGGATCCTGTTCCTACAATACTTTCCTTACCAACACGTTTCGCGAGCACAAACATTTAGCGTTCTACCTTTTTAGTGGCACCAGAGTTCCCTTAATGTAGTTCGAGTCATTATGTTATTCTTTTTCATCATAGTTCGTTTTGTGTATGAGTTTAACATGTAAAATAGAAGCCATCACTATCCTCTCTTATCCATTTTTTTATCTTGTTTAATAATTCCTCAAATACAACCACCACGTGTTTAATACAATTTCAGTACCGTCCAAGTCAATGGTCGTGGAGACGAGGAGAAGCAAGATACACAGCAGCTACTATACATATGTAAACTTAAGAACAAAAAAAATTCTCTAGAAAATTCAGATATAAACATAAACAAAGTTAACTTTTGTGCGCAGTGTAAATTCGTTGTTTGTTCATTGAAATGGACGGCAATCTTAAATAACTGACAAAAGTATCAAATTGGCAGCCATTGACATTGTTCATATAATAACAGAAATGCTAATTAAACCGATTCAAATAATTTTTCGACAACAAATAAACTAAATAAGTTGTGCAAAATTAAAAATTAATTCAGACCTACCAATAATTGTCTAGTTTTCCGCAATATATATGAACGATCTCACTTGAGCGAGAAAATGATCGAACTCCAAGAACAGAACACTAAAAAGAAAATAATTATTAAAAGACAAGACAAAAATATATATGTACTAGCTGTAGTAGAAAAAATAAGGTAATTTGTAGGAGTTGTATTTTTTTTAAAGTTGATTGTTTTTGTAAAATAATATTAGGGTTATCACATTATTGTTTTTACGTTTATTATTATTTTGTATTTAAAGATTTTTGTAATTAAATAAAGTAAAATTGTATGATTATTATTTTTTATTTATATAAAAATATATTATAAAGTTGTTTTCTTTTATTTAACAATTGTTCGTCCCCTACACCATATCAATAGTGGCAATATACATTCAGCTCAAGGAATATACGTATACAAAAGAAAAATAATCTGTTCATACAACATTTATTGTTTCTTATATACAATACACCGTCAGTGAGCATTAATAAAGTGTTTCCTTTTTTTCTAAACAATCATGAAAAGTAAAACCCAAAAGTATTTTTATAAATTATACATGAAAAATATTTAATAAACAAGCAAACAAATTATTTTCGTAACTAATAAGGTAAATTGTCAGCTTTAAGCATGTGACAGACGGACAAAGAAACATTTGTTTCTTTGAATTCAAATCGCAAGCCTGACAATTTGCCCTTAAGTCATTTTATATAGGTTTATACAAAAAGGAACAATCACCGAAAGAAAACAAAAATAAATAAGCAACCAAATTAAAACTTGTGTTTGTGAAAAAATGGATATATATAATATTAACTGATCAATTAGTGATTCCCAAGCCTTATATAATTCATAAAACAAAATGAAATTAAATTTTGAACATTTTGTACACGTGTTAATGATATTCAATTGAATAAAAAATAAATAAAAAGTATACAAAAAAATAAATTAAGCAAAATTAGTACTATAAAGAAGCTTTTCTACTTGCTACACAAAAACAAAACTCTTGTCAATGCCACCCCTTTGAATTGACTTTAATCCGTCTTAATTGTTCCCATCCTCCTTCACACTTCATTCCTAGATGTGGTAGTCACCAATATTCGAAGAAAATAAATATGAAAAATAGTTAACATTTATTGCTCACCGTATACACATGTTTTTATATGGATGTATGTTTGAAAGATATATGAATAGGATTTAAAGATTAGTTATATGTATAAATGTATTTTTTTTTAATACAACCTAATTTTTGCAAATAATTTTGATGAAGAGAAGATAATATATATAAAAATAAAGAAAGACGAAATGAGATTCTTTTGGGAAAGCTACATTTACTTGCTACAGGATGAAACAGGATTTGTCATTCCAGAGCAGACGCCAAGACAAGATATCACGAATTCGAAAACGAAAAAATTGTTGTGACGTTTGTATATTTACTGCGGCTAGGTAAATCCACATATTTGAAACGAAAATTATCATGGCTTTATTTCCCAGCCTTTAGCAGTGCAAGACTTATGTTGAATTATGCTTATTTGTAGGTACATACATACTAGTGCTCTTGATTTTACCCGGGTAATACCCATCTGAACAACTACCCGGGTATCCGGGTACCTGGTAAATGCGGGTATTACCCAAGTTCGCGGGTACCCGGTAGTTTCGGGTAATGGTAAAATAAAAAAATTGTAGATTTTTTGTTTGTTCCACTATCACGTAAGAACTACTAACCCGATTGGTATGTATCTTTTTGGAAAAGGTAGGCCTTATCAATGGGCACCATATAGGGTTTATTTGGTTAAAATTGGACAAAGGTGCGTGGCACCGCCCATACAAAAAAAAACATTCAAAATCTTATATCTCGAAAACCGCCGAATTGATTGTGTTGAAATTTACAGACAATCTTAGGTATTGGCCCAGGAGTATTGCTGTGAAGATTGGTCAAAATTGGACAAAAGGGCTCGGCACCGCCAATACAACAAAAACATTAAATATCCATTAGTTCGACCACCACCTAATCGATTGAGTTACAATTTTTGGACAATCTTAGGTGTTGGCCTGGGAGTGTTCACTTTTCTTCGACAGTCATGGCCATGGGAGCCAAAGTTTTTAAAATTTGTAACATTGATATGCATTGTCCTGATAGACAAGAATACTATCTAGGCAATACGATTCCTGGAAATTTTGACTTTATAAATTTTAATTTTTTTATGCAATTTTCATCCTTAAGAAATTTTCTAAAAATTATGGCAACTTTTTTACGTACGATCAACAGAAGTTACCTATAGAAAAAAGCCATATTTTGTCAGACAAAAATGGTCAAAAATGAGTTTTGTTAAAATCGTATACATAAGTATATGTGGGTATCTACTACTGTTTTCGAGAAAGAGCCAATTTTCAAAAGTACCGTTGTTGGACATTTTAGCGAGAAACATAGTATGCAGTCATTTTGAGCATGCTTACATTAACTCAACTATCAATTTTCGTTAAAACCATTTTCCAAAAAATCTAAATTCTAAAATTAATTTGTTTCGTAAAATTTGTATATATGGTTTTTTGGTTATGCTTACTTACTTATCGGGCTCCCGACCCGGGCTAGCATAACCAAAAAAAAAAAAAACTCAACAACTCTGAATACGAAGTTTGAAACAAATCCGATCAAGCATTTAGGCTGCAGGCCTATGGGACAGACAGACATACGGACAGACAGATTTGCGAGACCAACTTTTTTGAGTTCCCCCATCATCGTAATATCAGAATTGATTAAAATCGCGAGTTCGAAATTTTGTACGAAAAGAATACATAGGTACATGTAGGTATCTATCTTTCTCTTAATACGTAAGTATACGAGAAAGTTCAAAAGTTATAGAATTTACGAGCATAGCCCGTGCACACTTCGTGGTGCAAAATTATGGGCACGCCCGGCCCCTTTGTCCAATTTGGATCAAACCATCATTACAACCATTTCGAGCCAATATCAAAGATTCTCTGAAAATTTGAGCTAAATCGGTGCAAAACTTTTCGAGTTTTTGATGCATACACAAACCAACATAACAATTTTATATAAGTAACTATGCAATAATCAACATACGCAATTGCGGGACACACTTTTTTAGACTTCTGACTGCGGTATACGAAAATCCTAAAAATACGTACGAAAATGTTATTTGTAAACGTGCTTGGAGATAAAAAAAAACTATGCGGGTACCCGAAAAAACGTGGGTACCCGAAAAGGAGCGGGTACCCGGAGTAATCGGGTACCCGAAATTTTGGTACCCGGGAAATACCCGCAAATCTCGGGTACCCGGGTACCTGGGTAGAACCCGGGTATGCGGGTATCAAGAGCTCTAATACATACAATGTTGGCCAAAACTAAAGCAACATATCTACAAAAATGAAGGCCCCTATTGTGAGTGTCGATAGTTGATCGTTGATCGACAACCGTCGATCGATAGACAACTTTGATTGTCGATTGCGATTGATATTTGTCGATTTGACAGTCGCTTGTAGTCGATTACAAATGTCTGGTCGATGCTTTCTCTTGGAAGTGAAAAAATTTTGTGCGTACGAATAGCTAAAATCAATCGACGCAATCGACAATTGTCGTGACGATCGCTGATCGACAATCACAATAAGGGCCTAAGTTCTTGAGTAGAAGAAGAAGGGAAACATTTAGTGCAGTATGGCAAGCCAGGTGGGATAACACAACAAAAGGCAGATGAAGCCGCAAACTGATCCCCACCATCGAGGTCTAGACAAACAAAAAAAATGCAACTATCAACTTACGCAGTTCCTGTTGGGGCACGTCCGCTATCGAAAATACTTTCACAGATTTGCCCATGATAGCTCGCCTTTTTTTACCGAATGAAGAAGATACGGAACACGCAATCACCCTTATAACGGGTTTTTCAATAAGAGCGCTACAAAAGTTTTTTTTAATAAAACAAAAACGGTTTTGGATATCAATGAAATTCTTTATTCCTGTGAAAGTACGTTCGATGCCATTATGTATGAAACTCGATTTCTTTTGCATTACCCAATTTTCGACGGTTTTCAAGCATAAATCGGCCGATACTGCTGCAATTTCACGTTCGATATTCGTACGAAGTTCATCAATCGCCGCTGGCTTGTTGGCATAGACCATAGGCTTGACGTAGCCTCACAGGAAATAGTCTAACGGCGTCAAATCGCACGACCGAGGAGGTGGATTCAAATTTTTCCACTAGACGCTCAATTGTTGATCTGCTAGGACGATTATGACGACCATAAATTGGACGTAGCGCTCTTAACGTTGAGGCCACTGACTCCGAATTTCGGTAGTAAATTTTAATAATCACCCCTATTATCGTCGTCGTCTGTCGCAAACGACTGGCGACGTTTGTCGTGTCGAGTCGTTTGGAATTTGGTATTGCAACTGAAACGACTCGACTCTCTGAACTCTCACATTCCACATACATTCCACAAACTATGACACATGTGGTTTGTCATTTCAGTCGACGAATTTATACTTTGGTCTTGTGTTTTGTTTGTGACTTGGTTGATTATTTAATAAAACAAATCAAAAATGAATAGTGTTGAGAAGTTTTTTGAAAGCTGTAATGAAGAAGAAAACCAGAAAAAAGAGCTGGTAAAGTGAAGGAAAGGAATTCGAACCAAATGCAATCCATTGGATTTGCCTGACGTTGTGAGTGGTAGAAATAATTTAAATTGCAAACATTGTTTTAATTACAATAATTATTTTCAGATTTAAATTGTATACAAGACAATTGAAAGATAAGGCTATTTCGTCCTATTGCCGATTAACATCACGTTTTGTTAGGCCCTTTCTGAACGATTTTGCCAACGGAATATTTTTCTCCATTTCTTTCACTAACTGTTGAAATTGTCTTTTGTTTGTGATTTTCATTTTAAAGAATAATCTTTCGTTAGTTAAATATTAGATACACATACTTTTCTTTAACCCTTGATCGCGCAGTTGTAAAAAATTAATGCAATATAGTTGCAGCTCTTTTTATACCCCTGTGGCACATCCGCAGGGATACAAAAAACGATACCCAGGTACTGCATCCTTCCGCTTTCTGGGTTTTTCATCATAAATGATTTTATGGCCTTAATTAGGGTCGTCGTGTAATAACTCATTACTTGTGCGCGTTGATTTATATGATCCAAGACAATTGTTGCGAAACAAGATGAACAAACACAAAATAAAAGAATTGCGCAGAAACGATGCATTTTCCATGCTTTCACGATGCAGTAAACAAACCAAATGACAATTAGGCAGGTAACTAGATGTCAGACACCAGCTGTCACAACAGGGTTGGTGTCAGCGTTGCCAACCACTTTTGACGAAAAAATGCCTAACTTGAAAGAAAAAGATGCCTTTTTCAAAAAAATAATGCCTAAAATATTTTTTTTTGGTAAATAAATTTAAAAATTAAACAAAAAAAAAAAAAACTTAAATTATCAAATCACAGAAAAAATTCTTAATAGGAACAAAATTCATGACATTTTAGTTTCATAAGCAGGTAGGTACAAAGTATTGAACACAAAACAAACATAGTTTTCGCCCTCAGATCGCTTTGGTCCTTTATTACATTGGCATACATTGATTTTTGAAACAAGGATATATGTGTGTTTGTTTGAATTACAGATCATAGCCGTTTTTATCTTTAAAAAGCGACTTTGTGTACAGAATTCCACTTAAAGTTCTTTAATAATGTTTAAAAAAATAAAAAGTCAGGTATGTTGAATCCAAAAAAATGAAATGAATATTTGAAATAAAAAAAGATGCCTTTTTGAAAAAAAACAAGCCTTAAAGCCTTAGCTATTGAAATAATGCCTAAAAGGCATGAAAAAGCCTTAGTTGGCATCGCTGGTTGGTGTCGAGGGTATAAGCTAAACTGGTATACTGCGAATACAAAAAAAAAAAGCTTGCATCTCGTAAAAGAGAAAGTTATTGAATTCAAAAAAGCGGTTATTTTGACTCTGGCAAAATTGAGAAGATTGAATCGAGGAACGGTTGAACTTGGAAATTCTTTGTCCGACGCTTGCGCAGAGAGACACAAAAAATAAAGCAAAAGCCATTAGAAATTCAAAAGCGCAAAGAGTTGGTCGGTTGAATTGAAATACCAAATTTTATAACGAAATTCGAGAGTTTAGATTAGAAGTTAAAACAAAAAAAAAGGAAAAGAAAAAAAATCGTAAGAAAAGTCTTTGTAAAGTAACGCCGAATAATCTAAATTCAAAAAGTGAAGGGTAAAGAAATTCCAAGTCCCTAAAGGAAAATAAAGACAGAAAAACGAGATAAAATTTCCAAAGGTACGTAGATAGAGTATGTTATGTACCGATAATAATTAAGGTTTATTTTATGTGTAGGAAAGCATAGTGCGAAAAATACCCGGAGTGCAGGGCGGCGCAACGAAGAAAAAAGCGTTGGCCCTCGAAATTCAGTGGAAGTCCCATAAATTATCCTGGATTTCCTAATTACTATAAAATAATTCTGGAACACAGTTTCTGCAGCATAAAAGCGGTAGTTTGATACCGCAACCAACAACCGCACCGTAGCGCAAGTGGTAGAGCTGACGGTAAATCGTCGCCCCAAGCCACAAGTCCCGGTTCGATTCCCGGCAGCAGCAAATTTTATTTTTTTATTTTATTAAGATTTTTTTGAATTTTATTTTTGCCAACGAAAAAATTGCTAGTTTTTTTGTCTGAAAATTAATGTTTAAATTTTGCATTAAATCCTTAAATCTGCGTTAATTATATATTACCAGTAGAGTAACGTAAATAAGGAAAGATACAAATTTAAATTTCTAACTATATACTAACAATTGAATTAAAGCCCAAGTGATACAGGTACAACAAAAACAACAAGTACAACGCAACCTGGAAGCTGTGGCCACAACGTCGCCAGTTGCTGAAATTAAGGGGTGAGTCGTTTTGGACATAAATTCAGTAGTGATATAGAAAGAAATTTAAAAGGGCAGGGGACATTTGAATTAAGGTAAAAGAATAGAGCACGAAAATTAGAAAAAGACGGTAAAGAAGCCCATTGATATCGTGAATATACAATTCACGCAAAAATAAGGATTTCTGAAATTTTGTTGATAAAGTAACGTAAACTTAAAAAAAATAACGTAAATAGTAATTGAAATTGAATGAAGTAATTGAAATTGAAGATTTTTGATGAATAAATTGAAATTTGTTTGAATATGAAAGTGCAATTAAACATGGGTTTTAATTAATTGGGGTATAAGAGGATGAGGTGAAGGTTGGGAAAGGGAAGGATGAAGCTGGGATAAAGGAAGAAGAAGATGCCATGATAAGGGGCTGCCAAGGCGAGTACGGCGGCCAAGGATGGGTGGGTTTAGACAAAATCTCTCGCAGCGTAATACCAGCAAACGCGAAGTCTGGCATGATATTTTTGTGACGTGCCTAGGTCAAGCTCCTACGCCCTCCGGCGAGCAAAACGACCGGGACCAACATGCCAGCAGGGACCTAGCGAAACAGCGCGTTACAAAATGGCGCCCAACGTGTAAGCTGTAAAGACCGATGCCTCGGCTACAAAATGGCATCTTCAGCTTGCATTTAGCTATCTTATGATAGGATAAAATTTTCTTTATGAGCTTCATTAGTTTTGTTTTATTTTAATTTTTTTTATATTTTTTTTTGATTTTAATCGCTGGTTCCATATATCATTAGTCCCGATGACTGAGTGGTAGACACGTAGTATCGCGTTGCAGTGAAATAATATGGAACCATGGGAAACTATAATTGTGTTCAAGTGTGTTGGAGTCTTGTGGGAAATTGTACAGCAAGTTCACACATGTCCTAACACACAAGGACATAATTAAGATGTTTTAATACATCCTTATTGCATTAAGAGACTCGGAGATGTTGAAGAACGTCTTTTAGCAGATCCTAATGCAAGTTTGGATGAGAAGATATTCTTGAGTCGTTGGCAATCATGCTTTTGGTTGTCCATGTCCTAGAAGAAAAAAATAGTAGAGTAAATTTATAGATTTTAGTACAGTAAATTCAAAATTTTACCGGAGTTAGTATATTTTACATTTTTTTAGTTTTTTTTGCTCATAGCACTTTGGCATCTTCTTCTTTCTCCAGTGTAGTTCTTCCTCAGCCGTAAATCTCATCCTCAACCTGTTATGAATCTGATAGTTTTTCTTATTAGACTTTTATTTTTTTTGATACTTTTTAGAATTAGCATATTTTTTTTTATTATTTTAATTAATCAAGTAGGTTTATTTTAAATATTATATCATTTTATTTTGAAATATTAATCATTTGGCGTTTTATTTTCTTGAATTTTCTGGTTTTTTTTTTTTTTTGTTTTCTGATTCCAATTGTGCTTCTGCTTTGAATACGATTTCCTTTCTCTTTTGCGGTTTTGCTTTTAGTTGGTTTCGTTGTTAGTTTTTTTTAATTTTTTTTGTCAAGTTTAGAGTGGTGCGGAAATTAGCGGTTGGTACGTCTATTGGTGATGAGTGGTACCGATCAAGAAGTTCCTCCAGACGAAGATCGAAATAGGTTTCACACGACAACAGCGTCAAGTTTTGAAAGGTTTATTGGTCGGTTTAATAACACTATTGACCGTTTCAATTTCGATAGTTCCCTGAATTAATCGCAAGAATTAAATTCCACTGTGGTCAACTCTTCGGCTACTATGTCTGAAGAGGAGCAGCAATTACCGCCCACCAATAATGGGGAGGACATGCCTCATCCCTCCCCAGCTACTGCCTCTGCTCCTGTCAACAATGAGTTGAACAATTTGGCAGATAGGATTGATAGGACTCTAACAATTAATCAAGTCCATTTTTTTCAGCAAATGGATGTGTTTATGAGTAGAGTTTTGAAAAGCATAGAAAAGTCGGGAAGCAATGCTCCAGGGCAAAACAATGTTCCGCCTTCCGCACCTTCTTTAGATCCTATAGTCTCCCACGCCAATCCACCTATCCAGCAAGTAAGCTTGGGTTCTCCGTCGCCTTCTAACGTACGAGGTGCGTCCAGCCTTAATTCTATGGAATCTTGCAGATTGGATAGGTGGAATATTAAATATGACGGTACCGAAAACATAACGGATTTTATATTCAAAGTCGATCGTCTGCAAACTTCTTCGTCATATAGCGACGAGCAAATAATGACAAATTTTCATTCGCTGCTCGCTGGAAAAGCCAATTCTTGGTTTTGGGCATTTTTGCGAAAGAACCCTAACGCGAGATTTGCAGACGTGAAGACAGCGATAAAGAAAGAGTTCGGCCGTCAAGAGAACGACGTGGATGTGTTCATGCGGTTGCTTACGAGAAAGCAGGGATACAAAGAGTCGTTTGACGATTTTTACGGAGCGGTCATGAACCTTAATGATCGTCTCAACGAGCCCTTCGACGCTAAAAAGTTAATCGACGTCATCCGAGCTAACGCGAAAGACAAACTTGGGGAAGTGCTCTTAGCAGCTGATATAAAAACACTCGAGCAGCTCAGAAGTAAGGCAAGAGAAGCAGAGCGGTTTCTGGCGAAAAGATCGTTTCAGAAACAAGTGCACGATATAAGTGTATGCGATTATGAATCTTCGTGTTCTGAAAGAGAGGAAGTAGCTGCTATAACACCAAGCAGAAAAAGGGTTTCCTTCTCAACACTTGTGTGCTGGAACTGTGATCAATCTGGTCACACACTCTATCAATGTCCGTCCCATGTTAGGAATCTTTTCTGTTTTCTGTGTGGAGATAAAGGTGTCAGTACCCCTGAGTGTACAAAGCATTCGGGAAACTACCAGGGGAACGAGGGAAGAGTCGGGGAGAGTCGTTCCGGAATGAACAACCCCGGCCCATCTCACCAATAAATTTCACCTCGCAGAATCAGGAGCCTTGTTCGCAAGTAACTCCTACCCAAATTTTAAAACGAATAGAAAATATTTCAGATAGTCACCCAATGAAAACATTTGCCTTAAAGTCTCTCCATGAACGCAAGCTGAATTACTATAAGATTCGTTCTCAGATAATGGGAACTGGTAGTAATTCAGCTAGCGAACATATACGGAAGTGCAGACATCGGTTCCGGAACCGCAAACAATTTCGCAAAAAGATCGTGGAGTCCATTATCTGTTCAGATACAGACGGTAGGATGTATGCCCAGGTTCAGTTGGGCACTGAACAAGTCTTCGGCTTGCTAGACAGTGGTGCATCTATCTCTGTACTAGGTAGTGAGTGTTGGGAGCTGGTAAAACGAAATGGATTCAAAGTGAATCCGTATAAGAACCACGTTCGTACTGCAGACGGAAAGTCTCATGATATCGTGGGATATTGCGAGGTGGAAACCACGCTTAATGGTATCACAAAATCTATTTCCTTTTACTTAATTCCCAACTTAACTCAAAAGTTATACCTAGGAATGGACTTCTGGAGAGAGTTCCACTTAATCCCACAGATCAGTGAAATCCGGACCGATGTCCTGTTAGAAGAAGAGGGGGTGAACTATAAGGAGCACGCAGATTTGATAGATCTAACCGCGGAACAAAAGATCCGCCTGAATGCCACAAAAAAGCTGTATCCGAATTTCGTCGACCTGGGTCTTGGTAGAACACATCTCGAAATTCATTCGATTGATGTTGGTAGCGCAGTCCCAATAAAGTCTCGGCACTACCCTTTGTCTCCGGTTCGTCAGGAGGAAGTTTTCAAGGAACTGGACCGCATGTTGGAACTTGGAGTTATCGAGGAGAGTAATTCTCCCTGGTGTTCGCCAACCGTATTAGTCAGAAAGCCTGGGAAAGTTCGGCTGTGTTTAGACTTTCGTAAAGTTAATGCAGTAACAGTAAAAGACGCGTATCCGCTGCCACATATTGACGGTCTTCTAAGTAGATTACAAGACACATACTTCATCACGGGACTTGATCTCAAAGATGCATTTTGGCAGATCCCGCTTGATGAAGAGTCTAAAAGCAAAACGGCATTTGCAGTACCTGGTCGGCCATTGTATCAATTTACAGTTATGCCTTTCGGGTTATGCAACGCCGCACAGAGGATGTGTCGTCTTATGGACCGAGTGATTCCCTCGCGTCTACGTGAGCATGTCTTCGTATACTTGGACGACCTGTTAATATGTTCGGCGGATTTCGATTCTCACATCCGAGTACTGACCGAGGTGGCTGGTTGTTTACGGAGGGCGAACTTAACCATTAATCTCGACAAAAGCAAGTTCTGCATGCGGGAGATAAAGTATCTTGGATACATTGTCGGTCAGGGCAGTTTGAAGACCAATCCTGACAAGGTGGAGGCAATGGTGCAGTTCCCTGTTCCCAAGACCCCAAAACAAATCCGTAGGTTTTTAGGCTTAACCGGTTGGTACAGGCGGTTCATTAAGAACTATGCAGATCTTGCGGCTCCTCTTTCTGATTGTTTGAAAAAGAAGAAAAACTTTTCACTTACACCCGAAGCGATCGAAGGGTTCAATAAACTGAAAACAGCACTGACATCTGCGCCAGTGCTATCGCAGCCGGATTTCGGTAAGCCATTTACCATCCAATGCGATGCGTCCTCGGAAGGAGTAGGTGGTGTCCTCTTTCAGCTCGATGAGGGTCAAAATGAAACTCCGATTGCTTTCATGTCAAAGAAACTCAATAACGCCCAAAAGAATTATACCGTCACGGAGTTGGAATGTCTTGCCGCTGTCCTAAGTGTACGAAAATTCAGGGCCTATGTTGAGGGACTTCCATTCCGGATACTAACTGACCATTCAAGCCTGAAGTGGCTTATGTCACAAAAGGAGTTGAGTGGAAGATTGGCTAGGTGGAGTTTAGAACTCCAGAGGTTCGACTTCGCTATTGAACATCGGAAGGGATCTCTCAACGTAGTACCTGATGCCTTGTCACGGGGTGACATGGAAGAAATTTCAGCGACGACGATAGGTATCGAGGTTGACTTGACATCGGAGGAATTTGACTCGGAGCAATATTCCAAGCTGAGAGAGCACATTACTGAAAATCAATCTGCTCTACCCGACCTCGTTGTATCGGGAAAATATATCTACAAAAGAGTGAGGTTCAGGACTGGTGAAGTGGGAGACGAAGACTCTTTGTGGCGTCTTTGGTTGCCCGAAACATTGACTCAAACTGCAATTGAAATGGCCCATAATACAATGTTATCTTGTCACAGTGGCTTTGCCAAGACTTACGCTCGTATACGAGAAAAATATTATTGGCCGAAAATGGTCAGTGAAATTAAACAGTTTGTAGGTCACTGTGAAATTTGCAAGTCTGTGAAGGCACCAAACACCACACTTCGTCCCCCAATCACCAGGCAGACAGTTTCAGAGAGACCAATGCAACGGCTGTACGTTGATTTTTTAGGGCCCTATCCCCGAACCAAGAGAGGTAATGTGTTTGTTTTTATTGTAGTGGATCATTTCACCAAATTCACATTCTTGAAAGCTCTACCGAAAGCGACTACAGCACGTATTGTGCAATATTTAGAATGCGACATTTTCCACACTTTCGGTACCCCTGAAGTGATCCATTCCGACAATGGACGGCAGTTCATATCAAATGATTTTATAAAGTTTCTGGCTGAGTACGGTGTGAGGCACGTGCGTACTGCCTTTTATTCGCCGCAAGCCAACGTTTCCGAAAGGGTCAATCGCAGTGTCCTTAGCAAGTTGAGAGTATTGATAGATGAAGCACAAAACACATGGGATACGCACTTGTCCAGCATCGCGTGTGCGTTGAGATCGGACATACACGATTCAATTGGTTGTCAACCTTATTATGCCTTATTCCAACAAAATATGATTAACCATGCTTCGTCTTATCGAATACTCAGAGACTTAAAGGCACTGTCTGACCCGGAAATTGTTGTCACACCGAACGAAGCCAAAACTATCCTTACAAGACTAAAAGTATCAAATAACCTAGATAAAGCGTTTGAAAAATCTAAAAACACTTACAATTCGCGTTCGAGGCAGCGAAACTTTAGAGAAGGCCAAGAAGTTTTCCATCGCAACTTTGCTCAAAGCAATTTCATTCAAGGCAAAAACGCGAAACTGTTGCCGAAATTCCTGAAGTCCAGAGTACGTAAAGTTGTAGGGAACTGCATGTACCACTTGGAAACGCGAAGTGGAAAACCAATTGGCATTTTCCACGCCAAAGATATCCGGCAATAAGCTAAAAGAAAAACAAATTGTCACAAAGCGTCACGTTCACAAATGTCGTTTTCCATTGGTTTCACTCGAGGATTCACTCATTCCGAAATCCAATGGAACAAGAAAACTACTTCTGGCTGACTACACTCACGCATTGGTGAAATGTCAAAAATTACTGTATGGCTGCTGCCAGCTGGCTTGTATAACATACATAAAATGCACTTGTGTAAGTGCTCCTCGAGTGGATTCTGACTTGAAATCGAGAAGCGAAATTCTCTCCTCAGAATCAACAGAAGAGTATTTTTTGTGCCAATGGAACGGTTTCAGAAGTGATTTTCTTGATTCCGGACGCTCCCGGACGCTTCTTTTTGCCCAATGGAAAACGACAAAAAATAAAGAATACACAATCACTTATCTGACATTGCCCGGCTGTTTAGAGTAAGTTCGGCCCCACGTTTTAGTAATAATCCGAAACAAACTGTAAAGGCTGAAATAAACACGCGCGTGGGTTCTAGTTTTGCAATTCTTGAATTAAGAATTCAAGAAAAGCAAAGCCCTGTGTTGCGAAACAAGATGAACAAACACAAAATAAAAGAATTGCGCAGAAACGATGCATTTTCCATGCTTTCACGATGCAGTAAACAAACCAAATGACAATTAGGCAGGTAACTAGATGTCAGACACCAGCTGTCACAACAGGGTTGGTGTCGAGGGTATAAGCTAAACTGGTATACTGCGAATACAAAAAAAAAAAGCTTGCATCTCGTAAAAGAGAAAGTTATTGAATTCAAAAAAGCGGTTATTTTGACTCTGGCAAAATTGAGAAGATTGAATCGAGGAACGGTTGAACTTGGAAATTCTTTGTCCGACGCTTGCGCAGAGAGACACAAAAAATAAAGCAAAAGCCATTAGAAATTCAAAAGCGCAAAGAGTTGGTCGGTTGAATTGAAATACCAAATTTTATAACGAAATTCGAGAGTTTAGATTAGAAGTTAAAACAAAAAAAAAGGAAAAGAAAAAAAATCGTAAGAAAAGTCTTTGTAAAGTAACGCCGAATAATCTAAATTCAAAAAGTGAAGGGTAAAGAAATTCCAAGTCCCTAAAGGAAAATAAAGACAGAAAAACGAGATAAAATTTCCAAAGGTACGTAGATAGAGTATGTTATGTACCGATAATAATTAAGGTTTATTTTATGTGTAGGAAAGCATAGTGCGAAAAATACCCGGAGTGCAGGGCGGCGCAACGAAGAAAAAAGCGTTGGCCCTCGAAATTCAGTGGAAGTCCCATAAATTATCCTGGATTTCCTAATTACTATAAAATAATTCTGGAACACAGTTTCTGCAGCATAAAAGCGGTAGTTTGATACCGCAACCAACAACCGCACCGTAGCGCAAGTGGTAGAGCTGACGGTAAATCGTCGCCCCAAGCCACAAGTCCCGGTTCGATTCCCGGCAGCAGCAAATTTTATTTTTTTATTTTATTAAGATTTTTTTTGAATTTTATTTTTGCCAACGAAAAAGTTGCTAGTTTTTTTGTCTGAAAATTAATGTTTAAATTTTGCATTAAATCCTTAAATCTGCGTTAATTATATATTACCAGTAGAGTAACGTAAATAAGGAAAGATACAAATTTAAATTTCTAACTATATACTAACAATTGAATTAAAGCCCAAGTGATACAGGTACAACAAAAACAACAAGTACAACGCAACCTGGAAGCTGTGGCCACAACGTCGCCAGTTGCTGAAATTAAGGGGTGAGTCGTTTTGGACATAAATTCAGTAGTGATATAGAAAGAAATTTAAAAGGGCAGGGGACATTTGAATTAAGGTAAAAGAATAGAGCACGAAAATTAGAAAAAGACGGTAAAGAAGCCCATTGATATCGTGAATATACAATTCACGCAAAAATAAGGATTTCTGAAATTTTGTTGATAAAGTAACGTAAACTTAAAAAAAATAACGTAAATAGTAATTGAAATTGAATGAAGTAATTGAAATTGAAGATTTTTGATGAATAAATTGAAATTTGTTTGAATATGAAAGTGCAATTAAACATGGGTTTTAATTAATTGGGGTATAAGAGGATGAGGTGAAGGTTGGGAAAGGGAAGGATGAAGCTGGGATAAAGGAAGAAGAAGATGCCATGATAAGGGGCTGCCAAGGCGAGTACGGCGGCCAAGGATGGGTGGGTTTAGACAAAATCTCTCGCAGCGTAATACCAGCAAACGCGAAGTCTGGCATGATATTTTTGTGACGTGCCTAGGTCAAGCTCCTACGCCCTCCGGCGAGCAAAACGACCGGGACCAACATGCCAGCAGGGACCTAGCGAAACAGCGCGTTACACAATTCAGAGAAAAGGCTATGTGGTCTCATTGCCGATTAACATCACTTTTGTTAGGTCTTCGTGAATGATTTTGCCAAAGGAATATTTTTCTGCATTTCGTTCACTAAATGTAGAAATTGTCGTTTATTTGTTGTCTCCATTCTGCAAAATAACTATAATTGTATCTTAGTTAATTAAAAATTAAGTACACATACTTTTTTTAACATGTAAAGCCAGCATACACACCGAGTTTTCACTCATGATTCTTCTTAATTCTCTTTTGGGCACTTATGGTGCATTTATACGTTTAGTGTTTTCGCTTTAGTGACTTGGATGTCAAATTGTCTTTGTTTCCCTTTGTTTATCATTCGTCGTTCGCGGTGGTAGCTGCAAACGTCTATCGCGACCGAGTACGGTTTGAGAATAAAGCAACGCTGCAAATAACGAAAGAGAGTGAAAGAGAACACAAGAATCGGATCCCCTGCACTTTTCATCCCCTTTACCGACACATTCTCGACACTAAAGTGAAAAACCGGTGCGTGTAAAAGGGGTCTAACCACTGCATGTAAATAATTTTTTTTCTTTTTTTTTTAAGGGAATTCCAAATCCTGGAGCACTCAGACCTATCCCGGTCCATTGTATTATCAAGCAGAAACCCTTTTTGGTGTAGTGGTGGAGAAGCCTGATATTATTCGTTTCTCTTTACCTTGCAAACGTAGAAGTACTAGGTACGGAAAAGAATGTATGTTTTTTCTTTCCACTGAAAAAGGGTAGGCGTTTGGGAAAAAATTCAGTTATATACCTTCTGTATATGAGAATACTTGAAGCACCCGTTTCTTTCTAACATATTGAAAAAAGCCTTGAACCTGTGTTTCTACGTAAAAGGACGTACTAAAGAAGTACTTCGTTAATACGTAAAAGGAAGTGCCTACTTAGGCTGGTGTTATAGCTATCAGGAAAATGCATCCGTAAAAAATTTGTTTCACTTTTTTGGAGCACTTAAACTCAATCGTTGAACTCAATCTTGGTCTTAAAATGTTGCTTTTGAATTATAAAACTAATTCGTTAAATTGATCTTTAAATTTTCTAAAAAAGGAATTTCTTTATTTTTCCGTACGAAAAACTTTTTCTGTTCAACTTCTCAACCAGTTTCACGAAGTATTCCACTGAATTCCTATGATATGCTATGGCTAAATGTGTCAGTTTTGTTCTGTTTCGTGTTTTTACGGATGGATTTTTCTGATGGCTATAACTGAAGCCTTAAAAAGTACTTTTCACCCCTTTTTTATTGGCAAATGAAAGACAGCCGTTTGACAATGAAACTACCTTTCCCAAAAACGTGTCGATAAGGATACGTTTCCGACGGATTCCACGATAGCAGTAGAAGGTGAAAGGGAATCGAATGGGAGAAGTGAAACTCAATTCCGACGGATTTCACGATAGGGGTGAAATGATCCTACGTAAAAGGAAGTACTAAAGAAGTACATCGTACCCATGCATGATACAACAAGACAAATTTCAATGCGCTATCATTGAAATTTTCATTTTTGATTTGTTACAACAAGACAAGATAGCGCATTGAAGTTTTCATTTTTGATTTGTTCTGCGCATGTTACGTCATAGTTGCGGAATGAACATTTTGGTATTTGCATGTGTTTTATATGGAAACTAATTTTCTGATTTGTTCGGCGCGGCGTATGGAAAAAATGTATAAAAAACCCCGTGTTCTGAATTGAATGAAAATAAAATTATTAAAAAACAAGTAGTTTAGTTAGTTATTTATTATATTTTCGTTTTCTTGTGTTTTATTCGGCGCGGCGTATGGGTGGTCTTCCAAAGCCATCTGAAGCTTTGATGATATACATTAATGAAACTATATGAACCACTGAATTGATTTAACTAGAATTTATTTGAACATTTATAGGAACAACATAAATCGTTCTATATAAAACACATGCAAATATTAAATGTCAAAATGTTCATTCCGCAACTATGACGTAACATGCGCAGAACAAATCAAAAATGAAAACTTCAATGCGCTATCTTGTCTTGTTGTATCATGTATCGTACCTAGGTACGTAAAAGGAAGTACTAAAGAAGTACTTTGTTCCTACGTAAAAAGAAGTACTTCGTTCCTACGTAAAAGGAAGTACTTTGTTCCCACGTAAAAGGAAGTACTAAAGAAATACATCGTACCTACGTAAAAGGAAGTACTTAAGAAGTAATTTGTTCCTACGTAAAATGAAGTACTAAAGAAGGACTTCTTTTCAACGTAAAAACATAGTACTAAGGAAGTACTTTGTTTCTGCTGGTGCCTTCAAACTATAGTAACAAATGTAAATTAACATTAACATACTAGTTATTTATTTTCTTTATTTCTCTAACCGACTGATCCAATTAGCACCCACTGAAAGTCAACAATGATTCGATTTCTTTTAAAGCAGTTGCTTTTGCATATTTTGTAAAATGTAAAGTGTCTAGACATCGGTCGTGATACTTATTGTCCAGGCATAAATAGCACCTGAATTACCTATGATAGAAAAAAACTGGCAAAAATAAAAGTTTGCAGAGTACATAAATCCGAATACTAATACTCTAAGAGAGCGCAAACACATTCACAAAAACATGGATTTCAAATGCAAAGCTTCTTTCTGTATAATATAATGTAGGTATATTGCACCTAATTTTCAAAATCTGGATGCTAGGGAAGCCATTTATGCAATCTCCTTTTGTTTTTTTAGCTACCGCTTGGATTTTTCTTCTTCTCATTTAGGCAGAGTGTGGATTGCGCTAAATAAAAATCCGAATACTATTTTTTTTAAACAAAATCCAGCAACCACCGGAAGTTTCCATATTTTTTCTAGTTTTTTTTAATTTTGCGATGGAATTCTTGAATTTAATGAGACGCGCTCATTATAGGAGTACTTGAATCAACATTTTGTATAGGTACCAACTTACCGAAAAAAATGGAAGTTTTCGTGGTAAGTAGAACTGTCAACTTGACGTTCAAAAAAAGCTGCATTGCTTACAAGTTTGTATTTTTTTAATGCACATTTCATGCAATTAAAAACATACTGATCCTATTAGTTACAAAGAAAAAGAAACAAACCTTGGTTTATTTTATAATAAAATGAGCAATCCCCAAGACGAATTATGTCCACCTCCCACCGAAGACGATGAACTCACCTTACCGCGAGCGAGCATATATAAAATTATAAAAGAATTGGTATATAAACAAAAACGAAATGCGCTAGACCACAAATAAATATGTGTTTAATATTTTAGGTTCCTTCCATTCGTGTCGCTAACGAAAGTCGAGAGTTAATATTAAACTGTTGTACAGAATTTATTCATCTCATTAGCTCGGAAGCAAATGAAGTGTGTAACCAGCGAAATAAGAAAACAATTAATGCTGAACACGTTCTTGAGGCGCTAGATCGTTTGGGATTCCGAGACTATAAACATGAGGCCGAGTCTGTTCTTAACGATTGCAAAGAAGTTGCAGCTAAACGGAGAAGACAAAGTACACGACTTGAACATTTAGGAATTCCTGAGGAAGAACTTCTGCGTCAACAGCAAGAACTTTTTGCTAAAGCCAGGGAGGAACAGGCCAGAGAGGAACAAGCTCAATGGATGAGCTTACAGGCTACAGCTGTCCAGCAAAGCGCAGAATTGATGCATAAACAAATGAAAGCTGCTCAGGGAACTCCTGAGGACGATGACGACGACGATGACTATTAAATCTGAATATACAAAAAAGTGAATATGTAAATCTTAATGTTGTTTTTAATTTAATATTCTAATGGGAATAGCAAGCCATATTCGTAGGTGAGTTGATATTCTCTGATAAATCTTATTTTCTTATTTCCGCAGCATCTTTCCATACTGTAAAGTGCAAGTGGGCCTTAAAATAAAATATATCAATTGTTATATACTGGACAAAATCAACGCTCCCCTTGATTCAATTATCGTCGGACAAACTAGTGTCGGGAGGAGCAGTTGTGAATATTTGTACCTACGTAATGTTCTAGACCACCAAATTCAGTTTATTTTTATTCTTTGCTAACTGACGGAGAACTCGACAAAACAAACTCAAGTCAGACAGCAAATCGCTCTTTATCTTAATTTCTTCATCGTCGAGGCGAGGCGTTCAGCATTCATCACAATTTGTCACATTATAAGAGCATAGACAGAGCAAGAGTTCCGAAAATGCTGTATTGACATGATGAAAAGCGTATTGACGCTTTACTTTCTTCGTCTTGCAACTAAAGAAGTAAATATGTTTCAAGTGAATCATGAGAGTAATGGTTCCGACATTTATTATGTCCAAACCACTGGGGCGCTTGCCTTACGATTATAGACTTCGTCTTGTCTTGTATAAGAATGAATCCATTCCTTGTGCTGCAAACACAAACGAACTATATATGGATATGTGGTTTGTGACTGCCAAAAGTCGACTGGTCTTGTAACAGCTTTCATTTAATCTGTTTCTACTGAAAAGCTTACTATAATACTGACTCACATGTCTTAGGGAGTATCATGTAGTAAGTATAACAATTATGTGGGACCCATAATATGATAGAGTGAAACTATTGGATTTTTATCCATATTTGGCATAATCGCATGGCACACTTAACTTCACCCTTCGTGTGAGTAGTACAACTAGTTTTAAGATCATTGATTGATAGTACACACCAATAGCCGATGATCCCTGGGACCATCTACACCAGCGGTTCCCAATCTTTTTTGATCCTTGAGCACTTTTCTGGAGAGAAATTCCTCGCGGAACACCTCGCATATTCCGTTTTTAGTAGTTATGGAAAACGCAACTTTTAACTCATTTTCGAGTTTGCCACAGAATAACAAAAACGGCAATTTTTTTACAACGGCAGTCAATCTTTTCTGAAGATTTTCCACTAAAATCCGGCATCTTACACATAAATAAATATTTGGCGCAACAGGTCCGTAAAGGCACGTCTAGCTTGTGAGAACAAGCATTTGTTTTGTGGGTTTTTATTTTTGGGACGAATGGAAGGATTGCCGAGTCCGAACGGCTGATTTGAGAAGCTTTTTCAGGACAGTTAGAGTCTCGGATGTTTGTACGACGTTTGCGAGAGATGGCGCAGTGGAAAAAAAGCTATGCCATTTTTGTTTTCTGGGGATCGAACCTTGGACCCCGAGCACAGAAGTCCAGCATACTGACCACTGAGCCACTGCGCCCATCCGGCATCCAAATATGGCTCTAAAGCTCTTCAGCATTTCTTGATTTTTTGGATTTTATTGCTCTTACGATTTGGGCCCACAAGTTTTGATTTGAGTTCAGCACGGGACTTTGCACGGGTCAATCCAAAACAATAATTTTGTTATCTGTAAGCTATTTCTTCACTCTCCGCGGAGTATGCTAAGGAACGTTGTGGTGTTAGAAATAATTTGTTTTTGGCATGTATGAAAAAAAGGGGTTTCTCTAATATGCTTTTATAAACGTGTTGATCAAGGGTCGACCCTTATACATACAACCAATGGACTAACACCGAAGCGAGAAAATGCACCGGAGACCATTACTTTTTTCCTCCAAGTCTTTATTAGGAGGACGCCTTACATAAACTTTTCCATCGGATCCAAATAAATTAAACTTGGATTTGGCACTCCAACGAACTTTTTTACATAATTGCAATGGTTTTTGTAAGTGGAGTCTTTCGAAATTCCGGCTCTTCCTTAGGTTTTAGGTTGAAATAATGTGTTTTTTTTTTTGTGGAATATGCATCCACGACGATTTTGTTCTACGACACAGTGCCTAATAGCCCTGGACGCCAGTTCTTGAAGGAGTTAAGGTGCAACAATCTCCCTAATTTTTATGGACATCAAAAATGGATTGGCCCTATTTGTCCGGCAAATCTTTCATTGGAGTAGTTTTGGGTCTAATAACCCTTCTTTAGCGGTTTTCAAATCTTCCGGTCTTCTTGGAAACGTATTTCCCCAAAAACAAGCTCCGTCGAGCTACCAAATCTTTTCGCTATCAACACCATTCATTGATTAGTTTCCATTTTGATAGCTCTGAAGTTGTGGAGTATCTATACGATTTATTTTTACGCATTTTTGTATTGTGTAATCAATACACAAATTTCATTGTTGCGAACGAAATGACAAAGTTTCAGAAGCACAAAATTAGCTAGTCTGATGGAATTTTCATATTTTTTCCCATCTTTCCGCGGAGCACTTGGATTTTCCTGGCGGAGCAGCAAGTGCTCCGCGGAGCACACTTTGGGAAACTCGGATCTACACTATCCCAAAAAATGGTCTTTTGGAAAGATTGCAGGCTGCCGTTCTAGCAATTCTTTTTAACACCTGTCATTACATCATAACACCGCTACAGCGTGGAACAGTCGGTAGGTAATCACTGAAATGTGATAAAGAAAACAATTGTTCTTGATAATTTTGCATTTTTTTTTTATTATTTTTTGCTTTTTTTTTTAATATGAATACAGTACACAGTAAATCTCTTTTTCGGTTGAGAATTATTTATATCGGTTCCTATATAGAATTCCTTGAACTTTACAACTACTTCTCCATTAATTTCATTTGTCATTCAACCTATCCCTTCGAAGAACAACATCTAGTTTTTTGTTTATTGTTCTATACTAATGCACATGCATAATGTTTAGAGTTGAAGTTGAAAATTATTTTTTTTATACAAAGTTTAGTACTACATATCTGACTAGACGATTGTTCGGGATTTGTTTCAATAATTGTTGGCTTTCATTAATTTTTAATATTTAAACATTTTTCTTTTATTTCTTCTGTTAATAATATGTAACAACATTTTGAAAAGAAAGCAATAAATAAACTAAGGAAGGTCAGTGATAGGTAAATTTAGGTAGGTACGTTAAATAGATCTTTAGAAATGAAAACAAAAAGCTATCACCAGCAGCTTCTAATGTCTAATCTATGTAAATAAACTTTTATGGATTCACAAAAATTGGATCAATTTTGTTGTAATGCTTGGTCGTTTCGGTAAACTTCAAGTTTTTACAAGTTTTAATCATTTGCCGAGTGGGTAAGTTTCTCTGAGAAATTTTGTAGCGACTATAGAAAGCAGGATTCCTTTTGGCCGATGATCAATTTGACTTTATGTAGTTGTTCTCGAAAATCTCCAATTCATTTTGAATATAGTTAGCTTTGTTGCGCAACAATTTGATTTGCTTTTGATTTCCCTCGAGAACCCCGAGAGATGTTTCGATTGCTTTCAGTTCTTCGTTCATGTCGGTGGTGGCGTTGTCGACAACGCGGCACAAGCGTGCAAACGTGCTGGAGAGTTCTCTGTGCGTAATAAAATTGTTAATAATATCCAAATAATAAAGTGTAATGTATGCCAACTTACTGCTGCACTTGATGACTGCAGTTGGCGGAAGTCAAGTCAACAATCATTTTTAGCTTTTTAGTCGCATGACGCACATACTGGCCCTTGAAAGCACGCTCCTTGGCTGAATTTGTCCACGACAGGCGTTCATACATGTAAATACAGCCATAGAGAGCACCAACACCAAGAAGCACACGCCAACCAATTGTTTTCAGCATCTAAATAGGAAATTTATTTCGTTTTTATAGCGCAACATAAACTAGCATACGTACGATTCCTGCAACAACGAGCCCACCTACGGTACCTTGTGAACCGATGGATGCAACTGCGAAACGTGAAATCATAGATAGTTGCTCTTGTGTAATACCACCTGCGTTGGTTGGCATAAGACAGAGAGGTGTTTCTGAAACCGGTGTTACTGGTGATAGCATATTCTATAAATGGGCGAGAAGTGTTAGTTGATATAGCATATGGTGGTGGTTGAAAAACTTATTTATACTTACGCTATTCTGACGATTGGATGCAATTGCAGGAACTTTCTTATTATGTCCCTTGACCTTGCCTGTGAATCTTTGGATCATGGCAGCTATACCCCATGAAAACTTAAATTCGAGGTCTTCTTGGAAGTCAGCACAAAGGTTCTGACAATTCAGTGAGTAGAGCATTTCGAAAGGCTGAGATCGCGCGACCACTTTTGTTTGAATTATAAGCTTTTCGCTGGGAACCAATGCGTGCATTCTATCTGTAATATGAAACAACAAGAGACATTTATGCATTGATTGGGAAAAATACTACTTATTCTTCAAAATGACCAATAGGGCTCGGATGGGCTTTCTTAAAGGAATATAAGAAAGCCAAAGTTTGGCACTGATTCTACAAAGTTCATATTAACAATGTACGCAATGCTGAAACTAAAATAATATAATATCCGCAACTGACTAAGCTTCTATCGAAGTGTTTAACTTAACTTGCTCCCAATGTTTCGCATTGTTTTTCATTTGTTATACCTACTATTGTAATACTGTAGTACTTTTCAATATCCCTGAGGAAGACAGAAACCTCTGTCGAAACGTCGGATGGGAAAACAAATTAACTAATTTGTTTCATTTCCACACACAATTGACCAAAAAAGCCGGAAAAAAGGACAGCTGTCCTTTAATATTATTAATGCTGTACTTAGTTTCTTAGTCCGTCTCTTAGTCCCAGGTCCCAGGCTAACTGATATACAGACACAGAGTACCAGCTGATGAGATAGCCCAGGCGAGAAAACATTTTTAAAATTGCCGCAACAGGTTCGTATTAATTTTTTTATTTTTGGGACGAATGAAAGGGACCTTCAAAGGGCCGAATTGGGAAGCTTTTCAGGACACTCAAGGATGTTTGTCAGACATTCGCGAGTTGTGTCGCAGTGGAATAAACCTTAAGCTGAAACTTGTGTATTCAAACCTGAGACCCCTCGCTCAGTACTCCACCACACTAACCACTGAGCCACTACTCCCACAGCAGTCGAATTACACAAACTGATAATGCTCCCAGTCCTAAGCAAAATATTATTTTCTGATACTAAAAAATTCAAATTCAATGGCAGTCCTCTTCATTTCAACAACAGTTTGAAGACCTTCTTTAAACACTCGTAAGAACGACTTGCGATAGAGACTTGTCAAGACACGGTGTGCCCTCCTGCGACATTTTCAATGTGATTGAGAGCTTGATTACAGAATGCGGAACTATAAAAAGTCAAAAGAATTTCCTGATGAAATATCTTACCTGTCATTTCACGCTGAGCTGTTTCAACATTCATGGCCAATGCCATAGACAATCTCGCACGCAGATTCGATCCAAGACCAGCTTCCACATGACCGTTTAATTCCTTCTTGTAGATATTCAAAACCAAGGGTTCAGTGTGGAATGGCATATTGAATTCATCGATAAGCACACCCAAACGCCAAATTTCCTCATTCAGAGCCTTTGAAACTTTTTGTTCAACCTCTTCTACCATGTTGTGAATTTTCAGCTTCATTTCTCTTGTCACCTGCATCATCTGTGTCTCTGTGCCCTGAATGCGGTCGGTGATTAGTTTCTTTTGTTCGAGTTTTTGGTTGCGGAACGAATTGGCCCGATCGTAAATGTTGTCCAACATTAGACGCATATCATGGGAAACGTTTTTTCCGCGTGAACTATGCTGTTCGAACTTTGTTTTAACAGCACTCTTCGATATACATTCCTCAAATTTACGCTCGAAATCTTGGAACTCAAAATAACGATTCTGAAAGCCTTCAGCGATTGCTCCCATATGTGCTGGATTACCCTTAGCTTCCTCTAGGCGGGCCTGAGATGAATGTAATACCATTTAACACCGTAAATGCAACGCAATTGCGGCAAAGTTCATCCTACCTGTAGTGTCTCTCTCGCTGAAACAAAAAACACTCGTTCGGCTGCCTCCTTTTCAGTGCACACTTTAAGCTCTTTGGTAAGGAAATCAATGCATCGTTCTGTGTGTTGTGATTTAACCTTCAATGGGAAGAGAATTTTTAAATCAACAGTTAGCCAAAAGTTATTTACCAAAAACAAAAAGAAAAGCATTTGAAAATATCCAACAGCAAAAAAACTAAACTAAAGATGTTGCTATGAAGTGCTAGCCGCTAATTTACCTTTTCTAGATCCTGTACACACAACAACCAACAACGATATAAATGAACGGAAAAAACATAAAAATTGTATATTTCCTCTAAAAAGTGATGAAAATCGTTGACAATTGAGAGACTCAGTTCTTACCGATTCTTGACATTCTGGTTCATTAGCAGATGCATCCCAGCGATTGTTCAAGACAAACACATTCGGTTTGGAGAGTTTCTTCGAAACAGTATGAAAGAAGGATTTCTCAGCAAGGGTCATCGTTGATTCGGCATTTAGCACCAAAACGAAGACATCAGCGTTCAGACAGTGGTTGTCGATCCAGTCGTCCAGATTAGGTGATACATCAACTCCGGGTGAATCCATGAATACAACGTCGTCACGAAGAAGACTACAACGTCCACGTGGCCAAAATATTCGCACTAATGAGCTCTCACTGAGTTTCTCTTGGCACAGTGCGTTGGCCAATTGTTTTATGTTCTGAAAAGAGTGAAAAATTGTCAGAACATTATATTTATAACATGTGCTTAAGAATTCAGCATTCTATTTTTGAGGCTTAGAATCTGGCAGACTCAGTGATAATAGAGGCGACTTAAAGTTTGGCAAAGGACACGCAGCAGAAAAGAGTTAAAATATTAAATACAGAGTTGAGTTATGCTCGAGTTGTTGTCAGCTCCTGAACGCCGACAGTCATGCTATCAATATACCCAATCCAACTACAATTTTAGAAGTTGATTTCTAAATGTGCTAAGTCATTATTCGTTGGAAACATGCAACAACGTGGTTTCTTTTTTTGAAACACTGAACCTGACATATTGAACCATGTTGGTTTTGCTTGTTTCACGACTTTTCATAAATTTAATGAGTGCAAAATAAATGTTCGACTACAAACCCCTAATAGCCGTGGCCAAGAGAATTATTCTTGAGGAAACCAAAGAACTTGAAATTAATATCCAAAGATAGGTTAGACATACGATGGTCACATATAGAAGGGCACAGAGTCTCAAAGGCTATGTTGCCTAGATCGGACAAAACATCTGTAAGGATACTGTTTGGGCACTGCCTTCTTGTGAAGCACGCTAGGAGATTAGGTTTAATAAATACGGACGCCTGTAGGACCTAAATGTCGCAGATATTACTCATCTTCTATGTGAATGTCAAGATGTTGCTCGGAACAGAAGTAGGCATCTTGGAAGGTATTTCTTTGACAACTTAGAGAAGGTTGGTTTCTCAAACAAAATTGAAACCATTTCTGAGTTTTGTAGGGAAATTAAGTGTTTGAGCGAATTGGTTTCAGTTTTGGCCATAAAGATTCGCCAAGGGTGGCGATGGGCCCGATATGTTGCCTAATCTATTGTGATGAACGCACACCCTACACAATCTAACTTAAACCGACGCAGAAGACTCGGATGGTTTTTTTGGTGCACTGACCAAAGGTCAAGCCCCCATACCCATCAACGATAAAAGAATGGGAACATGCCAAAGTAACATGAGCCAAAGTGTAGAAGAAGGTTGCAATAATAATAAAATACATACATACTAATATTGTTAAACTATCAATTCAATTTCAAAACTTACCACAACATTTAGCTTCTCATCTGATCCTTCCTTTACCAAATAAGCTTCTTGGTCATCGCTGCCTTCCACCTGACAGAAGCAATTTGTTGTATGTCCAATGCCACTGGGGAGAATTTTTTCACGTAACATCGCATTTATCACAGAACTTTTGCCGTTTGAGGTTCGACCAAAAAAGGCGACTTTCATGTGATCCCGGGCGAGAACTTCTCTGATAGCCTCAATTTTATGCACGTAACTGTGAAACAGTTCCCTTTCTGATTTATCGACAACCTCAACATCATCTGGCAGAACTGCAAAAGAAATTTTGTATATTAATAAATATGTACACCAATAATTAACAATAAACATGAATTACTGTCGATAAACTGTGTGGTCTCGAGAACGTATTCTTCAATTTCACCATAGATGTCGTTGATTTTCTTTTTAGCCCTCACGAATACCTGTAGTGGGGATTTTTCCAAAGCAGCCGCATTTTGCAATGAACGGACATCAGTTAGAGCGTTGGGATCGAGCGATGAAGTTGTGGTGCCGTCGTGTCCGATTACCATTGAAAGTGTGCGATTCAAATATGCCGCCATTATTTTTTATTTAAAATTAACAATTAATAGAGTTGTCTGTTTCTTGTTTTTTTTTTTTATCAACTTTCACAGATTGTAAATTAAACAAACGAAATAAAAAATATTTTTGCAACAAATTATAATGGGCAATATAAATTATATCAAATTATAACTTTTTTCATTATAAATATATGTGCATCAATGTTATTTCTTTTTTGTTGTTTTTGAAATGGGTTTAGGAAAATATACAGCAACTGAACTGGAAGGAAAATAAGTAAACAATACAAAAAATTAAGTCACAAAAAACAAGGGAAACTATACAAAAATTAAAATTTAAATTAAAAATTAAGTGTGAAATGAAGTTGAGATATATTTTTGAACATTTTTGGCTGCTGAATAATGCGATTGGATCTTGGAATGTTTAGACCCTCCATTACCCGCGGAAAGAACGTCTCCAGAACTCCAGAATGCTATAAATTGAGTGCGGGTTCATGCGATGGATATTTAGGTGTGGCCGAGAGCAGTCGAAGTAAGGTGGCTTAACGCCGCGCAGTATAAATCCGCAATTAACAACACTGTCGCCTTGTCTTGCAATCATACACCTCCGTTAGGAATAATGCTAACGCCATCAGAGCCTACCATAAGGATATTGTGTAGTATTGGAAACCTGAGACCAGAAACCATAACAAGTCATTGGAAGCATGTATTGTACACTGTTATTGAGCACAATACCAGGAAACATCATACCAGATTGGCAACTTTGCGATAAGCCGATGCTGTAAAATGATTCCCCCGCAATCATCTCCATATGCTTGCCTATATGTATTTGCTTTTGTTATCAAAGTAATTAAACGCTATAATTAACTAGGTGCGGTACCGAAAGACCATCCACTAGAGCGCCAAATATTTTCATTTCCAAACATTTTCCCAGAAGTTCTTGGTTGAAAAATTGAGCGCTGTAAAAACGCACAACAGCTGTTTCGTTGGTTTAAGGTGGTGTGCACTGGATTATGGGAACTTAGACCAAAATTCGTCCATTGTACTACCACTGGGAAAGACAAGTGGGTCACACTGCAAATGTTCTCTTCAACTCCTGCAGAAATCGTCTTATAGATTTCTGATCTTTGCGCAGTGTCTGGTTATGCCGTTTGTTTGCGTGGCAATGTTACATTTCTTTTGCCTAGAGTACATTTGAATTGGAGCTGTGATAAGCGGGACGATCAGTGATGACAGCGATCATAGCGCTTACAGCTAAGCTTGCTTAACAACCCAGGGAAAGAAGATCCATGAGAAACAAGAGGGTAGGTGTAGACGGTAGCCCGCAGAGTAAAACTGTTGCACGCGCCGCCGGTACATATTAAAAAAAAAAGGATCAAACATGTAAAAAAGCGGTAATCTGATCGACTTGAAATTAATATCCAAAGGGAGTTTAGATAATATCTTGGGTATCGGGAAGGCGGAAGCAGATGTAACAGTCGATGTGAAACTTGAAGGTTTTCCTGTTGGGTCCTCCTCCAATCCTGAGGACGTTCGCGCACGTAGTTGTTGTTAAACTTGAAAAGTTTACACCGGTTTCGGTTATAGCAACCTTGAGCCCTACATATTCAATGCAACGTTTGGCGAGTAACATGGTTTTGTAGTGGGAAATTTATAAGTTTTAAGATAGGAAGATACGCAAACCTATTTACTACACTAAGGGAAAGAGTTTTCCATGTCTGGATTAGCTAATATGTACTTTGGGCGCTTACGACATAGAATTAATCCCTTAGGTACAGTTAAGTAGGTACATAACTATGAATTGCAAAACTTAAAAGCATTCAGAAATAGATAACATTATAAAGTCAGCATTTCAGCAATATACTCAGAATGCTCATACGAAGTTATCAAAATGTTTTTTCCAAAATAAAATCAAGGCATACAAAGATGTGCATTCTTTCAAGAATACGTCAACTTTGTAATTCTCCTAAAAATATCTACGCTTTACACAAAATAAGAAGCTAATACATATTAAATATAATGCATACGCAATAATAGCTGTAAACTAATTTTAATCATGTAAATATATAACAACAAAACAAAAATAATTAATAAGACTCATATTAGAACTTAAACTCATCTAACCTGATCGATTTCTGACATTTTATGCGGCCGGGATTGGCATCAATAGCACAGTTGCTGGTCGAAATACTATTAATTGTTGTTTCTAATATATTTTTATACTTATAAAACTATTGATAAAGATTTTAGGAAAATGTTTAACTATTGTTTTTCTATTATGAGAAATTTATTTCGCACTATTCAACCCGAATGATGTAACATGAAAATCTACCGTCACACAGCTTGACGTTTATGTGGTGAAATAGAATACATACCGATTTCCGACCGACAAAAGGACAGGTGGATAGCATTGCCTGATAGACACAACAAATTCGTCTTAGAAAGAGTGCGTTCAAACTGCAAGACAATCAGGCCTATTCGGCAAAATCTTTTATCCATTTTTCCTGTTATTCTGTTATGAATTTCCATACAAAAGTTCGAACTGTCAAAAAATCTTTTACGATCTCCAGAATTGGTATTCTGCGTGCAAAAATCTTTTATGAAATCTGTTATAAATCATAACAGAATAAAAGACAGAATTTTGTGACTTTTATCATAAAAGATTTTTATTAATTAGAAAGTTTTGGATTGAAAGGGATAATCTATATAATTTATGGTCAACGAAATGTTTACAAAAGAAGACAAATGTAATAATTGTGCATAAACTAGTGGGTTTGTAATGGAAAATAATTTGGAAATTTATATTTTTGCTTTAATTCGCGAGGAACTCAATGTCGAGTAGCTACTTCTCCGGACCGAGCGATCCATGCTTCGGTGGTTTGGTCATGTTAAACGCATGTCCCAACCAGGATCCCACGACGTCCTATGGAATCCGTACCATCATCAGACAATCGTCCTCTAGGTAGACCCAGTATGGTTATATCAAGTTCATAATCTATCCTCTACCCGTATGAGGATTGCCCTTGATGATTTAGAGACGATGGCGGAGAATCGAGAGCTATGAAGGGTCCACTTGAGCAACCTACACCCGCAACCTATTTAATGGATAAGCGGACCATTGAAAATGATTGAATGAATATTTTTGGTTCAGACGAAGACACCCAAACCGATCACTTTTGCTGGAACTAAGATTAAATAGTAATCAATTTGATTTTCCTAATGTGCGTTTTACTCAGCTTTATAGATTGGATAAGGTGTATGCTAGAATTATAATGAACAAATTGGAACAATTTACAAAACACGAATACAACCATTTCATTTCAAATGCAGGTAAATTGTATTTCTAATGACGATGTAAAGTTGGGTATTTATTTCAAGTTTCTCGCGACACTACATTTTTACGGATACAGTTCATATCAGGCATCAATAGGAACACAGTTTTGGTTTATCGCAGCCCAGTACATCGAGATCGATTCATTACTAATTTGAAATAGTTTTCAAATTGCATTTTGCTCCATGTAAGAGCAATATACTTCTTTTTGCCTCGTCGTGGTTTTTTGTTGTCTTTTTCCTAAAAAGATGTTCCAGTATTTATTACACAATTATTTAGTTTGTAATAATTCAAAACATACTTTTTTCAGACTGCATTTTAATATGTTTTTTGCACAAAATTGATCAGGTGCCTACCGTCTATGTATAAAAAAAAACTCTGCGGTTTGTTTTGACAGCTTCGTAACAGATTTTCAAGTTTCGAACTTCCATAACAGATTTTCATAAAAGTTCGAAACCCTGAATACGATTTATAAAAGATCTTTTATGGTCGAGATCTTTTATGATTCATAACAGAATAAAAGATTTTGCCGAATAGGCCTAAATGTATTGTGTCAACTATTGCTCTAATCGAATAAATAAGGGTATTCATGCAAAGTCGTTGATATATATTTAAATTAAATAATTTAAACCAAAATTTGGATAAATATGGAACAAATAATTGATATTGTTACATTCGGCTGGGATTCGAAAAGATAAAACACTATTCTGTTTACTAAACTTTAATAAATCACTTTTATTACAAGACAATCAGGCCTATTCGGCAAAATCTTTTATCCATTTTTCCTGTTATTCTGTTATGAATTTCCATACAAAAGTTCGAACTGTCAAAAAATCTTTTACGATCTCCAGAATTGGTATTCTGCGTGCAAAAATCTTTTATGAAATCTGTTATAAATCATAACAGAATAAAAGACAGAATTTTGTGACTTTTATCATAAAAGATTTTTATTAATTAGAAAGTTTTGGATTGAAAGGGATAATCTATATAATTTATGGTCAACGAAATGTTTACAAAAGAAGACAAATGTAATAATTGTGCATAAACTAGTGGGTTTGTAATGGAAAATAATTTGGAAATTTATATTTTTGCTTTAATTCGCGAGGAACTCAATGTCGAGTAGCTACTTCTCCGGACCGAGCGATCCATGCTTCGGTGGTTTGGTCATGTTGAACGCATGTCCCCAACCAGGATCCCACGACGTCCTATGGAATCCGTACCATCATCCAGGCAGGCGTCCTCTAGGTAGACCCAGTATGAGATGGTTAATTGGTTATATCACGTTCATAATCCCTCCTCTACCCGTATGGGGACTGCCCTTGATGATTTAGAGACGATGGCGGAGAATCGAGAGCTATGGATGGTCCACTTGAGCAACCTACACCCGCAACCCACTTAATGGATAAGCGGACCATTGAAAATGATTGAGTGAATATTTTTGGCTTAGACGAAGACACCGATCACTTTAGCTGGAATTAAGATTAAATAGTAATCCATTTGATCTTCCTAATGTGCGTTTTACTCAGCTCTTCAGATTGCATAAGGTGTATGCTAGAATTATAATGAACAAATTGGAACAATTTACAAAACACGAATACAACCATTTCATTTCAAATGCATGTAAATTGTATTTCTAATGACGATGTAAAGTTGCATATTTATTTCAAGTTTCTCGCGACACTACATTTTTACGGATACAGTTCATATCAGGCATCAATAGGAACACAGTTTTGGTTTATCGCAGCCCAGTACATCGAGATCGATTCATTACTAATTTGAAATAGTTTTCAAATTGCATTTTGCTCCATGTAAGAGCAATATACTTCTTTTTGCCTCGTCGTGGTTTTTTGTTGTCTTTTTCCTAAAAAGATGTTCCAGTATTTATTACACAATTATTTAGTTTGTAATAATTCAAAACATACTTTTTTCAGACTGCATTTTAATATGTTTTTTGCGCAAATTTGATCAGGTGCCTACCGTCTATGCATAAAAAAAAACTCTGCGGCATTGACTTATTATATATGGACTGCTAGTGAAATGTCAGTTCATACAATAAAATACCATTTAGTTGTGACAGGTAGTGCTGCCGTTCTAAAATTATAGAAAAAACTGAATAATTTGCTCTTTATGGTGCAAAGATACCAAGAGATTCCACATTTGTAAACAAAAAATTAGAAGAAACGACAGCACTGAGAGAGAGAGCTATCCTGTCAGCAGTTTTTCTGAGCTCGCTGAATGTTGCAAAAGGTGTGTCTGCTTCAACAACCCAAAGATTGTACTCATTTTCGTGGCGTTTTCATGGAAAACGACCTCAAACAACTCGTTTTGAAAACTGCAATATGTATGGGAAAATTTCTGTTTTCGATGAAGTTTTCGACTGTTTTCGCGAAAACCCAGTTTTCGGCTTGGTGTGAATTGACACTCGGTCATTCCGCATCTAGCGGATTTCGGCGGAACCCTAATCACAGGATAAGTCACTCTATTAACTGTCAAATCGTATGGAAATTTGTGTTTCGAAAAATAAAAAAATTAAATTTAATAAGTAGAGTCTGTTATTTACCAAATTTAGTAGTGAATTTAAGAAAAGGACTATTAAAAAGTAAATCTATACCAAATAACAGCTATAAAACCCAACTAATAAATAGATTTTGATTCTTTTAAATATGTTGCGGTCAAATAAATGTAATTGTACCTTTCCCTCGTGAAAACAAATTGTGAAAAATACGGGATAATTGAAATTAAATATGTTGAAGTTAATATTTTCTATGTTGAATAGATTTTGTGGTCAAGTGCAAGAATGATGGCAGAAGAAACTATACATTAAAAACTGGGGAACTCTGTGGAGTTAAATATTGCACATCATACAGGAATCCAAATAATGTACATCTATGCACCGAATTCCCAAAAAAGTTCATAATGATCGGAACAATCCAAAGAATTTTCTTATTTGTAGCCGCCACTTGAAAAAGAAAAAATTTTAACTCGTCTTTCACAAGGATATCTTCTTATATTATTTCCTTTTGGACTAAGCATTCTCAACTAAAAACCTGCCGCAATCTTGTATTGCGTGTGGAGAAAATTAAATCCAAATATGAGTTATATTAAATCCTAAAGGGCAACAGATAACACGATAAAAAAATTGTTCTATAATTGGTAACTTCGAGTGCTTTGTTTACAATTTTTTAAGGCATGATTTTATTCACATCTCTTAATTTTTCACAAATATTTTACTTGTTTTATATACTTTGACATTTTCTAGAGGCATTCTGATATCAAATTTGTTAATGTCTATACAATAAATTTAAAATAGAATGTTTTGCGCGCGCTTCAAATTTATAATTTCAGTAGGAACTTCTGTGATGAAATCAACTGTCACAAATCTTATCCTGTGATTCGGGTACGTAAAAATCTTGGTAGGTGGCGTGGAAATCAATTTACCGAGTCACAATAGGGTATTATTTGTAAACTTTATACACTCTCTATAATAGCTCTAAACGCAAACATCTCATACTGATATATCGTCACTTGAGTTCTTATTTGTCCTATAGACCTCTAGCGTAACTTTTCAGAAGAGCGTTTTTAAATTTAAAAGTGGTGGTTTGCTTATTTTTTTGAACATAATCACAGAGATTTTTATATTTTTTGAAAGATTGGGTATTTGGCCAACCATATCTACATAAAGAAATTTGCATTTTATGGTTTTTGAACATTGATTTAATTGAGTTTAAAAAAAAAGAACTGAAATGGATATAGGACACCTGTCCATACAGTTGCGGACACAGTAAAAACCAAAGTTACAAATATTGTTTCCAGTGGAATTTGTACTGGATATAGGTCATACAGTAAAATACAAAAATTACGAAATCAAATATTTATATTGAAATCGAAATTCAATTCATTCTATATTTAAGTTTGTTAAGTTAAGTTAAGTTTAAGTTGTGTGCCAAATAAATATTAAACTTAAACTTAACATATTTGAGTTTAAAAAAATAAACGAAAATAGTATAATGTTTTATAAAGGTTCAGCAAAGTAAAAATAAATAAAAGAAACTTTTTTCTCTAAGCTTAATAAATTAATTTAAAAAACATAACAAAAAAGCAATTATTCTTATTCATATTTTGTATCACTAATAGTGTGGGTAAGGTAATTTTTTAAAACATATTTTTGTTATGCATATTATACCAAAAATTTAAAAAACAACCAAGTTCTTTTTTAAATAGTAATAAGTAATGAGATCTAAATGTAAATCAAGTTCATAGTTTAAGAAGTTAAATAATGTTAAAAAATTGGTGGGTTCACTGGTCAAGTTTTCAAATTCTACTATATTGTACAGTATAATGAAGTTATAAAGGAAAAACTTGCCAAGTAAACCTATACATTTTTTAACATTTAGCCTTCTTAAACTAAGAACTTGCCGCACATTTATCAATGGGCATCATGTAGAGACAGTGATAGGGCAAGAAGAGAACCCACGTCCAGTCAATGAAGAACTAGTTCCACCACCTAGTATAGAAGAAGTTGGCCTAACTACAAAAAAGCTTAAGAACAACAAGGCTGCAGGCTCTGATGGTTTACCAGCGGAGCTCTTTAAATACGGTCGGTGGTGATGTTTTGGTAGGGAGCTTGCACCGACTCATTAACCAAGTATGGGTGGAAGAAAACATGCCCGATGACTGGACTATCAGCTCCATATGTCCCATCTACAAAAAGGCGATCCTATGTCTTGGAAAACACGCGCTGCAACGTGCAGTTTGGAAGTAGCTCCTCTGAACTATTTCAAACATGCACCGGATTTCGGCAAGGAGACGCGCTATCATGCGACTTCTTCAATCTTGTACTGGAGCAGATAGTGCACAGGGCAGGTGTCCACACGGAAGGCACTATCTTCAACAGGTCCGTCCAGCTGTTAGGCTATGCGGACGATATTGACATCATCGGTCGCTCCCAGCGTGCCGTGGTAGAAGCGTTCACGGCGATTGAAGAAGAGGCGAAATCCGTTGGCCTTGAAGTAAATAAGGACAAGACTAAGTACATGCTATCAACAAACAACCGCCTAGGACAAAACGTCACTATTGATAGCAACAATTTCGAGGTAGTTAAGGAGTTCACCCACCTCGGAGTAAACATAAACTCCACACCCTAGTGGAGATCCGGCGAAGAATTACACTAGGAAACCGTTGCTACTTATTCGGTTTGGCAAAACCACTGGGTTCAAAACTCCTAACTCGAAGGACGAAATGCGTGCCCTTATCCTATCAGTTCTGCTTTATGGCGCCGAGTGCTGGACCTGCACGATAAGCAAGAAGGGAGAGCTGATACTGGGCTCCTTCGAAAGAAAAATACTTCCGCGGATTTTTGGTCCTATGTGCGAGGAGGGCTAATGGAGGAGAAGAAACAACCGCGAACTCTATGAGTTGTACCAAGATGCGGATGTAGTCCAAATAGCCAAAACACGTCGACTACATCGGCCACATCGTGCGAATGGACAATAATGCTCCAGCTAAGAGGATCTTCGAATCCCAGCCCCCAGGTTCGAGAAGACAAGGAAGACCGAACCTGCGTTTCAAAGACCAAGCCATCGCGGATGCCAGAGCGCTTGGTATAGACAACTGGAAGCAGCGTGCCCGGGATCGTAGAGGATGGAAGGCTGCAGTGTCTCAGGCAGAGACTCTTCACGGGTCGGGAGCCCGATGAGTAGGTTTTTCCTTAGTTGGACGATTTGATAAACCAGTAACATGATTGAAATTATTAAAAAAAAAAATAGTAAATTATACTCTCTGCGAAATAGAAAGTGTGTTCCGAAAAAAAACCGACAGGCTTGATATTGAGTGTCTTGATTACCCAGGACATGAAGTACTTGAAAGTGCAAACAAACGATCAAATCTTAAAATTTTCAGATACATTTTGTCCTATATCCATATTTCATTGGATATAGGACATTTAAGCACAAACTTTACGTAATTATAATTCCTGTATAAAATGTGTCCAACTGCATACAAAAATTGATATAGGACAAATAAGCATAAAATTCATCGAAAAAAATTGGTTTGTAGGACAAAATCAAATTTTTTATCTCGAAAACTAAAAGAGATATGACAATTCTTTTCGTAAATATTCAATTTATAGAGGTTTTATATTTTCTTACTAAGTGAGTAGGCATGTAAAAGTAAAAGTGAGCTAGCTATATACAGTCAAAATCGGTTATAACGACCTTCAAGGGACTAGCGAATTTGGTCGTTATAAGCGATAGGTCGCTGTAACCGATATCAAGGTATACACAATGTAAATTAATCGGTTTTCAAGTAGAGGTCCTTTTTTTCATAATTCTTATTTGTTCTTGACATGCGAGTATATATGCGAACCGAATAAAATTAAATTTCTACAACCACTCGTCACGTCACACTGAAAAATGTTCACTAAGTAATTTTCGAACCTACTGTTGACCAAACTCAAAACCACTAATAAACACAAAAAGTAAAAGAATAACATGTCAACAAACGGTAACAGATACTTTGCAGCTGAAGATACATAAACAGTTTACAGTTTTAGAAAAAAATGCAGTCGCGCCAACAGCTGCGTCGATTTTAGTCGTTATAACCAATACTTTATTTCAAAAAAAGGAAAAAATCTGTCGTTGTAAGCGATATGTCGTTGTAAGCAATGTCGTTGTGAACGATTTGTTATTCAATGGGATTATAATGGCGCTCAGTCAGGACCTAAGAATTTGGTCGTTATAACCGATGTCGTTATAAGCGATTTTGACTGTATTCTTAAAAAATACGCCTAGGTATAGAAAACGAAATCTCCAATGCGATTGGGGCACTATGTTTCCAGCATAAAACTAAACAAATTACAAATGCACACTTACCATAAGTTGTTGCCTGGAATGTTATTGGAAACATGGATGTAACCGTTAACTTCCATATGTCTCTCAGGCCTTGTGTGCAGATTACATATTAAAAAAAAATATCCGTGTCGTTCCTACATTTAAATTAAAATAAAACCCCAAAGTTTTGTATTTTCTTTGTATTGTTGGTAAGTTTAAGCTATTAAACATTTATAAAATTTAATAGCGTAATAAGCTTCATCATTTTAAACACATTTCAAATATTATGTCTATAACTTTGCAGAAGAAGAAGGAATCCTGCGCATTATATTTGTGTTCAGATAACCGGGAATAATGCAGAATAATCCCAACATAAATTCAAATCCAAATATAAATATAGATGACCTCGTAAAACAAATTTACACGCTTTACCCCCACTTATCGGCAGATAATAAAGAGGCCGATGAAGCACTTCGTAAGAAGCTTCATCTACAATTTATAGTTGCTGTCCCTCAAGTTAAGCTTAAGCATCAGGATTTGAAGGACATTATTATGAATGTTAAGAAGACTCTGTGTGAATTCCAAAAGCGTATTGACGAATCTGTAGCACAACAACAACTAAGGCGGACCACGCGGGTTCGTCGGACTATTCATCAAGATCCGCAAGTAATAGATTTTTTCAATCACGGCCATAAATACGAAAAGACGATTGCACCACCGACATGTACAAACAAGTGTTGCCATCAAGTATCTGATCTGGGTGGCCTGGTTCAGGTTGAAAGCCTTCCAGTATCAGCGTCGACAAACCTACTCACGATATTTGTTCCATCAATTCTGCAGGAGCAACTCCATAGTTGCAAATACAAAATTTCTATAGACTTAAACCGCATGGATCTAACAAAGAAAATCATCGATTTGAATCTTGAACAACATGCAAATTCGAGCTTGGAAGCAAAAGAAGAAACTTTAAAAGCAATTGATGACAAAAGAGATGACCAAGAGTGTAAAGTAACATACGAAATCTCCGGCAACAATGTCAATGTTACTAACAACACCATGCAGGTGGTGGAAACCACTAATAGCACTGACAACAACCCAAAAATTGAACTTAAGTTTTCTCCAAATACAGCAAATTCGTCACCATGCTTGGAACCGACAGTTTTAATCGAGACGGATGCGGCTGTACTGTCTGCGCCAAAGAAGAAACGAGGACCAAAACGTAAGGACCCAAAACCACCATCAACTGATCCGCCTAAAAAACGTGGTCGTAAGCTGGGTTCTAAAAACAAGAAAAAGAACGAAAAAAGCGAAATCGCCAAATATGTGGAAATGTTTGCTTGCAATGCCGCTTCCCCGTCAAATGTATCACAAGTTGTTACATCTACTACACAGAATTGGGACGCCTTGCCGGATCAAGGGGGACAGATTGCCTACTTTATGAATGGCGAATGGACAACTTTGAGCGCTCCATTAAACGCATGCGGTCAGTTGGGTTCAACAACTAACGAAACCACGGTGAATTTGGAAGAGAGTGCTGGTGGATCCGAAACTTTTATTCCTTTCGAAGATTTTGTAAGTAACAACTATTAATGTTACTGTATAGAAGTTTAGATTTTTAGAAACGAAATATGCCCTTGTCTTTTATGGTTCGTGAGTTATAGCTAATCGTATAACTGTCAAACTGTAATACTTTTGGGAATTGCTCAATAGGAATATAGACAAAATAAAAGGGAAGCGGATTGCTAAATACGTTAGTCCGACGCATCGCTATATTTTATAAAAAGTGCGCTGTTGTTACCATTTACTACCAGATTCAAAATGATCACCTGAAAAAAGATATACCTCTATTTGTTTCTTGAAAAGGCAGTCGAGGAATTATTGATTATTGATCGCATTGCAATTTAGATTTATATTTATTATTATTGTTAAAAGTTTGGTTCTTGTTTTTTAATTATGTTTATTCTCTTTGTTTTTCTTTGCCAGGTTAATTACATAGATAACCCATCGATTGATATTGGTAACAATGTTATCGCCCGAGTCCTGGCCGGATCAGTCGATGGTCCGCCCGACAACGCGAATCCTCTGGATTCTAATGTTTTGACTATATGTGCTAGTGCTCCGCAAACGGCAGCAAGTGATGGAAATATGAATGCCACCCAAAATGAATCGTCTACACTAAAAGCATTGGATATGGACATAGTTCATTCTACTATTGTAACAAAAAAAACCAGTGCCATTGACGGAGCTGTAGAGCTTTCTAGCGATTTTGATATTTCCTTCAATGTAAATGTTTTAGATTTGACTCCAAAGCAAGCCAATAATACGACATCGACTTTAGAAAAAGAAGTCCATCCCTGTGATGGTGAAGACAACGCAGTCGACAAAGCTGTGGTCTTTAGCACAAACCGTAGTATGCCATTACTCGATGATATGGAAGGAGACATATTTCCATCAACCACTGTAGAAAGGTGCGATGATTTAGAGAAAAGGGTTGTTTTTAGTATAGCTCCTAATGCATCGCCAGCATCTTCCAGTAAGGATAGCCCAGAGGGAGGCTCAGTAACGGATTCTGCAATTGAGATAGATAGAAGGGATAATGCTGATTATATCTTAAACACTCCAAAAGCTATTCTGGATAAAACTAAGACCGAGGTAATAAAGGGGATGTCTTTGCTGGAAATCGAGAAGGACATTGATGATTCATTGTTGGACTTTGACAATTGTCTAGACGATGATCTGTTGTCACTTGCGCCCTCCTCATGTTTTAAGTGAGTACAAATGCGTTAGTATAATTTTAATTTATTTTTAAGTCAATCGCCCTTATTCCCATTGTCGTTTGTCATATACGACTCACCTTTCGTGTCGTTTTAATATCTACCGATATTCATTTTAAACGACTTTATTTCATTTTGAATGTATTCATTGCCATCTTAAATAGTTTGTCTCGAAAAAGTTACTAAAATCACCGTCAACACGAAATTAAATATTAGTATTTCACGAGAAACGACAACGGGAATAACGGTCAATATTTTTCCTTTTGGGGTATTTTAAAGTTGTGGGAACTTCTGAAAACCATCAGATATTTCTAAAGGCCGATATAAGGCTATGGGGCATCGTGAATTCCGTCGGAATATACCTGTAGCAATAGTCGAAATATGTATCTTTAGATAATGTTGTTGTTGTAGCAGCTTTACTCGTCTCGTTGGCCAGTAGAAATTGCTGTGCAAGCATAGTGTTGTGCTTTTTATTGGGACCATGATTGTTTCAATGTACAAATTGTCTTCGTTGGGTGCGCACCTACCTACCTACCTACCTACCTTGGTCCAGGATGTAGAGTTGCATTAGAATTCTCTGTAGACAGTTGTAGGCTCCGATCATTGAAATATTCCTCTACAATATTGAGGTACATATTGATGGATACGCAGAGGTCTTGTATGTTGGGACCTGTTGCGTAGATGGTGAAGTCATCTACATATGATACGATTTTTAAGTCTGGTGGATGTGGTAGCTTTGATATGTAGTAATTAAAGATAAGTGGTGATAGGACCCTGCCTTGGGGTACTCCTTTAATTTTCCTGTGTTTTCAGCTGGAATTCCGGAATTACATATGGACTAGCACAGCCCGGTTGCGACCAAAGATCAGCTACCTTATCAGCAACAAACGTTACAACAAATTGTTTCTATATAAAAAAATTGCCCCTAGAACTATGGAATATATATTAATACTTTTCGCAGTAAACTCGAACGTCATCCATTATAGCACTAGGTAATTATGTATTTCGAATTCGAGTAACATACGCACTCTAAAGTAAACCATAATATTCGAAAATCGAACGGATCTCGAAACTTGGTACTAAACAACTGTTATGCGAGAAACACATTACAGCGCGTAGCAATTCACTTGGCCATTCTACTGCGCAGGTTTCTGTGTATTTTGTTTTTGTGTTTTGTTTTGTGTCGTGTATATTCTCTTAAATCCTCTCTCTGCGCAACCGACGGTTGGCCAAGTGAATTGGTTCGCGCTATATAGCGCGTACCAATTCACTTGGCCATTCTACTGCGCAGGTTTCTGTGTATTTTGTTTTTGTGTTTTGTTTTGTGTCGTGTATATTCTCTTAAATCCTCTCTCTGCGCAACCGACGGTTGGCCAAGTGAATTGATTCGCGCTATACCACAGCAACAGCAACAGCAACTTCAACAGCAGAAGTCGCATGAAATACATTGGAAACATCGACAGCAACTTCAAGGGAGGAAAAAAAATTTGTTGTCAGTTGATTGCAACACAGCATTACCAGATTACCTTTTATCAAAATAAATGGTAAAAGCGAAAAAATGGTATTAGGTACATGATAACCTGTAAAATGTTAGAGCATATTAGAATATTTATTTAATTCATGAGTGTTAACGTACTCATTACCTACCAGTAGGTACGTACAACGTACCATTATAGGTACTTGGTGGTAGCTAAAGTATAAAATACTAAAAACATATCTGATGTCATTTTTGACTGGGTATTTCAGATTTCTGCTGCCCAACATCAAATTCAAATTTGTATGTACTTTTGTTTTAATTGCTTGTCAAACATTAATTTTAACACAGCTCGCGACGATTGAATTAGAAAACTCGTTTCCACATTGCAATAGGAAAATTGAATTCAAAATCACGTCCCACCGACAGTAAATAATTTGACGCCTGCAGTATGTTATACACAATTATCAGTGAAAGTCGGTGTACTGACACGGATCACAAAAAAAGAATTTAAAATTTTGCCAATCGAAAATAAAAGCAATCTAAATCAAAATAAAATGAAAATAGTATTTTCTAAATAATTTACATAAGAATATTTTCTAACACCGCGTCTCCACGAGCAATATTTCATAGATTGCCATCTGTCATTTCTCATAGAAAGAAATAATGATAGTATGCAATAAAATGTAGGGTGGGCATTTCATAGCTTACTATTTCCATACTCATCACACCACAAACCACATACTGGTTTGTGCATCACACGAAAACACATGTGTCAGAAAAAGAGAGCACACCCCATAGAATACTATCGATAGCAAGCTATGAGCTGAGCAATAGATAGAATACCATTTTTCATAGAATACTATTTGTGGTCTCCACGAGCAATTCTCATAGCATGATATATGGCATTCTATGAAATATTGCGCGTGGAGACGCGGTGTAAACTGCTGAAACCTAATTGTAGATATCTGGTAATGCTGCTGCACCTTCAGTATGTCAGCATTCGAAAGTTGAGAGAACTGAAAAAGTCACCGTGGTGTTGGTAGCATTTGCACAGCAACATTTACCCCATTTACATGAGGGATTCAATCCGGATTCAATTCGAATTGAATCCCATGTAAACACTGATCGGATCGAAACGGAATTGAGTCAATCCGATCACAAAATTTTCTGTGATTGGATTGAAAATGTTCATGTAAACGTAGATTGAGGGATCGAGTTTATCATGTGAGAGTGTGTGTGTGTTTTTTTTTCGTTCTGTTTATTTGCTTGTGATTTGTTTCGGCTGGTGGATACTTTTAGATTTATTCAGAGTGAAAAAAAAATTTATTGCGATAATGGCGACAAGAAATGTATGGACACATGACGAAACTATTGCAATGTTAAAAACGCTGCTAACTACTAACACAACTATACAATACACGTATTCCGTATAACTCAATCCTATTTCAATTCAATTTTTCAATCCGGTGAGAGCGAAAACAGTGATTGACTTTCGATTCAGTTTGAATTCGATCTCTCAATTCGCTCATGTAAACGTAGTAATTGAATTTAGGACTTAGCTCTAACGTCGATGTCGATGTCGATGTTGCTGTGGTAATGTAACTTCAGCCATTAAAAAGCATGGGCTCTAAAAAGTGCGCTGTGGCTGTCAAAGTTGCTGTTGCTGTTGCTGTGCCAATCTGTTTCTCGCATTAAGTAGATGCCAAAATCATTCTCGGCACGTTCTTTTTACATTTCGCTAAAAGTTATATTCGCATAATCGAATGATTGTGAGAAGCTAGCTAGGCCTGGGGTCCAATAGGGATATCTTGGGTTAGCTATTTACTTTATTATACAATTTGCGAACATTGTTTGTGGTTTTTCCGATTTCAAACATCCTCGAGTATTATGCCCCTATTATGTAAGACAACTCAACTTAGTTGAGTTGAGTTGTCTTCAATTCAACTCAACTTTCACACAACCCAAACTAACTAACAACTTATAGACAACCACTACCATCTTTGTTGTGTTTTGACAGACAACTTTTCTATCAAGGTTGTGTATTACAATACGGACAATACCGAATTTTGAATTAAATAAAACCAAGTGACAACTCAACTTTAGTTGTAGTTGTCTTACATAATAGGGGCATTAATGTCGAAAATTAATGAAGCTTCTCGATAAAGACGATGGTGAAATAAGCATCGAAGGCTTTTTTACTTAGGGTGGATAATCAAAGCATCCCGTTTTGTATTTTGTAAGGTCGTAGTCGCTGCCCCATGAGTTTGTTTGTTTTGTGATTCAGGCTCCTCAATAATACCAATATCAACATGTTTCTTCTAAAGAAAGATTTATATATTCACTGATGCACACCTTGGGGACCGAATATCTGTCTGGATGATATTGATTATCATCGTTATTGTGGATCTTTATCGTCGTCAGAGCCGTCAATCGGAACATGTTGAGCTTCACAGACCATTTGCCGAAGTTTATTTTAAAATCTTTCTTAGGTCTTTCATTAAGGGAGATCAGGAGAGGGATGTTTCTTCGGATTTTCTGCTTTAACGACTGTCCAATCCTCCATTGCGATCATCGGGTTTTGAAGTTTTCGATATCAAAAAATCTAAAACTACAAAAAATGCTCAAAGAACTGACCTGCATTTAACTGCCTATTAACCTCTTTAAGACATTCGAAAAAAAGAGGGCATTAGAAGCCATGTAAATTATACGCTCCTTACCTTAGCTTATCTTACCTTAAATATTTAAGATGGCTCGCAAAAGTATAGTTAGGTACCGTGGTTGAACCAAAAAAGACTAGTGGTTATGTTGGTTTCAATTTACCTCGATGGTTTTTATGAAACTGACTCTATCGAATAAAATATTACTTTTATTTTCATTACAGCTCCCCCAATGAGGATAGATTTAGTGAAACACATTTTATGGATATCGATGAAGCCAAATGTTCCACCTTCATCGTTAGAGCCAACAGTTTTGGAGCCCCTGCGCCAAGGAGTCAGCTCGAATCGAGCTTCCCCAAAATTAATGACGATGAAATAAATCCGCTGCTGAAGAGCTTTAAAATACCGCGAGTAAAACAAATAACAGACGAACCATCAAAAGAACTATCCCCAGCAACAATTCCCACCGCTGCTAAACAAGATCTAAACAATACTGAAAAACCCAATGTTTGCCCTGGTGGTGGACTAAAGCCCCTCTTTACCATTAACAGTACTTCTATCAATACAACAGAGAGTATGACAGCTGCAAGCGCTTTACCACAAATAGTTACCACACGAGAAATATCAAAAATTTTCGGGTCACTTTGTTTCGATTTCTTGGCCGATAACTGTTTCGAAAGCGCTTGTAAATTTACGCACCAATTATTAGATCTCAACGTCATGATAATTTCACTTAGTCTTCTAAGAAACGAGGTCTTGCATTGTGCTTATAGATTTATCTGGAGACATCAAAAGCTCTTCAAGTTTTATTTTCCTATTTTCTGTGACGAGTACGCTCGACGAAATTTGCGTCGCAAGCTTGGGAACATGATTTACGATTGTCAAATGCAACCGGCTTGTATGGCATTCCTCCGAAAAATGCATTCCGCCTTAATATATAGTGGTCTCAATAAAATCAACGCATGTCGCTTTGTTTTGAGTCGCGTCAAGGAAAGGTCTCAGTTGGCAATAGATATCCTTTTGGAAATTATAATCGATTCAGATGCATCAATGTTCACATCAGCAATCGAACAGTTTTCACAAACTTCTGGTTATAAGTTTAGAATGAATGATATCAATCAGCTGGCAACGGCTTGCTTGCGCTCTGGTAGCGCCGAACTGATTACGGTATTGATAAAGTGCCTTATTGGTGTCGATCAAGTAGAATTTGCAACGATGCGCTCACCGGAACTGATTCAGTTGCTAGAAATGATTAAAGATGGCGGCATTGATGGGTTGTAGATGGTTAATTTGATGAGAGAAATTATTCAGAACGCACAGTTCGTTATATAAAGGCCTTCAAAATTTTACCTTGTTGCATAAAGGTATTTGATTTTTTTTAAGTGAAACCAAAATAATTTTCTTTGCATTTGGTATTATTTATTTTTAAAACAATGGATTTGAAAAAGAAAGTGTATTTTTTATTTGTTACAGTGCGTAATTATAATTTGTTAGTTTTTTTTTACTAAATGCCAATAAAAGATAGAAGAGAGGACAGCGTGTATGGTGTAATGACATTTTTATATATTTTCACCAACTTAACTTTTCAATACATAAGCTGCTTCACATTTTTTTGTGGTGCAATAGTTTGGCCGTCTGTCATCGCACGCAATGTTGGTTTCGGTTCCCTTGCAACTGGCGCTCACCGCATTGTTCCTCTGGAGTAGTGTCGACATTTCTTCCAGTCGTTGTAGTCGGATGTCAATACAGATCGCATATGAATTGCATTTACTGATAGGCTAATTCGAATGATTTTATACCGGATCGATACGTTTGACCGTAAAACTTTAGTCCGTAAATGCAAACAACCGATTAGCCGAATATTGCAGTTTATGGAGTCTCATAGTCAACTTAGAGGTGATGATTTTTAAAAATGGCGGAGGAAGAAACTGTCTTAACGAACAGTAAACATTCAATAGGCAACAAATCGAAATTGTGAACGAGTACAAGTATCTGGAGACAAAGAATTTAGGTGTGGAGAAGCACCTGAAGGAAAAAATTACCAAAGCAAAAACAGCTATATATACGACATGGAAAAAATGCTTTGCAAATTAAGATATTGCTCGTAGTAGTAATAAATAATAATAATAACGCTCTAGCCAAGAGGATCCTCCGGTTCCAACGCTTATGTTCGAGAAGACATTCTAATGTTTGGTAGATCTAAAAGCAACCCAAATTTCATAAAAAATGCCTTAAACGATAACATCGATAACCGAGACATGTGACGAGACATTCATTGGATCGATATGACAAAATACTACAGGATATCACTAAATGGAAGCAGGCAAGCATTAAGCGAAATCCATAAGAGGATTGTATAAGAGTGACAGCATGGGCCCCAGTTATAGTTAAAAGTAAAAAACAACCGAAAAAATAGTCTGGGGATTTCAATCTGTAAAAAGTTTCTTGGAATCGTTTTACTCTTTGAGGGTGTTTTCTTTTTTGATGTTGCATTTTTTCTGATAATACGCCTTTTCGTAAAATGTTTCAATTTTAACTGTTTCCGTGTTTTTTCTGATAGGTAACTTACGCTGTTTTTCATGTTTGCCAGCAGCTTAGCGCACACAATCCTATTTATTATTGAGAGAAGGATGAGAATGTCATTAAACGGAAATTGATAGAAGGAACAAAAGTTGTCCTAGAATTTACAATACCATAAACGCATATTCAAATAGAAGCAACTTTATTAAAAAAGAAAAAAAGCGATAGTGTAACGAGTATAACATACACAATTCAAATGTAGAATAACTTAAATAAAGAAAGACAATTTAAACAAAGCAAAAAAAAACCTTAGTGCTTAGATGATCATTTCATTCCTCAAGAACATCATCCAGCCACTGTTGAATTCCCTCTCTATTTTCGGCGCCTTCCGCAGATTTTATATCACTCTTTGCACTTTGTGGTCTCGAAGTTTTGCTCTCACTCTTTGTTGAGTCGACATTTATCCTGGCTACCCCATTTGTGGTAAGATTTAACAATTCATCTAACTCTTGGTCTTTATCGTTATTTCCAACCACATCACTAGCAGCAGCAGCAGCTTTGGGTGTAATTATTCCAGACGAGCTACGAGCTGATTTAGCAGACGTTTTTTTACTGACACTGTTTTTCATAACTTTTGGATTGGTTTCATGATCTTTCAACACACTTTGGTAATTCTTTTCAGCCATTTCTGCAGCTTGATTCATTGCGTTTAGCTGAGATTTCGAGAACCACGCGGATGGAAAATCCAGCCGCTTGTAAAATGGAATTGTTTGCAGACCAGCGTTCAAAAGATTTAAGTCCAGCGTAAAGTATTCACTTGCCTCGGTCTTTTCTAAAAGCATTTCCTCTGTATCCCAGTTCTTTTCGGAACTAAATTGAAAGTGTCCACCTATTGAAGCGGGCATCTCGGAAAGCATTCCGAAGTCTGCGGCTCGCATTTGTTCATTGTCTATATCGATTTCTAATTCACTTTCAATGGCCTTGGGAGACCATGGAATTGATCGCACACTAAAGCGGTCATCACTTGAATCCGCAACGTCAATGATTCCACGTAGTGCTTCGACCTGAGAGCTGGATGATCCATCACCAAAAGCAGCTGGTTTTGGACGATAATGTGATTTCTTGTGTTGTTTCATGTTTGAACGCTTGCTGTGGAATATGAAAATTAACTGAGATTCACTGCAATATACCATTATTTTAGACTTACGCGTTATATCTACTATCTTTGCCTTCCATTTCGTCGGTAGATGTATCCTTTCGAATATTTTTTCAGGAAGTGATTTGTTTATCTTTTCTGTTGTCTAGGCCAGGGAATTGGTAAACGAATGAGAACCAAATATGTCAAAGTCAGCTGCTATTTATTGTACTTCAATATATCAACATTAGATGGCGCATTATGTGTTCCGGCAACCGCCATAATATGCGACATATATGGTCGTTAAATTTAAATAAAATTAGCCATTAATAATAATGGAGAAGTTCGTCTTTTCATAAGATCGAAAACACAATTTACATACTGTCGACTTACAACATAAACATGTAAAATACTAAAAAATAAATAAATAATTAAATAGTGTTGGCACAACAGGTCCGCTAAAGCATCCTAGGTTTAGCTTCTCACAACCATTCGTTTGTGTGAGTTTTTATTTTTGGGAGGAATTGAAGGAGAAGCTTTTTCAGCTCAGTTATACTCTCAGATGTTTGTCAGACGTTCGCGAGAGGTGGCGCAGTGGAAAAAAACAATAAGATGTAATTTGTCTTTGCCGGGGATCAAACCTTGGACCCCTCGCACAGTAGTCCAGCACACTAACCACTGAGGCACTGCGCCCATATAAGATAAGAGGCGTATTAAAAACTTTCGACCTGAAACCAAATGAATCTAACGTTATTTGAAAATCCACGATAATACATACACAGCTTTACTTAATTGCCTCAAATCGAGACCACCCTTGAATCGAAAACAAGGATGGAGTACATATCCAGAACACCGAAGATACGGGCAAAGCTGGGCGGCTATGCAGCTAATTTCTATATTACATACATACGTACATTTTTGTAAATATCTTCACCAAATTTCGCCATTTTCTTTTTATTTAAATAATATATGGTGTGAATTTGAGCCAAATCTTTCTATAAATATATGGTGTGAATATATAACCACTCCCAACTTATACAATTTTGTTTGTTTATTAAAAATAATCATCCCCCAGTGTAGGTATCTAAAGAACGGTATATATGCTGCCAAAATAGTTTTTTTTTATTTATTTTCGATTTATAAACAATTATTTCTAAAATATGCTTATAGCTATTGTAAATTTTTATGGTAGGTGCATAGCTAGATCTTAAATGTTCTTAATATCAATACCTTTATCGGCGAGATTAGAAATCGCACACATTGCCATCTGGTGAGCTTTTTCGCATCTATAAAAGTTTATTTGTTTCAATAAATTATGTGAAATTTATTAGCAGGCGTAATTATGTTCTATTGGTTACCTTTCTTCAACGGTAACCTTTTCCATGCATTTCTTAGCAATATCTTTAACGGTATTTATGCCATCATCATTGTTTAATACCGGATAAACATTTTTCAAAATATCATGCATTTGGTTTATATTGATGGTACCGTCTTCATTGTACTAGAATATTTAAAATATTTATAAAGCAAGAATAAATATGTATTAATTTACCATATTGTGAGACCGCATAAGACAATGGCGCATACACTTTGAATTTCGCGTTGGATTTGGATCGCCGGTAATTAAGGATTCGAAAGCGCCTGTTGTTAAAAGAGTGTACGCAAAAAATGTAATACGATTAATTTCAATGTGTGTTTTCTATTACCTTCGGTGAATTCGACTTTAACCGTTTCTGCGTCATCTTCATAACAATTCTCTGCAATCTCGCGCACCAATTTTAAGATGTTATCTCGAGTGGGTAGTTCATCTGCCTAAAAAATAAAATTATTTTGTCCATCAATACAGTATTGAAATTAATACTTTGAATATTGGCATAACCAAGTATATTCTGTTGGTTGTATTGTATGCTACCCTACAAATTGTTCACACTTGTGGTACCACTCGAATAAATATGGCAGGTAAAGTGCTGTTGTGGAAAATAGGAAAGATCGTAAACCTACCGAAAAAGTTTATAAGGTGCGGAAAGTGGAGAGACATCTGCGTCTTTGCTGGCTCTTAAGATAGTATCACAGATTCACAGATAATAGAGAAAATAAGAAGCTATAGCCGCCGCGCACAGCGCAAGCGCAACCCAACCCAGCCATCCGAAAAAAATATAGATATGTAATAGGTATACCTACACACTACCAAACAAATCCAACACACACCAGACCAGCCATCCCCGTCCTCATCAGTCAGTCGTTGGCGTTGCACATTGCACTGACGTAGCGGTACGTCCCATTGAATTGAAAAATGGTAATTTTTTTTTCCTCTGGGTGCGATATCTATGGAACTATAGTATCTGTGATAGTATACAGAAAACTTTACCCTAGACCGGGCATGAGCAATAGGTACAAGCACCTAACGATCATAAATAATATGTGCATGAGCACTGACATAGCTTATGTCCCTATTATGGAAGACAACTGCAATCGGACTAGGGTTGTTTTTCTCCAATTGGTATTATCGATTACAACTAGTTGTCTGTCAAAGGACAACCGTCTATGAGAAGACAAATAAAAAATGGTTGTCTTTTCTTTCTTTGGCTTTGTGTTAGAGTTGTCCTGAATGTCAAAATCAGACAACTGCTCATAATCATTGGTGTTGCATTTGTTGAACCAAAAATATCGGCATTTGTAATTAAAAATGGTCAAAAATTTTAAGTTTAGGAACTAGGATATCACCCCTATCGTGGAATCCGCCGGGGGGAATTATTCACGGAAAAGAATATTTTGGTATCGTCAAAATCGCAAAGTGAACAGTTCCCCGTTCGGAAAAAATTCGATTTGAATGTTTTTAACGAATCGGTGAAACTCATTCACATTACCCACACGGAGAACTGTTCACTTTACGATTTTGACGATACCAAAATATTGGCCCTTATTGTGATTGTCGATCAGCGATCGTCACGACAATTGTCGATTGCGTCGATTGATTTTAGCTATTCGTACGCACACATTTTGTTCACTTTCAAGAGAAAGCATCGACCAGACATTTGTAATCGACTACAAGCGACTGTCAAATCGACAAATATCAATCGCAATCGACAATCAAAGTTGTCTATCGATCGACAGTTGTCGATCAACGATCACCTATCGACACTCACAATAGGGGCCATTCTTTTCCGTGAATAATTCCCTCCGGTGGATTCCACGATGGGGGTGTATAAAAATAAGTTGTATGTGTTTGCCGATAATGATAATGAGTGGACCGATTTTGATTCTGGAAATTTTCACTGAAAGGTGACGTCAATACCATGGTTTATAAGTATAATACAGTCTTTATATGTGTATTGGTTCATGAGTTATAGGGGCGTTGCACCGCCCACACAAAAAAACATTCAGAATCTTATATCTCGACAATAAAAACTGTTTGTCACTGATTCAAATGAATTTGAAATAGATTTTTTAATTTTTCTATTTTGCACTACGAAGTGTGCAGGGGGTTCGCTAGTACAATATGAAAGCATAATGGAAAGTGTGTTTATTTTAAAAGTGACCAAACCAGCACATTTGATCGGCTCATTGGAATTCTCCAGGAAGAACCTGATCTGGCCAGGGGTAAAAGACAGTTTGGTTCGAACAAATATTGATGAGGAATGGGAAAATATTGCATTGGAGCTTGTCGTGAAGACAACACAACTAAGTTGAGCTGTTATCCATAATAGGCGCATTTATTTTACACACACCCAATTTAATAGCAATCGTGCATCTGCGTTTATCTAAAAAGTATAATTACCTTTACAATGGCGGCGACAAAAACGAAACTGAATAGAACTGCCCACTTCATTATTTTCACTTTTAAATATTCGACCAGAAACTTGGAACTTCAAAGACTACTAAGCACATGAAATTGCATTCAGCTCATTTTTATAGGTGCAACAGGGAAATTAATAACTACTGTGTGTAATTAATGATAACTAATTGTAAAATAGAAAAGTAGGTACCTATACCTACATATTCTCAAAATATGTACTTGTTTTTTGTTTCAATAATACTTGAATCAATTAAAACATTATTAAAAGCATTATGATGGTTATGTAAAAGTAAACGGCATTAAACGAAGACTGTTGCTCTTAAACAAGTCATTTGGTGTCGTGCGAAAGGGTTATTAAATCAGCCAGGCAGCGTTTAGCTATGTTTAATTCCCAAGAATATTATCGAAGTGTCAGGGTAACAAGTGTACGAGCAATTATTTGACAATTTAGGTACCTTCGTGCTTATTTACATTTCATATATATTAAGACGTATGTACGGTGTGAAATTGTTCGTAATAAATGTCATTCCATTGTGATGCATATCGACATGATTGTACAATTACATACTCGTACCTAAGGCATTCACTTTTTGTATTTGCTCGAAATCTATTCGGTCCTTGTTCGATTTATGGAACGAATAAACCCCAAAACATTGATGATTGATATACATATCTACTCGAGCGTCGGGCCAAATTGCCCTTTTACTTGCTTGCTTCCATGTCTGACAGGAATAGAACAATTTTTAATTGTACTAAATATCAAACAAACTGACAGGACTGGGATGCGAATCATAAACGAATGGCGCTCTGACTCTTCTCTCTCTCTCTCTCTCTCTCTCTCTCTCTCTCTCTCTCTCTCTCTCTCTCTCTCTCTCTCTCTCTCTCTCTCTCTCTCTTACTGACGGTACCGTCTAGGAAACACTTTAGAGCGAGCGGGATAGCGTAATAGAAAAAGAAGATCTGCATTCCTGAGTCTACTCCGACTTGAAGAAAATGACAAAAACAAAGCGACCTATGAATGGGCAACAAAAATAGCGGAGGAATAAATATCGACCAATTAAATGACCTTCCGCAAGCAATGTAACAAAGAGGGAAACTGCATCCAAGAGGCAGCGGTCTCAAGATGACGCTACCGCACTACCTCAAAGAGGAGCAAGGGCACCGCTTCGGAGCCCAAACTCCTAACTGAGGGATCATCTGATCATGGCGATTACAGACCGCGTCCACGAGGAATGCAAAATTAGCCGCGAGCATGGGAGAAGGCGGAGAAGAAGATACATTTTTATCTCCTCTCTCAGTGCAGGGGTGACTCCTCCAAGCCAATGCCTATATATATATTATAGGGATAGGGACTCGTATCATGGAGGCAATAGGCTACAGCTGTGACGACGAAAATGTGGTTACTTTTATTAGGGCCGCAGTCGCCGGCGCGAGTAATTTCTATAGGAGGGCACTAAGCCGCGGAGGCTGTGAAAAAGAAAGAAATTCCGCTCAGGCCAAGAGCTCGCGCATGGGTCCCTATGGTATACCAAGGGACATATAAGACATTTTGCTTCTCTTACAGAGCCAAAATCGGGACATCCCAACAAGCAGTTGGAAAGTAAAAAACCCGTCCTTCATCAGAAATCGGAGGTGGTAAAGGACTCAGGATGTTTTATCACCACTCTCTTAGATAAAGAATCCCTTCCACTATAATTAAAGCAAAGAATTACGAGAATCCACTTGCAAGCGAATGGACACAACATAAACATAGTTCTTATACAAAAACACCATATAGCGGGTTTGAGGACACCAAATGACCAAACTATAAAACTGTTCATGCTGACTGTAAAGGTAAACATTTAGCATAAACTTTTCCTTTCACAGAGTTTTATCTGATTTTGCAGCGGCCAAACTAGAGATCACTCACAAAGAGGAGTTCTGGATTCTTGAATTCTAATTCAGTTGGCATTCATAAAAAACTGGTATTCAAAGTTGAAAAAAAGCGCGCACCAGCATATAATATAGCAATAAGGGAAGATTATGTTGTTCCACTATGAAGAAAGAGATTTTATTAATTTTGTTAAGCAATAAAATAAAATAATCGACTTTGCCAAATGTGTTAAATTTAGCTCCTACAATTCTGTAAGTTGGATGTGCTACGAGTTATGTATCCAGGCGTATTTGCGATACGATGACTTCTTATTTACTTACTTACTTAGATGGCGCTACAGTCCGAGGTGGACCTGGGCCTCAACCAACACGACTCTCTAGTTAGCACTGTCTTTGGCTAACCGCCTCCAGTTGCGTACTCCAAGTTGGTTGAGGTCCCCTTCCACTTGTGCGCGCCACCTAAGGCGAGGTCTTCCTCTATTGCGTTGTCCCTCCGGGTTGGAATCGAAGACTCTTCGGGTCGGAGCGTTGGTGTCCATTCGCTCTACATGTCCTAGCCATCTTAGTCGACTGATGATACGTACTTTTCTGACCAGGTCGATGTCGCTGTACAGCTCGTAGAGTTCGCTGTTAAATATCCTCCTCCAAAGCCCGTCAACGCAATCGGGACCGAAAATCACTCGAAGAATTTTGCGTTCGAAGCGACCAAGTAGATCTTCATCCGCCTGTGATAACGTCCATGATTCTGCGCCATAAAGGAGGACTGGGATGATGAGGGTCTTATATAGAGTCTCCTTGGTGTTTCTCAACAAGGCCTTACTAATCAATTGCCTTCTTAGGTCGAAGTAACAGCGGTTGGCAAGTGTAATTCTTCGCTTGATTTCTGATGTGATGTCATTTTCAGAGTTAATAGCGGAGCCGAGGTAGACAAAGTCCCGAACTACCTACCGCACTGATAGGGTCCAATCAGTTCGTTGACAAATGGTTTCATTACGTTCACACAGTATGGCAGGCAGGATCTTGTAAGCGAAGTTAAGGAGACTGAAGCCTCTACCTCTATAGTTGGCGCAGTTTAGAGGGTCTCCTTTCTTATGGATGGTGCAAACAATGCTGAGACTCCATTCATCAGGCATACTTTCCTCTGACCAAATTTTAGGAACGAGTTGGTGTATGCTCTCTGCCAAGTCATCTCCCGTTGCCTTAAAAAGCTCGGCCGATAAAGCGTCCGGTCTTGCAGCTTTGTTGGACTTCAGCTTGGATATTGCTATCCTCACCTCATTTTGGTCAGGTGGACGGAAGTCTTGGCTTTCATCGCCCAGGTTGAATGGTTCATTCTGCCTGACAGCGGAATTTGTGTCGTCTTGGCCGTTTAACAGTCTGCAGAAATGGTTTTTCCATGTCCTCAGCACCGACTCTGACTCCACTACAAGGATTCCTTATTCGTCTCTACAGGTCTCTGTTCGAATCTTGTTCCCGTGATACGTTCTTTTTACCTTTTCTAAGAACTTCCGAACATTGTTCCTGGGGTAACACCTCCCTATTTCCTCGATCGCGATCTTTTTTTTTCCTCCCGAGAAGCCGGTGTTTTTCCCTCCTCTTTTGCTCGTAGAGCTCACGAGCTACTCTCGTCCTTCTCTGCAGCGCCGCTTTGTAGACCAGTTGCTTTGCTGCATATGTGCTTGCCGGCACTCTTCATCAAACCAAGGGTTTCGCGGTGGTGGTCGGGTGAAACCTAGCACATCAATTGCGGCTTTTCTGATGGCTCCTTGGCATCGATGCCACTGGTCTTCAGCACTTGATACGTCGATCTCAACATCAGGCTGATGTTGGCGAATTTAGCCTTGATGCGGATAGTTGTAAGGCGTTCACTAACGTGTCGAAAGCTCAAGACTTCTTGCCTAAGTCTGCCGCTTACAAGTTACCACGAATCCGCATCCAAATAGACGCTGCTTTTGTTCTCTGTAGCAATCGCACCGTAGTAGATGTCACAGATTTTCATCCTTCTTTTGCCGGGCCCATCCCAACGTACTTCCTGGATGGCGTTGATATCTGCATTGTAGCAGTCTGGGCCTCCGCTAATTGTTCGACTGCACGCGGTCTGTTCATTGTTCGAACATTCCACGTGCAGATCCGAAAGTCATTGTCCTTTTTTCGTTTTGCAGGGTCGTCAACAGTAAATTCATCCGTATCCGAGGCTTTTGGTTGTTTCGTAACATACGATTTTTTCCGTGGTTGGGTAGTTAACCCCACGCATAACCCCCAACCTGGAGGACCATCAGGACCTAAAATTGACCCTAGGACAGCGGATCGGATACCCCGTTGTCAGTAACTCACTATGAGTGCTTCCGTTGGCCCGCATAAAGGGTTCATCCGCCACCATCTATATTTCAGCACCCTGACTAGTGCTGAAAAATCCTTGCAGACCTTTGCTCCAAATATGTCAGAGTAGATCACGCAAGGTATCTGCCATCTCGACTGTTGACAACACCGTTGATTTAATCTTGTGGATTTATCCGCTGTATGTCCTCTTTCTGAGGGGCTCATGTAAGACCTCTGAGACTCGTTCAGTCAGTCATTCTGACAGAGCAATATAGTGTTGCCATTTTCTTCGTGTTCAACACTCGCGCTTATAAGTTTAGCAAGCCAAGCCCAGGTGGGCGAGACCAGTACCAGATATGATGACTTCACCGGGAGATAAAGCTCGCTAGACTTCTCAATTCAGCTGTTCGGACAAAATTGTGGGACATTTTCATTCGTCGCAAATATAAAAACTCACATGAACGAAAGATTGTGAGAACCTTACTATTTATTTGTTTATATGGAGAAATGAACCCCTAACCCCTAACCTAAGCCCCAATGAAAAAATGGAAAGAGGAATAGATGTAGGAGTCAATTTCGATTCTAAATATTGAGAGTACTAATACACAAATATAACACAAATAATGTACAGCCAAGCTAATGTTCGCTCCTTAATTAATTAGTTTTTCGTTTTTCCATTACGAACTAATCGCGTAATTAGGTACCTACCTATATCAATATATTACATTCAAACAAAAAAAAAAACACCTCCGTTATTCACTATTCAGTCGTGTAGTTCTAGTTTATCAAACTTCGAAATGAATCGGAGGAATCATTTTATTTTTAGTCTCTTGAGAGTTCTATATTTAATAGCTTTTTCAATCGGTTTGTATCCGTTGCAATACAAAAAACGGTCGCAAAGGTTCAAATACCATGGAGCTTCGATTGTTATTGGATTTTTGACGACACTTTTAAGTTTTGTTTTCCCAGCTATTGCTTTTGTATATTATGTTAACCTCGAAATGTATCTCGAAATTGATTTTGTCATTCAAAATTCAGTTATTACTTTACACACAACGGGTTCAATTACGCTTCTGTTCCTCATTCTTAAGATTCATTACAAAAAAATAGCTCATTGTTCTACGTCGCTCATAAATTACTTCCAAACAATCTACAGAAGATACAACCGGAACTACTTTCAATTCAATGCTGGGTTCGCCATAATTTTAATTTCTAAATTACTCTTCGCTGGTATGCAAGCACTTATCATCAATTTGGACTTATTTTCGCTTTCGCCACGTAGAAATGCTGTCGTTAGATTAACAATTTTAATTTCGTCATTAATATACACATACATGACGGTTGTTTACCTGATCATTGGAGCAATGCTCGATAATCTTGTGGACGCCTTGTACAGAAATTATGACAAGATATGCACCGATAAGCAACTAGAGAGCAGGGAGATATATTTTAGAGACGCATTCGACTTATATTTGGGAATAAGGAAGTGTTTCGAGGAGTTGCAAGTGATTGTGAATCCTTTGTGGGCACTATCTTTATGTTACCTGGCAATTTCTGTTGTATACAACTTATGGCAGCTGTACTTTGGCATATCAAATGACGATGAACGAAAAATCGTTTTTATAGAGGTCAGTGGTTTCCTGATTACGATCTTTGCAGCCTCTTTGATTCCCTACAAGGGACAGCGTTTTGAGAGGGTTTTGAATGTTTTCTACCTTGATGAAGCACATTCACAACGTGAGGATGTAAGTTAAAATGTAGAATTAGACCAACTTTGTTTATTAGTGGCAATTGCAAAGAATCGCAACTTACTGATAAAAAGATAAAAAAAAATCTTGTATCGACTTTTAATTTAAGGACACTCACAATTGGAAAATTTGTAAGAAAATGCAACTTTTGTAAACTTCTTAAATTTAAAGTCGAAGCTGTTAAGGCCGTAACTCACAATATCCAGTTTTGTTTGAAATGAAAAAGGCCCATATTGGGACCTGATAAACTGTTTCGCGCGACATTTGGTGATTTTTTTTACGTAGCATGTCTCCGACAGCTGACCGACTGAATGTACCCAATCTCCATAAGAAAGCGAATGAAAATGGTTTGAGAAAATAAGGGTATTCATGCAACGTCGTAAGTTTACCATTTGCGTAAAATGGTAAGTTTACGACAAACGTTTCATGAACGCCCCAATTTGCTGTTTGTGGTAAATGGTGGTAAACCAATCAGCTCTTTCACATGAGAGGGAACGAACGAATTGATAAAATGCGAACAAATCACTTTTGATACAATTATAAATAGAAATTGCACATTTTACTATTCCAAGTGTAGGATAATTAGTTAGTCCATTAAATTGTATTAAGAAAACAAGTTTTAAAAGATACTAGGTAAATAACGAAATTTACAATACCAATATTTTTGCCGCGAACGCAAACTTCCTTTGTTTGGAATTGTAAATTTCGTTATTTAGTATCTTTTAAAACTTGTTTTCTTAATACAATTTGATGGACTAACTAATTATCCTACACTTGGAATAGTAAAATGTGCAATTTCTATTTATAAATGCATCAAAAGTATTATAAATGCATGCAAAGTATTTTTTTTCTGATTTCGCGCCCTTATTTCAAGTGTGAAATGTCACAACACCCTCGTCGTAAGTTTACCATTTCGGTTTTCCACACAAATTCGCGTAGTAAGTTTACCATCTCGTCGTAAATGATTTTCCATACAAATTTTGACAGTTCATTTACCACGTCGTAAACTTACGACGTTTACGACGAGTTTACGACGTTGCATGAATACCCCTAATATGTTTGTTTTCGAAAATCATTTATGAAACGGGTGATTTAAAATTTCTAAAGAAAGATCGTGCTCAAATATTTACCTATGCAATTCTTGTATTTAAATAGGAATGCTAGTTTTGTATCTAAAGTACGAGGGTGAAAGGAAAAGCAAAAAAAACGGTGAAATTGTAGATATTGACGAACGTTATTTCTGTATTTCTGTATTTTTAAATACATAAAATTTCAGCAATATTGTCGATTACCTTCTTATTAAGCTTTTCATTGTTCGTGAGTGCCCAGCCCATACGAATTTATTAGTGATGTTTAAGTATCTATAAATACATAAGCTATAGAAAATACTAGTAATATTTATTGCCACCTTTTTAAAGCACCTCATAACATAACGTCGGTTCAAAGGTAAAAGTCACTAACTAACAAAATTAATTTGCGGAGATAATGAGTTTGAAACATACACTTCGCGTCAACTGAATATAAGCACAAACGTTTTCTAAGGTACATTGTGCATTTTTTCCAAACATTGTTCGTAAATGTGTCATTTGATGATGATTACTGTTTGTCCATGATGTTGAGAAAGGAAACAGAAAGAACAATTCCAAAAGTACTGTTATTTTTTCTCTGGCTCTCTTTCAAAGCGTTTCATATGAAAAAATGCTGATTTTTTTTGCGTCAACTGAATAGACACAAATATTGAAATTGGAAATAGAAGTTAATGGAATGAACTGAAACAAGTTTTACTTAAAACAGTTTTTTATTTGGTAGTTTTAGTAGTGGGTACTGCCGCCTTTAGCGGTTATGACCACATAAATTCGATCCAGCATGGAATTTTAGAGTAGTCCAGCAAAATTTCCCTTCATGCTAATTTAATGGGATTCTCTGACCTCAAACTGACGGCCAGAATCATAAACGTTTCGTACTGACCATACCCAAACATTTTCGATAAGTTCAGGTCAGGAAAGAACGGCGGCCATTGAAGGATTTCCAGATTGTCTTTCAAATTTTTTACTATACGCGTCGTGTGGAGGCGTTGTCCTGCTGAAAAGTAAAATTTTAGGTTCCAAAAATGTCCGAACATTTTAGGAAAATGTTTTTCCAGAATTCCAGAAAGTTATAAATTACTGCAGTCATTTTTGAGGTTTAGAACTCAAGCTCAACAGTGTCGTAATAGCTAACTGCTCCCTATACCATAACACCACCTTCTCGACTATGATGCCGCGCTAAAAAACGTTCATCTTTCCTCACATCGTGGAAATAATAATTAAACCCATCAGGGTCATCAAAATTAAACTTCTTTTAATCCGAACAAAACACGTGACGCCATTCATTTTACCAACTCATATGGAGTCTACAGAATTCTAATCGCATACATTTCCGTTGCTCGTTAAGTAATGCACTTACACCGGCTTTCTCTTTTATTTTTGCCGCAGAGTCACAAGAATTGGAAGCATATCTAAAAATTCCTCTTCGATCAACTGCTGTTGTTGCCGTTTTTTAATCCCCTTTAAGGTTTTTTCCATACGAATCTTTATTTCTTAAGTAAGAATAGATCGCACTAAAACATCGTTCAATTTTGTTCGCTATAACACTAACACGCCCGGTTAGTCCTTGATCTCTTAATAGACCAAGTTTTGCTCTTTCAACACTATTAAGAGGTTTTGATGTACCCATTTTTGTTTAAATTTCAGTTCCACGATTAAATTTCACTTAAAACACTTCAACTGTTGATCTAATGTGCCAATTTCCTCAAAACGTTCATAAACAATGAAGACCTGAGGACCTGATGACCTTGTGTCTATTCAGTTGACGCAAAAAAATCAGCATTTTTTCATATCGAACGCTTTGCAAGAGTGCCAGAGTAAAAATAGCGGCACTTCTGGGTTCTTTCTGTTTCCTTTTCTCAACATCATGGACAAACAGTAATCACCATCAAATGATACATTTACGAACAATGTTTGGAAAAAATGCACACTGTACCTTAGAAAACTTTTGTGCTTATTCAGTTGACGCGAAGTGTATTTTTTGACCTGAAAATGTAGTTTTTTAGTGTTTGCTTATAATTTGTAATTCGTATGTATTAGAGTAACTTGTTGGCACTTATTGACTTTTTCCTGCATAAAACGCCGTTAGTTGTGTAATTTAATGAGAAATATCAGAAAATCTCATTTTGGCAAAATTTGTACTTAGTGAGTTTTACCTTTGGACCGATAACAATTATGCCAACTTTCTGATAACAAGTTTAATTTAAAATGCTAATCTCATTTCTCTCACTTTGTAGTGTAAAATCAATCGTTAGAAATTTGTTAAAATGATTTACGTGCAATAGGTATTTTAAGATGTTTTCATCCTCCCTCAATGAAAGATATAGTCCCATCAGATTCGCTTCAAAAAGGCTGGGTAGCAGGTTATCGGTTCCCAATATGTTAGTTTGTAAAATGTATAGAAATGGATTTCATCATCCATTATGCCAACAAAGAAAAAATATACTTGTTATGATTAAAACGGATTGGTAACCTGAATTAATTTCTTTTATTTATTCAACAGCTGGAGCTGATTCATTTTACTAAGAACCTGCTTACTGATTTGAGTACTACAATTTTAAATGGTATCAGGCTGAGCCCGTTTTATTCGGTTGTAAGCTGCATAATTTTGGTAAACACCATTGAATTGTTTTTATCGAAGAATGAGTTATTTCAACAAGAAGACAATGAAGAGGACTTCTAAGAAACAAAATAACAAATTTATATAGGTATACCTACCTAATAAAAAGAAGGAATGAAATATTTTGTAGGTAGGTACATACTTTATTTTCGAAATTCATTCAAATTTTAGGTATTGTAATGCAAAATGCAATTATTGTAATAATATATTTCTTAGGGAATTTGTGGTGGACTATATTGTAAAATTTAATATACCTATGCCTATATTATGTATCTTCAAATTCAAGCCTGCAAATAAATAAATAAATAAAAATAAACCCACATTAAAAAATAGCGGACTTGAAATTTTTGTAGATAGCAATTCCTTTGCCTAACAAGTTTTATTCATAATCATACGCATACCTAATGTGACCATTTCACCCGCTTTTGGCGGGTTTTACCCTCTTTATTACCTAAAAACCCTCCACCCGCCACCACAACCATTTTCCCGCTTTTTGATAAAAAATCGGAATTTAATTCTCTTAAGAATTTTCTATAGTCCTTTTTTCACTACTTTTGAAGATTTTTTTAATTAAAAATTAAAAAAAAAATAAATTAACAACCATGATGGACAACTTCAGTTGGCATAAGTGCGCGAAAAATGCAAATGTCATGACAAATGCGTCAAAGAAACAACCAATGTTATTCATTGACATTCGCTGTAAATACTACGGTAAAATTTATAAAGATAAAGAGAGATGTCGAAAAATCCAAAAATTCAAAAATTATGTAACGCTTACGCCAGATTTGGAAGCCGTATATGTATTAAAAAAACTGATGACGTTTATTTTTAAAGAATTATATTCTATTTTACGTGACAATACGTGAAATAAACTGTTTCTACTATTTTGCGCGAACATTTTTCAGGTCAGAATATACTTTTGGGAAACCCGCCAAACCCGCCAAAAACAAGCCCGCTTTTAGCTTCAAAAAACCCGCCGCTTTTTGCCAAAAAATAAATGGTCACGTTACGCATACCGAACTGAGTAGCTGTACATTTAATCGAATTCATTTATGACCCACACGCCCCACACCCAGTACATGAACATGAACAGTACAGTTACAGTTCGTCCAGTAAAAGCATAAGCGCTCACGCTCATATAACTTGCTCTCCCCTAAAGATTTCAAAATTCGTTTTCATATACCTAACCAACAAAAACAAACATAAACCCAAACCCAACCCAAAAGCTGAAAAGCCGGCGTAGCAATCATCAACCTAACCTACAATTTTGTTTAACAACATTTCCAATGAGCAAACTCATTCCAGTGTTTATAAACAAAAAACAGCTGATTGGAAAATGGAAAGAAATTGAAAAAATCTACTACGTCATAGTAGTAGATCAGCTGGAAAAGCATTCCAATGTTCTGTCATTTCAGACATTTCCAAGGAAAATGTAGTAACTTGGAGCGCTTAACAGTTTTCTTCAGTTTTTCAAAATTATTTCACAACAATCGGTAATTTATGAATTATAAACTATTGGTATTGCTATCATCTTCAATTCTCTGTAAGACATTTTTATTTATTACCTTGAGAGCATATCAAACTCTTTAATGAACATTTTGACAGCATAACCGACCATCACTAGTACAAAACCACTGGAATACACGACCATGACAGTTCTATATTTGTTATGTTATCGGATTTCATTTTTTCTCTCTTATCCGTGAAATTTTTATTGCTCGCTTGTAATTGCGTACATTTTATAATTAAAAACACATCCAAAATAAAGTCAACAGTTCGCCAAATCATTTGCAACCAAAAATTCCATTGAAATAAGTGAAAAATCCATGGGAAAACACAATTGAAAAGTGCCACTCTATAGAGCAAAAGGGAAAAAATTGAATTTTCTCACAAAACTACTAGCTCCTCCCGTCGCCTGTCATTGAGAAAGAACATTCAAGTGAATTGGAGTTTTAATTTTTTCATTTTTGTTTTCATTCTTTTTACTGTGAGTTTGGAATTCTGTGCGTGTACTAAAGAGGGTGGTGAGGTGGGAAAATACATTTTATTTCAATTAAGAAACCAATTGAGATACAAATAGTTTGTAGAATGTCGAACTCGGGAGGACCTCAGTGAAGAAAAGAAAAGAAAAATAAATCTATCATTACGTTTTTCATCAAGAAGAAGACAAAACCTATTCACATACATCAGACAAAAAGTTGTGCAGTGTAGCCAGGGGAACGGGTGGTATTTCTATCGTCCATCCAGATCCAAGGCAGACAACAATGGCAACAAATAGTAGAAACGAACTCTTTTTGCGGCCGCTACCATTTTTAGACTCGAAATGGCTTCGTGCTGACCTAATATCAAATCTACGAAATGTGGAGGACACAGCGGTGTTGTGGAATAACTTGATACAGGATTGTGAGTTGGTGTCATCGCACGCAGCGCCCGTTGTGAATGCAGCAGGAAATCTATCGTATTTGGGCGATGATGGCAAACATTATTGTGGTGTTGAGAAACTCGTGTGCATGTGCTGCTCTTGCTACTGCGGACCATTATCTGGATGTAATTGTGGTTCTTGCCGCATACTAGACTCAGACTTAGCCATAAAAAAGATAACAACAAATGTTTGCTCACCGAATACAGTATCGTCGGATTCGCTGTTTGAGTCATGGCTCTGGGGGCAGACACCAAATTCTGAGCAAAAGGCAAACTGCCTCAAGACATTATTAAGCGAATTGCATGAGATTTCCTTGCAGGCAGCGGGTAACTGCTTGTCGTCAGTTCATCTGCGGCAGCAGCTATACATTTACGAGAGGTACTATGTGGCATTGGCTCGTTGCAAGCAACAGTCTGCTAATTCTCTATGCAAACGCTTTAGTCAAGATGCAAGCGTTGCAACAACAGTCACCATAACTGCAGCCGTGGCACAAGCTAACACTTCAATGGAGAAATCTTTCAATGGAAAATTCAAATCGAGTGACCTCCCGATTGGCAGCATTTTGTCAAAGGACAACGAACGTGCAACACTGGGTTTGGCTCGTGTCGGTACGCGAGCTGCATTAAATTTTTCATTCGCATTTCTGAGACGAGCGTGGCGTTCTGGAGAAGACACGGAGATGTGTAGCGAATTGTTAAGTGAAGCACTGGAATCGTTGCAGGACTTGCCAGAGGCTTCACTTTTTGATGCAAACCAGGTGAGTTTTTGTTTGATGTTAATTGTAAATGTATTGCCTCTTTTAATCAACTTATTTATGTAACTATTATTTCAAGCCGCGTCCACCTGGAGTGGACAATTGAATTGATTTGGGCTGTGATTTGGCAGCTTTCGAATTAGTATGATATTTCCATAAAACTTGCTTTGTAGAATCAATAAATTCAACCAAGAATGAGTCCGGGAGCATCCTGAGTCAATAAAATCAGTTCTGAAACCATTCCATTAGTTCCAAGAAAAATACTTTTCCCAGCTCATTTCACTTCTGTTTGTCGGCCGTGTACATGACTGGGGTCTCCACTTGCTCGGCTGCGCGCACCCTGTTTAAGGTCCGGACGAAACAAAGCATTTCCTCTACAAAAAATGCTTTTTTAACCAACAAATTTCGTTAGACTAGTTGAGCTTGTTTGTGAAGCCCAGTTGTCGTAACTATCTTATACACATCCATCAATTGCGCTTAATTTACCTTCTGTCATCCCTGTGGTATCCATCGAGTGTTGTTGTTGCCCATGCGGGCTCCTATTGCTTAACTTATAAGCGCGCTTGTTGAACATAAAGAAAATAGGAACACTATAACTCTGTCGAAATGAACGCCGAATGAGTTGTATAGAAGACGTACTGCGGATGAATTCAATAGATTGGATCAACGCTGTCGGTAGCTCTAATATCCCCGAAGTTTTTTTTTTTTTTGGGCTAACTACCAACCAACCACTTTAAAAATAATCAAAACATTCCGATAAAGATGGATTTACTGTTGCTAACGGCAGACCTAGGTAAGTCTTTCGGCATGCTTGTCCACGCGTGCACAAACATGTGAGCAATGTCGTAAGTATGACGTTAAAATCATCTTTGGTTATTTCAACACCAAAATAGGTGACGATTAGCAATGCATATATTTTTGGTGGTGTACAATCAAAAAGCATAGTCGATACGAAACCGCACGTATGCCTCAACCTATAGAGGATTACTATGCAGCCAACATCAACTGCCGAATACTAAGTGCATCAATCACAAGATGCCATCTGAAATGCCGCAACTGATGCGCTACGTTTCATCTGACCACCCCCACGAAACCACTAGTTTGATAAAGACTACCGCCAAGCACTATTCACAAAAACAACCCGCCATATACTGCTGCAAAAGACCTATTGGTATCAAATGCGGACTACATCCTCAATTTACACATAGGTTCTATGTATCCGTCATCAGACCTATACTTACATGTGGCGTTGTCGTGTCCTCTGGTGGACTGCGTTTGAAAAGGCTACTCACCTTAGTTGTGTTCAAAGAACGGCATGCGTCTGCATCAGTAGAGTCCTTAAGACCACTCCAACTGCGGCTATGGATATATTGTCCCACATGCCACCGCTAGATATCTACTGCAGACAAGTGGCAGTAAATGCAGCTACTCGCATGAAAGCAATCCGTTTATGAACCAGTCGGCAAACTGGTCACTTGTCTAGATAAAATAGAATGCATCCAAAAAGACACATAAGTTATTACACCTTTCCCCAGTTTCAATTCAGCAAGAATTTCGAGACCTCCAATCTTACCAGGACTGACTGGAAGTCTGATCTATTGTCTCGCAGGGATCCGTCTGCTTTTATACAGACGGGTCCAAAACGGAAAAAGGTCTAGGTGGAGGAGTTTTCTGTTCTCTGAGTTTTACTGTAAATCTCATTCCACCTTCCTAATCACTGTAGTGTGTTTCAGACGGAAATTATGGCGATTAAGGAGGTATTTTCGTGGCTGCGGTATAATGTAATATCAGTGAGGGATAATTTAATTTTTAACGGTAATCAAGCTGCGATTAAATCCCTGGATTCAGTCATCTTCAAGTACAAGACTGGGCTCAATTCCCACTTATCTCTTGACGAGGTGGCGAAACAATGTAAAATTCAACTTATATGGGTGCCAGGCCATATAAACATTCCATGTAAATGCACGGCCGACGAACTCGCTAGGCATTGCATAACTATGTCGATTCTACCGAAGAAAGAGAATCTCTATATGCCTCTCGCTAATTGCAGAATAATCTGGCTCAACTGCACCTCATACACCGTAGGTGACATTACTGGACACTGCATCATTGGGAGACATGCCGTCAGATTGGGCCTTCCTGCAAACGATTTCTGCAGAAGCTATATGGATAAGGAAGAGGAGGAGACTATTCTTCACCAATTTATTATGCACATGGCCAACCCTCTCATCTCGAAGAAAACTTCACTTTCGAGAATTCTTTTTCGACAATCTCGGCGAACTCGCTATCGCTAATAGAAGCATTAACCGCCTCCAACGCTTTATTCTTTGCTCCTATTAGTTTATCGGGTAAGTGTGGCTGCACTCGTTGTAACCTGCCATCCTAACCTAACCTAACCTATGCACCCGAAATGTAATCAAAAAAAGTATTGTCAAGTGATGTCTAGTTCCAGCTAAGGAAAATGAAATGTTTCACTATCATTAGTGTTCCCACAGCTTCGCCCGTTTTATGGTCTTCATGCCTCAGTGGTCAGCCTGTCGCGCATGATAAATCCACATCCAAACAAGAGCTTCTGCTTTTTCTGCAATTAGAGTAATGAATGTAAGACCTACTGCCCACGTAGCAGCGCTTCATACGCACGCTTTCGTCATTTGCAGCTTGTTGTACGCTTGCTTGCAGCTGGCATATAAACTAACGAAGCTTTGTCCACGGAGTGGCAAAGTCGTTTTACGTAGTCGCAAGCAATAGTCATGCAGCCTGAGCTGCAGCTGGTCACAAGACGCATGGACGTTACATTTTTTTTAAATGGGGTTTCAGCAGAATGAAATGACCTCTATTTGTAGCTGTATGAAGCTTGTATGGCGTGTGGACAGTGCTTTGATGTAAAATAATCTTGTTGTCCTTTGCAGCTTGCATACAACCTGCGTGTCGTAGACAGTAGGCCTAAGAGGTTTCTTGCCATCACTCCTCATTGTTCTGTAATTAACTTGTTAATTTTTATTGTTCATGACAAAAAAAAAATGCGGGAAATTACCTATTTCCTACCTACATATATTCCATTATACTTATTTGAAATCGATACGATTTTGAAATCGGTACAATAATGTCCTTACTATAGGTATAATTTCTCTTTACATATCTCGCCCAACTAGCTAGCTTGTTTAACGCATTTTGGAGCGCATTTTACTAGCTCTTTTAGAGTATTTAAATGCTTTTTATACTATACAACACCTTTTACATTATTGCGACAGAGTTCGACAGATGGGTGCTCAGAATGATCAAATAAAGAATTTAATAAAGCACTCCTCTCAAAACAGATGTACTTTTGGAAGAGTTCATTAAGTAGGCTTCATCGCAAGAATATAGATCCAAGATGTTCGGAGGCATTAATCTACGGTGATATTACGTACCACAAAGCGATTAGTCAATGGTTAATACTTCCACAATTTAGTGACCAGCCAATTGAAAAACAACAAACAAAACCTTTAAGTAAACAAACAAAAACATTTGTTCAACGAAAGCGATAACGTTAAAATATATACAGTATATCAATAGTATTTACAAATAGTTAACAATACAAAACATTGCTCTCTATTGTTTGAACAATACACGTGCTAGCCGTCCAAACTGAGAGACTGCACCAATGTGATTTGAATATCTAATGAATTTCTATTTCCGTTCAGTGGGAATATGTGGTAATCCCACTGTTTACATTTATTATTTTAATTCTAACGTATTCAAAGTATTCAGCGTTTCGGTGGTAGGTTGGATCTTGTTTTTGTTGACATGGTGAATAAATTGTTTGCATTACGATGCTTGTATGCGAAATACAATATGGATGTTTGGGACAGGTGCACCCAGGTGATAGTCAACACTTTGCCAATAGTCGTGATTCATTTTATTTGTTTTACTAGCTGTACCCGCCCGGCTTTGCCCGTGCACAGAAATTGTATTGCTTATAGTTCTTAGATAATATTGTTCTTTCGTAAATGCGAGAAATGAGAATAAATCGATTTTCTGAAATTTTCTTTCTCCGTAAAACTGAAATACAGCAATACGAACAAAACAAAAAAAGATCATGAAAATCGGCAAGGCAGTTATCGAGTTATAACGTCATCGAGTTATAACGTCATCGAGTTTCACCCCATAGAAGATATTTTTTGTATGGGCGTTGACACGCCCTTTCATCTAATTTTTACCAATCGTACAGCAACACTCATAAGCCAATACCTAAGATTAGATATCTGTAAGTTTCAACTCAATCGATTCGGCGGTTTTCGAGATATTTTTTGTATGGGCGGTGACACGCCTCTTTGTCCAATTTTTACCAATCTTCATAGCAACACTCCTGGGCGAATACCTAAGATTGTCTGTAAGTTTAAACTCAATCGATTCGGCGGTTTTTTGAATTTTTTTTTGTATGGGCGGTGCCACGCCCCTTTGTCCAATTTTGACCAAACTTCACAGAAACCGTATATGGACCAATACCAAGGATGTGTGAAAGTTTAGTTAAAAACGGTAATTGCGTTAAGGCGTGAATCGACGACAAACATTTTAGGGCTCAATTTTTATAAAAATAGATTGCGGTTTTGGGGAACATTTTCAAACTTAATAAATGTAATGTTGATGATTTGGAGTCGATGGCGGAGGATCGAGAGCTATGGAGGGTCCAATTGAGAAAACCTACACCCGCGACCCACTTAATGGACAAGCGGACCATTTGATGATGATGATGATAAATGTTTACACAACCGAACAGAAGAACAATTAGATTGCTCTAAGTTGGGTTAGGTGCGATAAAAGAACTGACATTTTGACATTTTAAACTCGTCAAACTTTATATTTTTTAAGATCTTCTAAGTGCTGAAGTGGACGCAGTAGCGCAGTGGTTAGTGTGCTGGACTACTGTGCGAGGGATCCCAGGTTCGATCCCCAGAAAAACACAAATTACATCTTAAGGTTTTTTCTACTGCGCCACCTCTCGCGAACGTCTGACAAACATCCGAGAGTATGACTGTCCTGAAAAAGCTTCTCAATTAAGCCGTTCGGACTCTGTATACAATTGTAGGTACCTTCCATTCGTCCCAAAAATTGAAACTCACACAAAACGAATGTTTACGAGAATCTAGGCCTAGGGTGTCTACCGCCTGTTGCGCCACCTATTTATTTATTTTTTTTTTAAGTGCTGAAGTGTCTTTTGCTCTATAGTTGGAAAGCACATCGTCCCCGGAAACGGACACCGGTTAATCGACTTTGCCGTGTGGTGAGGTCAAACAAATCAACTAACGGTGCGATCGACGGCCGGGATGTGATTGATGTCCGACTAGAATCTCTATCTAGCGTTAGCCAAAATTCAGTTCACGCAATAACATTCAACGGAAGATGTTAAATGATTGACGACTAAAGGCTACTTTTGCAAGAACCGCAATATCTTTTGCCGACCGCGTCTGCTTTAGCTTTCAGCAAACCTATCACCAGCATTAAGTGAAAAGGGGATAAGTGGCATTACTGCCGTCGTACCGCCACCGATGTGCTGGTTTCCCATTGGTCAACTCAGACTTTCTTCGTCTCTCTCCTCGCAGCTCCATTATATGTATGTATGTTAAGGCTAATATCGCTCTGTCTATAAATTAGAAATAGATAAGCAACATGCCTTGCAATAGACAATAGCCCAGTTACATGGACGGAGGCAAATGTGATCTTCCTTCTGTCAAAAAAGGACTACACCGAGGCGAAGTCTTTCAGACCGGTAAACCTAACATCCTTTCTGTTAGTGTAATTAGATACTGGACTAATTTGGGCCTACCATGTTAAAGACAAGATCGGAATGGTAAAAAGGGTGCTACATCAGTGCAACTGTGTATATGGACTCACCTATACCCACTTGTTGTATTGTGGATGAAAGCCTCCCTCTCCCAGAAAGCTGTAAGGAAGCACCTAGATAGAGTACAACGTGTTTACCATGTATAAAGGAGTTATACAGATTCCGTCCAACACCAACATGCACTGCAAATTGGCAGTGATACTGGGGATCATACAGCTAGCCTTTTGTTGAGAAAACCGCAGCCTAACGTCCGTCTGCACCAAGATGCTAAATGATTCCCCTGGTCCGCTGGTGGTACCATCTATTGACATAGGAAGATCCTGGAACTTGTCAAAAACGATATTAGTCAACTGAAAAAAGGGACTAGTGAAATATAGTGATTTTCACAAATCGTCCATGATGGGTGACTAAATGGGGGCGAATACCTATTCAGGTGAACTGAAACTGGCCCGTTATGTTAATCGTAGTAGTATATAAGTTCTTTATTTTTCGCTCGTCCTGTTAGCCTGGGGAAATACGCTTCAGTATGCCAGGCTGAGAGGATTGCTCCACTGCATGCGTTGGATTACTCAATAGAGGGTCAAGTTTAGGGAAGAAATATCCTTATATCAATGGGCAATCAACCAGTGATCAGACGCATGAAACGGACAAAAATCACAACATATTTGCCATATGGAATGTGCATTGAAGCTAAATAAGTGTTCATCTCAAAATGAAGTAAGACTGATTTGGGTACGACGAACCATAGTTATCGACGGCAACGAAAAGTCTGATTACCTTGCAAAACAGGGGTCAACTGTAATGTTACTGAGACCAGAACCATTCTCTCCAATTTGGTAGATGATTGGCTGATCGACAAATAATCGGCTGAAGCACCGGCACATTACTGTGTCAATGGTCGGAACTAGCTAGGGTTGAGACAAAGAGGATGAAACAGATCTATTAAAAGTTGCTAGGATTGACACTAGTAATCGAATCGAATCCAGAGAGTCTCTTTGGGTAAGAATGACAGTGTTACTTACTTTAATTAACTTATACATTACTTACTTGCTCCCGAAGTGGAGAGTATCTGCAACGATCCCGGGGACATTGCTTCCATTTATCCAGACCAAGCCTCTAGTCGTCTCGAAACCTGGGGATTGGTAATCGAAGATGCTCTTAGCTGGAGCATTATTATCTATATATCCTACATAACCACATTTTGATACAGCTCATTGAGTTCGTGGTTGTATCTTGTCCGTCGAAGAATTTTTCTTTGGAAGAAGCCCAGTATCAGCTCTTCCTTCCTGCTTATCGTCCAGCACTCGGCGACTTACAGCTGAATTGGCAGGATAGGTTAAAGCATATACTTTTCGTCCTTCCAGTTATTAGTTTTGAGCCTAATTGTTTTTCCGGACCGAAGTAGCAATGTTTGCCTATGGTAGTTCTTCGCCGGATCTCCAATAGGGTGTCATTCATGGAGTTCATGTTTACTCCTAGGTAAGTGAACTCCTTAACTTCCTCGAAATTTCTGTCATTAATAGTGACGTTTTGTCCTAAGTGGTGGACAGATGTTGTTTCGTTTGTTAATAGCATGTGCTTAGCCTAGTCCTCATTTACTGCAAGGCCAACGAATTTCGCCTGTCTTCAATCGCCGTGAATGTGGCACGCCGATGATGTCAATATCGACCGCATATCCCAGGATCCCGAATTCGGCCATGGCCGTATAGAGATCCTGACGATGAATATACTATCGCATATGGGGCTTTGAAGGCGATGAATAGGTGGTGAATTTCTATCTGAAAATCGTTGGTCTCTTCCAGGATTTGTCTATATATAATATATATTGTATATTGAAAATGTTGTCCAGAGTCGATCTACCAGGCCGGAAGCCACACTGTTACGTGCCGATTAGTGTGTTGAAGAAGTTCACACCAGTACGTTTGATAAAATGTTATATATGCAACATTGAGCAGGCATATGCTTTGGTAGTTCTTGCAAGATGGGGCAAATGAAGCTAATAGGGCAGTCATCGGGCATACTGTCCACCCATACTTGGTTGATGATTGGGTGCATGATATTCTTAAGTCTTTTTATAACTAAGCCAACTTCTTCTATACGTCTTCTTATTGACTGAACACATAAATGAGCTATATGCCCTCCCTCATCTGAATCTACTAATTTTGTTATTCCTACTTCTACAGGTTTCACCCCTCTGGATTGAAGTTCTTGAACGCTCCATCAAATTCCTGCGACAGGTCGCTTTGGGTGACATAATGGGCGGTCGCTGTGTTGCACCACGTGAAGACCGCCACACTGCACTGTGCCTACTCCTGGAGCTGGGTGCACAAAAGGGTACTCTAAGTGCATCGCTAGAGGCCATAGTCCTTCTTTTGATGCTTTGGGAAAAGGAAAAGGAGACCGACGACAACCGTGACACTCCGCAAAACACAGGCGCTCCCCTTGTGCCCATTCTTCGACGATACGAGACCATCAGCAATTATGGAATGCCATCCACATCAACAGACATTCTTCCAGCGAGCGCTACAGAGTCATTTCTGCGATTTCTTACACTGCCCGATCAAGAAACGTCCAATGTAGATCTTAAACAATCGGCTGTCGTAATAGTCTCGCATCTAGACCGTTTAGCCAAGCCGCATTTGCCGACTGGTTCGGCAATGCCAGTAATAACAAAGAACAAACCAATTGGCGTAGAAAGTCAGTCCCAACCACAACCAGTACAGCCGTCACATGATCAACAACAAGTATTCGCTTTAGGTTGGCTTGCGCTCTGCAACGACCACTATGGATTCACAGTCGAACCTGCTGTCGGCATCCCAATGCCCGGCGTACAGAGCAATTATCCACTCTATTCAGCTCCCGTCGTTAACTTTAATTTTCAAGTCAAGCAGGTGGCTTTCTCGGAAGAGAATGCACTTTTCCTTACCCAGTGTGGAAAGGTCTATACATGGAAAATCGCAAAACCAGAGGTTGATCCGGTATTGGTGAACGACTTGTCTGAAGTAAGCATCAGGAGCATTTCGGCGCACTGTGAAGGTCGACACTACTTGGCATTGGATTTTAATGGTTGCGCATACTCCTGGGGGAGTGGGGAAGGTGGTCGTTTAGGACATGGCGATGCACTTCCCACAGAGGAACCGCAAAAGATTACCACCTTAGAGAACAATGTGAGAAGTGTGCACTGCGGATGCACTTACAGCGCAGCAATAACAACGAACGGCAACCTGTATACATGGGGACGTGGAACATATGGTCGCCTGGGGCATGGTAATTCAGATGACAAATTTTCACCTACTCTAGTGAAGTTCTTGATGGAATATGAGGTTGTGGACGTGGCTCTCGGTAGCGGCGATTCGCACACACTTTGCGTAACAGCGGAGGGTTTGGTTTTTGCTTGGGGCGATGGCGACTATGGAAAACTGGGCAATGGCTGTTGCAATGGATCACAGTTACCAGTGCTAATTGAAGCATTACCAAGAGTTCAACGAGTATTCACTGGGTCCCAGTTCAGTCTGGCGCTGACATGCGACGGAAAGATTTACACTTGGGGAAAGGGTCTTGGCGGCCGCTTGGGTCATGGCTGTATGGATAAGAGCATTCAAGGAGTTGTTGAGATAGTAAACACGCCAAGGCTAATAAATGTTCTAGAGGGAAAACTGATTATCGACGTAGCAGTGGGAGCTGCTCATTGCTTGGCTCTGAGTAGTACAGGAGAGGTGTTCGGCTGGGGCCGCAATGATTATCAGCAAGTGTGTCCACAGGGCATTTCCAAAGATCCAATCTTAACATCGCCAATTTTGGCTACACATCCGTCCGTACGTGTGTCTGGAATCTCGTGTGGAGCTACTCAGAGCATTATATGGAGCCAAACCTCGATACAGGGAATATCAACAAAAATTCCATTTGTCATCGACCTATCCGAGCACACATTTCGATTGCTTGATCAACTTTTGGGTATGGTTTGCGGCCAGGAGGTGCGGCAAACACCGAACCAAGAATCAGAGTGTATTGCGGTTGCTTGTTTGAACCTTTTGCGACTGCAACTGCATGCTCTGATTGCGAATGGCGTCTCACCTAAATCGGTGGGCTTAAGTGAAGGCTCGAGGTTGTTGGTCAATTTGAAAACACGAATACTTGGTCTGGCTGGGGGATCGTGTATTTTGAAAACAATGCAAGAAGCCGCCCAATGGACGCTACAGATTGGATGGAGTGTACTGCTACCCACAGCTTCGGAACGAGCACAAACGTTGACATCTTTACTGCCATCAGAGCCGGGCATTTCATCATCTGGCCATCGTTTCATGACAGATCTTCTTGTTGGCTCGCTGATGGCCGAAGGTGGACTTGAAATCGCTCTCAATCAAGCCATACGCTCGGAAACGTCAGAATGCCCTGACAGTGGGCACAATTTGCCACTTCTTCACCTAATCAAACAACTCTTACGGAATAATTCGGCTCTAACACAAGCTCGTCTATCGCAGCTGTTGATTAGTGCTGGTATGATAAAGACTGAAGATGACGGAGGGATGACGCTACCCGAACACACAAGTCCCAGCTTAGACTTGCTGCACAGATTCCAACGCCTGCTGTTCTCTCATATTCATCAGTCGAAAGTCGATGACTCAACCGGGGCAGAGGCTTTACTTAGTAAATATGTACAGAGCGCAGTGGGATTGTGTGTGATGTCGCTGCAAAAGGCACACGAGATCGCTCTACAGGGCAAAGATGGAGTGGTTGACGTCCTAAAGTCAGACATCTCGGACACATTGCTTTATGAGATGCTAATTGGATTAGTGATATTGAATCGTGATAAGCCGACCATTTTGCAAGGATTCGAATGGACAAAAACATTTATACCGCTGCTGCACGCTTTAGATAACCTAAATCGGGTTATTTGCGACAGCGAGATCCAGGTACCATCTTTTATTATTAGTGGCGTCTCTGTGGTTGTATCAAGTGTTGTATTTTTAGGATTCGGACGATATGGGTTGGCCGGGAATCATTTGTCGTGGTACGCATAAGACATCACCCATTCAAGAGGAGCCATTGCTAATACGAAAGAACGACTTTGAGAACCAAATAGCCGATGGAGGGAAGTGGGTCATTATAAACGGTTACGTTTGTGATGTCAACGATTACCAGTAAGTTTTGTGAATTAAGTTAGTCTTCCTTAAGGCGAATATTTTGGTTTTCTCTTTAACAGAAGTGATATTGCCTCCATCAATGAGCTAATCGAATCGGGCATTGGAAAGGATCTTACGTCTGAATTTAATTCACCAGGCCACAGGCATGTGCTGGAGTACATACTCAACAATTACAAAGTGGGAAAGTACGCTCCGAATATATCAGATGAAAAGGTTTGTATTTAAAGTTTGCTTTCAATGTTGTCAGTTCTGTGAGACCATTCTTCTCGTATAATAGAGATGTCCTCTTCTTCGACTTAAATGCCTGAATGCGTGCATAGGATGTGTAGTCTTCAGATATCAGTAGCCCGTATTAGTTGCTATGCACGATTCGCTCTAATATACTCCTCTGCCACTTTTCTCGCATAACTGCCGTAATTTAAAAAAATAAGTTTTATTTTAATGCCCTTTGCGTCACCTAATGCTCAGCTTCAATAGAGGTATTTTTAATAAACGTTAAACTTCCGTATTCAGATCATAATCATAAAAAGCACATCCAAAGCCGTTCATTTCTTCTCGAGATTAGCGAAAAACAACAGACATACGCATTTTGGGGACATCCTTTTATACTATGTAGTGATAATCATGGTGGTGATTATTGTACATGGCCTAAGACCTATCGTAACTTAACTAATGAAAGTTGTCATAACTTTTTTAAAAGCTGTTGGTACAATTTCCTTATTTTTTTGTGCAGGGTGTTTCAGGAATTTATTTAAACTTTCTTTTTGTCCCCTTTAACCTATAAATTTGTACAATTTCAGCCTCAATTACATCAAAGCAAAGTGTTGACGCATTTCAACTCTGAGCGTGCTCTATCCTACCTACTTGGGCTTATAACCAGCATTCTTCAGGCAGGTCCACAGTTGCAGCCAGCCGAGTTGCAATGCAAGAATATAATTCGTTCGAAAATTCTTAGCGGCGGCCTACAAGTCCTGCAACCCACTAATCCCTTCGACGAGGAAAAGGGTGAAGCTCGCAGCAGTGCCAGCACGGCTGGAAGTACACCAACCGAACCAAGCAATCATCAAATGCCGAGTTGCTTAGATCCACCACCATTTAGCTCTGTACAGCAGAGAATTGAATCTCTCCTCAGTGGTCTGGGTGAAGCAAGACTTTCCGATCCTCTAGTTTCCGGTTGGATGACAGTGTCAGAACGTTTCTGCAAGGAGCATAATCTCATTTGGCACCAAGAATTTCCACCCGAGCATCCTGTTCAAGAGCTTGAGCGCCTTCTAACAGCAGTACTTATTCGTCATCAAAGTCTAGGACCGTTAATTCTCGCGGTAATTGATCGCGAACTGGGTGGCTTGACTGAAAAGCCACCGAAGCAGATCTCCGAAATAATACGCTTGGTGCACCAAACAAAGTGGGCTGTGGTAAGAACGCGACAGCAATTGAATAGAAGTTACAAAGAGGTGTGTGCGCCAATGCTGGAGCGTTTGAGGTTTTTATTGTACGAAGTGCGTCCAGCAATAAGTCTTGAGCAATCGGGTCTACGAAAGTTGTGCATTTTACACAAATTCCCAAGATTCAAAGCTGTGGTTAAGAAAATCATCGCCGAAATGCGTATAGCAAAAAAGCAGCTGGCATGTAACAAGCCCGAAGATATACTGAATGTGACGATTCAAAGCCAACACGCTGCGCTGAAAAATCAATCTCAAGAGAACCTCCTCCACGTCTCATCTGCAGAGAATCTGGATAAAGAAACCGATACCGGAGGAAATACACCACTGCGCAACAATTTATCAAACGAGAATCTTATCGAATCCGGTACGGACAACAACATCTTTAGCGGTGGAGACAAAAATCCACTTGAAGATGCAAAAGCTCCGGCTGACGATATGGACTTTGGCGACAAGAAGGCCGACTCCGAGCAGACCTTTGTCAATGACGTTATTCTCAAGCTGAGCGAAAAGTTTCTACAGGGCTTCGATGGCGGTGAGCTCAGCATGACAACAATGTACGAAATAGTCGATTTTGTCATGCAGGAGATATGTGATGTGGAAACTGTTCGCCGTGCTATGTACTGCCAGGTGCAGCGCTATCACATTCGGCGACAAGGACTTGATATTTTTCACGAAATACTTCAAGTCAACGGACTGCTTGATGCAGTGCAGTACAATATGTTGAGTGGATACTTGGGGCTGCATCTAAAACGGAATAAGCTAACGACCACGAACATTTTGGATGATCTCAATTTGATAACTGCCTTCCAGAAGGCGAATCTAATACTGGCCCAGTCGAAAGTTTTAGACTGGTCGATACGCGAACTGCAGAGATTCGTGAATCAAGAGCAGATCTCAATGAAGCCAAAGTTTCATGGTGGAAAAGATAACTCCAATCTGGGAACCTATGTGTTTTTGAAGAAATTGCCGAGAGCTAGATTTCTGTTAAGTGTTTTTGGCATTCTGGCGAAAGACGTCGGACCCAACGAACTGAGTTTGCTGATCAATTCCGGAACACTTGGAACAATTTTGGGGCTATTGCGACAAACTGGTGGTGATATACCCGCTATAAAAAACACTTACGAGCTGTCAGTTGTATATGAGGACACTATTCTGAAAGTCAGTATGGAAATATTAATATTTGAGTTCAAACGATTGACGTTTTTTTTTATTTTCGTTTAGCAAAAATCGAACAAAGCTAATTTGACGGGACCCGAGTTGGCGAAATTGATGAAGATCGGAACAAGGATATGTCGCGGTGCAGATTGGAAGTGGGGAGATCAAGATGGAAATCCACCGGGAGAGGGACGAATTATCAGTGAAGTTGGAGAAGATGGGTAAGATTTTCTAGAGTTTGCATACTTTACCTCCTAAATTATTGTTCGTGGCCAGTTTCGAATTTCGTCCATTATATTATTTGCAATGCGACATATTATGTCTCAAATATTGACTGTGTTAACGGCTTTTTACAGGTGGGTTCGTGTAGAATGGTACACTGGAGCAACCAACTCATACCGTATGGGAAAAGAAGGTCAATATGACCTCCGCCTGGCCGACAACGCATCAAACATTGTTTCACCCGACACCGAAAATACTGAGAAGGATGAACTAATTGGAGAGACTCAACTTTCGGGCGAATCACATCCAACCAAGTTACTCCGCTATGCGTGCACTAAAATGCTGCAAATAATGTCAGTAGGCATTGGCCAGCATAGTGAGAAAATGGACAAAACCGCTGTTCAGGGTGTCACATCAATGTTCCGAGCGATTCTCAACTCAAAATCTGGCCTCGGAAGTATTTGTGGCCTAGATAGTTGGACAACACTCGGTTTTCTCCGTGCAATTGTTGGCGAATCGAAAATTATGTCGAAATTCTTAACTCTACCTATTTGGATTGATTTCTATGTTGATCTCTTAGAACAGGCAACCACAAGTGAACAGGATGTTTTCCGAAAGATACATTGTCTGCGATTGCTGCAGACAGTTTTGGTCAATTGGACAGATGAGGATCTAACGCGAACAACAACCCTCGTGAAACAATTGTTTTCAATTTTGGGACGCATTACGCTCTACTGTCCAAATGATATTTCTTTGCTCCAGAATCCAGCTGATACAAAGTCGAGAGTATTGCTTACGGCCTCCCACTCTGGAACTGTGGCAGAGGAAATTATAACCCTGTTACGAAAGTTACACACGCTGCCCGTATGGAATCCGGTTATCAACTCATTTTTGTCTCAAAAGTTGTGCGTAGCTGCTGAACTTTTCGGTGATGACGGATTGGAGGTTAATAATCTGGAATCAGAGTATGTGCATGTTATGGGAGTGCTCAGTACAATCGGTGGATGTGATACCAGGCCGCGCGTAGGACTTCAAGTCTCATATGAAGGAAGCACGTCGACTATTTGTGGATTTACAAACAAGGGAAAGTGCCTACTCAGCACAGATGGCAGCAATTGCCTGAATGGCGAGTTTCGAAAGATATCTTTAAATACCGCATCGGATGGAGCAGATTACTCTGTTTTTAGCTTATCCCGTTTACCAATGAATGAAATGCTTTTAAACTCTTGGTCTGTGCTAATGTACGGTCCGGGCGAGCGAAAGGAATCGATTCCGGGACCAATTGACATTTCGTTACTACGATCGCAACAAATTCAAATATGCGTTCTTAATTCGAATTGCGTACTCTACCGTCATCAGGCTTCATTGCGAAAAGTCCTGCGGCAACGATCGCCTGGAATGAGTTCATATTCATCAGAAGAGAGCATCTCGGAAGATGGTCCACCAGGAGAGGCTGATAAACTCAACGTTAATGAGTTAAATGTTGTCACAGATCAACAAGCCGCAGGAGATGAATCTCCATCATCTCTATCCGAGAACGAACTTCTTATCCAAAGTATTTTAATTCGTGCTACTCAGCCTTCTCCACTAAAGGCCACATATACCTACGCCGAACTAGCCACCGCTGCAATGAACGTTTCCCAAATGCTAGCAAGTCAAATGCATTCAGAATTGAATGGCCATGGATTATTGCAATCCCGATCATTGCCTCCACCAGTTCAGCCTACGCTTATTCATGGGGTGCCCATTTACAACGATGGCTCAAATGATGATGTCAGCTGTAGTGGAGCCGCTGCAGTTGAGAGTGCACAAGTTGCCGCATCGACAGCTGCAGCGAATAGAAACAAATCTGCACCCTGTCCTCTGGTGTCACAAATCATGGAAATGGGATTTTCTAGAAAATCGGTCGAACTTGCCGTTAAGACATTGAGTAAGTCGAATTTGTATATTCCGTATTTTGATTTCTATCCAAAAAAAACATAATAACAATTTGTTTGGCTTTTAGCTGCGCATACTGAGGTTCCACCAACTCCTGAACAGATTGTCCAATGGATTCTCGAACATCCGGATCTGTGCCCGCCCATGCCATCAACGTCCAAAGGAAATGTCTACGATATAGATCGGAGTGCACGATTAAAGATTGGTCGACATGATCCCGAAGCTGACTCAGATAATGATAGCACAGATAGCAGTGACACTGTTGAAGGTTCATCAATACAAGATCCACAACATCCGGGTGGAACAAAGTTTGCCACGCGACGTGATTTTCAATTTGCCGATCAGTACGCTATGTATGTGAGAGGACTTGTGTGCCCAGGAATGACTGTTCGATGCTGTCGAGACTTTGAAGAGATCAAAAAGGGTGATATTGGAACGGTGCTTAAAGTGGATACAGAAGGACTTCATGACTTGAATGTACAGGTACCTACATATATTATTTCCTGTTTTCCCCATGTTATTGAAGACATATGAATACCTCCTACACATTTTGAGAATAAACACTAATTACCTGCACCAGAAAGTGAAGCAATACAAAACTGATGAAGGAACCAAACAGTATACTATTACCGCTCAAAGACCAATTGAAACCAATAGCTCCATCGCTCCGGAGACATTTGACAGAGTTTGCAATCAAGCTTTTTTGTCGAAAAAGGGTGGTTTTGAGATCGATACTTCTCTTATTCAATGGACTAGAAACTATATTTATTGCCGTTAAATTCAAATTGTTTTGGATGATTTCAAGTCTGACATAAGTCTGATATAAATGCTAGTATTCCCCACACGGTTTCGTTTCTTTCTCATTTTCATAAATGATCTCCTGTCTGCAACTTTTAATAAAGTTAATTCTTCGTAGATGACAGCATCCTCAACTTCTCCTATTCACTAAAGGCTTTTACTTAACTTCGTAAAAAATTTGTTATGCTCACATCTTGCAAGCCAAATTTGAGCCACTTGCTCTAAACTTAGAAAATTGCAATTTCCCATGCTGACAATGTGAAGACAATGCAATATTTAGAAGGAATTTATACTTTATATATTTATACATAAAGTCGCCAAGAAATATCTAGGTATCCTCTAACGGTGCAAGAAATATTTACCACTTCTGATCTGGGTACAGTATTATAAAGCCCTCATTCGCCCCAAACTTGAGTATCTATTATTCTCATATCTGGTCTGATGCGCCAAAAACCACATTGCCACCTACTGTATAGGATCGAAAATCGTTCGTTAAAACTAATCGGAGACACGAATATGGCGAATTCTATTAGAATCCGTTTTTTTTTGGCGGCGCCAAAGTTATCACACTGATGAAAACCTCGTGGCACTCTTGAGAGAAAGATTCTTCGAGTGATTTTCGGTACAATTTGTATCGATGAAGTGTGAAGGAGGAGCGACGTTGACCTAATCAAAAACCTCAAAATACAACGAATGTGGTGGCTAAGTCATTTGGAGCGTATGGACAACAACGCACCAGTCCGGTTTTTTCTTTCAAAGAATCACTAAATTAGTTTTCCTTTGGTCAGAATCCTCTTGTGGCTAATACCTACTTTCTTTTCGTTTGATTTTATTTATTTATACTTAAGGTCGATTGGCAAATGCACGGCGACACTTACTGGGTCTGCTTCGTTCATATTGAACTTCTGGAGATGCCTAAGGAAAAATCAACTCTATTCGATCGTGGAGCAATTATTGTCGGCTCTCAAGTACGTATACGTTCAACGCCCCGCTACAAATGGGGTTACATTACACGTGGTGCCATTGGAACAGTCACTTCAGTCAGTGGCAAAGATGTGACAGTGGATTTCCCACAACAACCCAATTGGGCTGGAAATTTGAATGAAATCGAACTAATCAGTGCTATACGAGATGGACACATTAACAGCAGCTCATCTGGTATTCTACAAGGGCCGCCTACAGATCTCATTGAGGATTGGTCACGCTGCATTCGTTCACTGACTGTCTCATCGAATGAATCGATGGCGAAGCACTTGCTGGACAAAAGCCCCAATTGCTGGCAGAGCTCCTCGAGTAGTCAAGGCAAACATTGGATCCGCATCGAGATGCATGAGAATGTGTTAATTCATAGCTTATCGATTGTCGTCAATCCCACAGATTGTTCCCACATGCCGTCACTTATAGTTACGCGTGTCGGCGATAGCATTCCCAATCTTAAGGAGTACAGTTGGGTTTCAGTGAAAAACAGCGACGTTAATGTCTCATTAATGAACGACGTGCGGCAATACTATCAGTACGTGGAGATAGTAATCAAACACTGTCGAAACAACGGGATTCAATGCAAGGTTCATGGAATCAACATCATTGGACGCCGACGGCAAACTGACTTGGATCTTATGCTCATGGATGCTGCGTTCTTGGCATGTGAATACGATAGTTTGTCTAGTGATTCGAGTTCATTGGCTAATTATCCAGATGTGAAATCTTCTCAAAATGAACCTCCGTGCACAGTTATGGTATGGGGTTTGAATGATAAGGAGCAGTTGGGTGGACTTAAAGGATCTAAAGTGAAAGTACCCACGTTCTCGCAAACACTTAGTCGATTGCGTCCAATACACATTGCCGGTGGGTCTAAGTCGCTGTTCATCGTGTCACAAGATGGAAAAGTTTATGCGTGCGGTGAAGGCACCAACGGTAGGCTGGGATTGGGGCACAATTGTAACGTGTCCGTGCCGAGACAAGTGCCGGTGCTACATCAGTATGTTGTGAAGAAAGTAGCTGTGCACTCTGGCGGCAAACATGCGTTAGCTCTGACGCTGGATGGGAAAGTATTCTCTTGGGGTGAAGGTGAAGATGGTAAGCTTGGTCACGGCAACCGCTTAACAATGGACAAGCCAAAGATGATCGAGTCTTTGCGAGCGAAAAAAATACGCGACATTGCCTGTGGATCGTCGCACAGTGCAGCTATATCATCCTCGGGCGAGCTGTACACTTGGGGACTTGGGGAATACGGGCGCTTGGGCCATGGTGACAATGCGACTCAACTAAAACCAAAACTGGTATCGGCTTTAAGTGGCAAACGTGTTATACAGGTGGCTTGTGGCAGTCGTGACGCTCAAACCTTGGCTCTCACAGAAGACGGAGCGGTCTACTCCTGGGGTGATGGTGATTTTGGTAAGCTGGGTCGTGGCGGTTCCGAAGGCTCGTCAGTTCCACATGAAATCGAACGTTTAACCGGGATTGGTGTGATTCAAATCGAATGCGGAGCTCAATTCAGCCTGGCGCTAACACGGACTGGAGAAGTTTGGACTTGGGGAAAGGGAGACTATTATCGCCTGGGTCACGGCAGCGATCAACATGTCAGGAAGCCCGCTCCGATACAAGGACTGCGTGGACGAAAAGTTATACACGTTGCAGTGGGCGCATTGCATTGTCTCGCTGTAACGGACAGCGGCCAGGTGTTCGCATGGGGTGACAACGATCATGGACAGCAAGGATCTGGAAATACAGTCGTGAATAAGAAGCCTGCCCTGGTGATTGGATTGGATTCAGTTTTTGTAAATCGGGTGGCATGTGGTAGTTCGCACTCGGTTGCTTGGGGCTTGCCTCAGTCGCCAGCTGAGGACGAGAAAAAGGGACCTGTGCCATTTGCGACGACAAAAGATCCATTGGGCGGTAGCAGCCTCGGAATCTATGATTCTGAGCCAACACCTTCAGTCTTGCCGTCGCCAGTAGGCCGGCAACAGCCCAAATTTTCATTAAGCGAAACGCTGCTCTCACTGGAGACGTACGGAGCTCGACAAACTGCCCTGAACTACGTGCTTAATGCCATGAGCATATTACAGGCGCGCCAATTGATTGTCGCGGCATTGACCAGTCATAGCAAAATCAATTTGAACGAGAAAATGTCCAATGAAATCGAATCGTCTGAGAGCTTCAAGGATTCAGAACGAGCACCTAATCCCAGTGTGGCGACAACAAATCACAACGAGGTGATAGCTCAAGGCGGGGGAGAAGCGCCTGCAGACGCCTCTGATCCAGCAGTTCACGAACCATCACCGGAAGCAGAAATAATCCCAGCACCAGCTGGTCCTCTCAGCGCATTCCATAGTTTGACAGGATCCCTATCCCTGTCCGCATCGATTTCGAGCAATGCACCACACAAGCACTCTAAAATGTCTGCCAGTGCAATGTCCGTCATGGCTGCGACAATGACTCATCACGAAGTTATGATCGCCGAGTCAAGTCTTACGGGCCTGGATGATTTCACTTCGTTGCTGGGAGAGGCCGAGGCAAAAAGTCTTGTGGAGCTGCTGAAATTAAGTGTGGCTGGCCGAACTGGTCCACCATGCACATCGCAAACCATCGCTGACACTTTGATTGCATTGGGTTCAAATTCACCCGCAATTGGAGCGATGCTTCTGGAGACATGCATCACCGAACTGGAGGATCTGTGCACTTCGAGGCACAGCCTGGGGAAAATTCCTAAACCTCAAATGCAAGAGAGCAGTCACCCATATGTCGACAACGTAACAGCATTCGGTCATGTGAAAATTCCTGGCGCTGAAGCGCTTCGCCTAGAATTTGACTCACAATGTTCAACAGAGAAACGGAACGATCCACTGGTGATTATGGACGGATCCGGACGAGTGATTGCAACTCGTTCTGGGCGTGAATTTTCCCAGTGGGCTCCAGAAATACGTATCCCTGGCGATGAAGTACGATGGAAATTTACCAGTGATAGTTCCGTGAACGGATGGGGCTGGAAATTCTGGGTTCATGCGATTATGCCCGCGGCTTCAATGCAGGAAAGAGGATCCGATCGCTCTGTACTATCGCAGCCATCAATGCCACTGGTGATGGCGCTTCTTGATTCACGGCTCGGGCCGAATAACAACAGTGTACTATTACGTCTGGCAGCTGCACTAGCAGCTTGCGCCCAACTAAGTTCACTAACAACAGCACAGCGGATATGGTCGCTGAAGAAACTGCACTGTGTTCTCACATCCAAGCATGCGCCCAAAGTGTTGGATCCCTCCTTGAATCCTATTTTGATGCCACTAATCCCAGAGTTCTTGAGACAATATGAATATGAGGAACCGCAAGTGCGCGGAGGAATCCATCTAATGCATTCGGATTACTTTAAAACCCTCGCTGCCTTGGCATGCGACATGCAGTTGGAGTCAGTCCTACCGCCTGCTGACATGCATAAGTGGGTGTGGTTCAAACGGTATTGCATCGCAGTGCGAGTGGCTCAGTCACTGATTAAAAGGACGGAGCTGCCTAGAGCATTCTGTCTGGAAGTGAAAAAGAAATTCTCCGAGATGATGCCGCCTCAAAATGGCTCCCCGTCTTCGTCGGTTATGATGAACTCTGCGACTTCATTGTCGTCGAGCACAACAAGTAACGCGACTCCCACACCACCTCCGTCGCTGCAGCAGCAGCCACCGACTACAACCGCATCTATGGTGAATTCCCTCACACCGAGTACAAGCAACCTAATTCAGTATATCGATTCCGTAATGTCTTTGTCCATGCATGACGTCGATCAGAAAGCAGTCAACGAACAGACACAATTTTTGCACGAGGACCACGGGCTTTTTAAAGCCGAGCACGACAGCCAGCTGTTGCAGTGGCTAAATCGACGTCCAGAAGATTGGGCACTGTCGTGGGGCGGAGCAAGCACCATCTACGGATGGGGTCATAATCATCGCGGGCAACTAGGAGGTCTCGAGGGAAGTCGTATCAAAACTCCGACACCGTGTGAAGCTTTGAGTTTGCTACGCCCCGTTCAGCTGGCTGGAGGGGAACAGACGCTTTATGCAGTCACACCAGATGGCAAGCTATTTGCCACTGGCTATGGATCTGGCGGACGCCTCGGAATCGGTGGAACTGATTCCGTGTCAACTCCAACCTTAGTGGAGTCTTTGCAGCACGTGTTCGTGAAGAAGGTAGCTGTTAACTCTGGCGGAAAACATTGCCTTGCGCTCACTGCCGATGGAGAAGTCTATTCGTGGGGCGAAGGTGAAGACGGCAAGCTTGGGCATAGCAATCGAATGAGCTATGATCGACCCAAGTTGATCGATGCACTATCTGGCATAGGAATCGTTGACATCGCCTGCGGGAGCGCTCACTCAGCCTGCATTACATCATCTGGACACGTGCTGACTTGGGGAAAAGGCCGATATGGACGACTGGGACACGGAGATTCTGAAGATCAGCTGCGACCGAAGCTGGTGGAAGCACTCCTCGGTTATCGAGCTGTTGACATTGCATGCGGCTCTGGAGACGCGCAAACCCTATGCATCACAGATGACGACAATGTATGGAGCTGGGGCGACGGTGACTATGGCAAATTAGGTCGCGGTGGTTCTGATGGCTGTAAAGTCCCAATGAAGATCGAAAGTCTCTCTGGCTTGGGGGTGATCAAAGTTGAGTGCGGATCGCAATTCTCTGTGGCGTTGACACGATCAGGAGCCGTTTACACCTGGGGCAAAGGTGACTATCATCGTTTGGGACACGGAACTGTCGATCATGTACGACGACCAAAAAAGGTCGCCGCTCTTCAAGGCAAAAAGATTATCTCAATTGCCACCGGCTCGTTGCACTGTGTCGCGTGTAGTGATACTGGTGAAGTATACACCTGGGGTGACAACGATGAGGGACAGCTCGGTGATGGAACAGTAAGCGCTATACAGCGTCCTCGGTTAGTAAACGCTCTACAAGGCAAGCATATAGTCAAAGTTACCTGTGGTTCGGCGCACACTCTTGCTCTGTCCACGTCTCAGCTAACTGAACGAGTGCGCCCGCCCCCAAATCCACCATTGGAATATGATCTTGTGCGAGATCTTCCCGCAGAAGCCCTTCATGCGCGATTAGTGCTTCTTCATCATTTCTCTGAACTTGTGTGCCCATGCCTGGCCATGCTGCCCATATCCGGCGAATTGAGCTTGGGCGCATTGAAGGATGTTCTAGTGTATACAATCAAAGAGGCCGCATTTCGCAAGGTCATCCAAACAACAATGGTGCGCGACAAGCAGCACGGTCCTGTGATCGAACTAAATCGCATTCAAGTGAAACGCTCGCGCAATAAATCTGGAAATGGATTAGCCGGAGTGGATGGCATGAAGAGTGTTTTCGGACAGATGGTGCAGAAACTGCCATTGTTGACGCAGGAGGCGCTTTCTTTGCCACATCGCGTGTGGAAGGTTAAGTTTGTTGGGGAGAGCGTTGACGATTGTGGTGGAGGATATTCTGAGTCTATTGCGGAGATGTGTGATGAGTTGCAAAACGGCAGTGTACCCCTTCTGATAAACACACCAAATGGTCGAGGAGAGGCTGGGGCGAATCGGGACTGCTTCCTTTTGGATCCAATGTTAACGTCAGTGCTGCAGATGAATATGTTCCGATTTTTGGGGGTTCTAATGGGAATCGCTGTGAGGACTGGATCTCCGTTAAGTTTGAAGTAAGTGAAAACATGTTACCACATGTATTGTTTCACATAATATATATATTTTTTATTTTTTAGTTTGGCCGAACCAGTTTGGCGACAGTTAGCCGGTGAATGTCTTCGACCCAGTGATCTAACCGAAGTCGATCGTGATTATGTAGCCGGTCTTCTTTGCGTACGCAACATGGAAGACGATCCCAAAGTCTTCAGCACTCTCGAATTGCCATTCTCAACATCGTCGGCTAAGGGCCACGAAGTGCCTTTATCCACGCGATATACCCGAATCACACCGCAAAACCGTCATGAGTACGTCCGGTTGGCATTGAATTTCCGTCTGCATGAATTCGATGAACAGGTTAAAGCGGTACGCGACGGAATGTCTAAGGTGATACCAGTGCCATTACTTTCGCTGTTTTCAGCCGCCGAATTGCAAGCAATGGTATGTGGATCGCCAGACATTCCATTGGGTCTACTAAAATCGGTTGCAACGTACAAGGGATTTGATCCAAATTCACCACTTGTCTCATGGTTCTGGGAGGTGATGGAAGAGTTTTCCAATCAGGTAAGGATTTAGCACACAATTATATCGCATTGTTTTCTGATTTGGTGCACATTTTGTTTAGGAACGTTCGCTGTTTCTTCGATTTGTTTGGGGACGAACGCGATTACCCCGAACCATTGCTGATTTCCGAGGGCGTGACTTTGTTCTGCAAGTTCTGGAAAAAAATCCACCGGATCATTTCCTACCTGAAAGCTACACATGCTTTTTCCTCCTCAAGATGCCACGATATTCGTGCAAGGTAAGTGCTCATCTAAATGGTGTATTGAATGAAATCCTTAATGTTTTGTAAATCTTGCAGGCCGTACTTTTAGAAAAGCTTAAGTACGCTATACATTTTTGCAAGAGTATCGATACTGATGAATATGCACGCGTTGCTATGGGCGATCCCACCGAAGCAACTGGTAGCGAAGACAATAGTGATTTGGAATCTGTTGCTAGTCATGATGCTTAGAATTAACGTGGAATGCGCGTGAAAAACATGTCTGAATGTGCGAGAATTTACATTGAAATGGTAAGTAGAAAATATATAGCATAATTGTAAAGGAGCAAGTCGACCACCCCATATCGACACTGTCTGGGTTACTTTGAGGATTGGGATAGATATCGCAGTTTTGTTGTTTTAGCATTTAGTCTTTGGTGACTACTGGTCCTCAGATAAATAGCTTTCTAGAGAGGTTCGATGCGTTCATATGGTATCATCAGCAACCTTCTTACACACAGGATGTCATGCCTTTGACATTAGCTGGGGCACTCCGGGTGCAAGTTCGTATTAACAAACACTTTGATATATTCTCCAATTCGATCAAAAACTAGAACCAGATGAAAACGCAGCTAATTTTATTCACCAGAAAAGTCAAGTTGCTTCAAATTACCCCTCCTAAGCTGAACGACACTTCATTTAAAGTGGACAAGTCAGCGTCGCTGTATAGCTCTTAAAGTTTGTTGTTGGAAAATCACTCATCTGCCGGAGTTAAACTCAATTCTTATTTTTGAAATTGCCAAGGACCAAGGTAATGTTATTATGCGCTAACCTTAATCACCCCTATTGTCGTCGTCGTCTGTCGCAAACGACTGGCGACGTTTGTCGTGTCGAGTCGTTTGGAATTTGGTATTGCGTAACTGAAACGTCTCGACTGTCTCTCACATCCCACATACATTCCACAAACTATGACACAATGGGATTTGACATTTCAGTCGACCAATTTATATTTGGTCTGGTGTTTTGTTTGTGACTTGGTTAATTATTTAATAAAACAAATCAAAAATGGATAGTGTGACACGTTTTTTGAAAGCAGTGACGAAGAAGAAAACCAGAAAAAAGTGCTGGTAAAGTTAAGGAAGGAAATTCGAACCAAATCCAATCCATTGGATTTGCCCGACATTAAGTGGGTGGTAGAAATAATTTAAATTGCATACATTGTGTTAATAAAAATTATTTTCAGATTTTAAATGTATTTTAGACTATCGAAGTCGAAGGTAGTCAAAGGCAATTCAGAGATGAGGCTATGTCGCCCCATTGCCGATTAACCTCACTTTTGTTAGGCCTTCGTGAATGATTTTGCCAAAGGAATATTTTTCTGCATTTCGTTCAATAAATGTAGAAATTTCCTTTTATTTGTTATCTCCATTCTGCAAAATAATTATAATTATCTTTTAGTTAACTAAAAATTAAGTACACATACTTTTTTTAACACATTATCATTATCAAAATATCAAATTATCATTAACAAAATAGTCGACGACAGAAATGTATCATTTCCACGACAAACGTCGTCACAAAACGCCTCACGCAATACCGACGATCGTCGTCGAAAAATACAATCCACATTTTTTGACATTTCAGACGCCATTTTTCGATCGTCGCCGCGACAAAAGTCGTTTATTTTTAGTCGCCAATACCAAACAGTCGTGTCGTTTTTTTTTAGAGTCGACAACGACAATAGGGGTAAACATGTAGGACTTAAAACCCACCCAGTACTCAGGGAGGGTTAGTGATCGCTGTAAACATCAAGATGTAGCTTTGCCTAGTTTTGTCTTTTGCTCATGTTGTATGTTGATTGTTCTTTTAAGCTCTCTCTTTTTTCAGTTGGTTTCCGTCGCTTCTTTTTTCTACCTTTGCGTCTGTAAAAGACGGTGCTTCTTAATTTGACATAGAAGCCCTGCTTTGCACGCTTGTCATATTAGCTCGAAAAAGTGACATCATTATATTCATTTGGCAGTTTCCCTCATTTCCAGTATCGCGTCTCTTTCTCTATCTTGGGGTACACTTCGTTTAGCTTTGTCACATCCTATTCTGGTCCATGCTTATTCTTAAGCTGCATAAAGGTCTCCAACATTAGAGCGGTGCTCTTGTGAAGAGATTTGACTGCAGATAGATTGATCTCCAATCAATCCCAATGCTTGCCGTTGAACACTATAAGTAAACTCAACCCGCCCTTTATAGATTGTTGCCAAATCAGTAGGACTGAAGTTACGTAGTTACAACCCCAATCAGTGTCTGCCCTTTTTTTTAAATACAAGGCGACCCAGTTAAGAAGTATAATCCTTTAAGGGAAGATTCCTGAAGTTCTGCCGAACAAAAAATTGAATGCCAGGGATGGGGGGTCTATTTTCATCGTATTTCCCGTTATACCCCATCAAACTAGGTGACCTCTAATTTGGAGATGTTACCACTTAAAACGCTATAACTTCTAAACTATTATAGCTACAAAAATAGTTTTGTACATTTTGAAAAGAATTTAGTAGCGGATACAAGTCTTAAGAACTTCGCTACACCTGGGCAGCTACAAAAAAGTTATGGATCCTTAAACTGAAAATTTTGAAAATTTTCTGTTACAATTTTTTACTTAAAATGCCTTTTTCTCAAAATTTTGACTTTATAAGTTTTAATTTTTTTATGAAATTTGTATCCTTGAGAAATTTACTAAAAATTATGTTAGCAACTTTTTTACGTACGATCAACAGAAGTTGTAGTAAAAGCCGGGTCAGCTTCTCCATATAAAAGGGAACGACGCGACGTTCAAACGCAGCGGGGGCAACAGAAGTTGAGGGTGGGATTTTGCGTGCTGTGGAAGTTCAACATTGAGACAGGTCCGCCAAATAGCTGTGCAGTTGGAACCTACCAGAACCAGGATTCACTGAAATCTACAGAGAAATAGATTACACCCTTTGCATTTCACACCGGCACAGGATTTACTACCAGCAGATGCGCAAAGAAGGGTGGAATTTTTCCAGTGGCTATTGGGCAAACAGGCAGAAGACGGGCATTTCCTCAAGAACATTTTGTGGACTGACGAAGCGCAATTCACAAACAAAGTTACAAATCTCCACAATTTGCACCATTGGTCAGACCCCAATCCCCATTTAATACGCACAATATCCTTTCAAAGGTAAAAATGTAGGTATTGTGAAAAACTTCTTCAAAATGTGTGCTTATTTCAAAGTAGGTTTATCGTAAATGTTTGAAAACACTTTAGTTTTAGTAGGCCCGCACGTTCTTCCACAAACATTTAATTGTAATTCCCATAAAATAAATAAATAGGTGGCGCAACAGGCGGTAGACACCCTAGGTCTAGCTTCTCGCAACCATTTGTTTTGTGTGAGTTTCTATTTTTGGGACGAATGGAAGGGACCTATAATTTTATGCCGAGCCCAAACGGCTGAATTGAGAACCTTTTTCAGGGCAGTCATACTCTCGGATGTTTGTCAGACGTTCGCGAGAGGTGGCGCAGTAGAAAAAACCTTAAGATGTAATTTTGTGTTTTCCGGGGATCGAACCTGGGATCCCTCGCACAGTATTCCAGCACACTAACCACTGCGCTACTGCGCCCACTAATTCCCATTACTATCTGGAATATCTTAGAGAACGATTGCCTTAGCTCCTTGAAGATGTTCCTCTTGTTCAGAGAAAGGCGATGTTCTTTCAACAAGATGGAGCACATTGTCACAGTAGCAGCGGGGTACCTCCATTCCTCAACCATATTTTTATCGACCGGTGGACTAGTCAAATTGGCCACAACCCTTGTCCACCCAGATTTCCTGACCTAACACCCATGGATTTCTTTCTTCTGGGGTGATATGAAAGAAAAACCTTATTTTTGAAAAATATCGAGTTTTTTTTATCATTTTTGTCTTATACAAAAAACGGCTTTTACTACAACTTTTGGTGATCGTACGTAAAAAAGTTGCTTAACATAAATTTTTTAGGAAATTTGTCAAGGATAAAAATTTCATAAAAAAATAAAAATTTATAAAGTCAACATTTTGAGAAAAAGGCATTTTAAGTAAAAAATTGTAACAACAAATTTTCAAAATTTTAAGTTTAAGGAGCCATAACTTTTTTGTAGCTGCCCAGATGTAGCCGAAGTGCTTAAGACTTGTAAGCGCTACTAAATTGTCTTTTCACAATGTACAAAACTATAATTTTGTAGCTATAATAAACTCAGCGGCACGGAATCTTGGCCAAGCTGAAGGTAGGTCAGGAAAGTGTTTATCTCTTTTCTTTAATTCCGTTATTCATTAAGTGTATGGAGAAGAAGAGGAGAGCGGTTTCTACCCATCACCACCACCACAAACCACAGAGAACTAGACCGTCGACTTCCCGTGCACCTACCCGATTCTCCCCGGAAAAATATTACCCTGTCTGTGAATACGTGTAAATGTCAAAATTAATGGCGGCAATGTAAATAAAACATGTAAGCGGCCATTTGTTGAGATGCGTTAAGAAACGGTGGGAATTATGGGGAACTAAAATTAGGTACTGTTTACATTTCAGATAAAATCATATTGCAAGTAGACGGTTGGTTGGAATGATTTAAATTCAATTTGAGCGAAAATATAATTTATATCGTTAATAATATTTTGTTCGCATATTCAAAAACTAATACTTTCTTTATCGCAACAACAAATCACCTAGTGAATGTAAAATGTAAAAAAAAATCAGGCATTTTATTTTACGTTCCAGCAAATTTGTCAAAATTGTTACCAACAACTAAAGGATAATTGTTGGAATTGTTGTTTAGTTTAACATGAGAACAATACCTTACGGTATCACCATAAACTATTATACTGCTTTTTCTGTCTTACAAATTATTTCGAATAATCTCACGCGTCCTTTTTCTTTTCAGGGAGTTGGTTGTGTTTTATATTTGTCTCCGAAAAACTTTAACTTTTTCAGTATTTGTTCATCCATAATAAAATAAAAATAACTAATATGTAAAGGATAACCACCTGATTAAGACAAAATTATTAAGAAATCACGAAAGGCGTTTCCACCGAATTTACATTTTTTATTTTGACATTGCCGTCAATTCCTGAAGCTCTTCATTCCAAAGTACCAAGAGCAAGTCTTTTTCGGGCCAATTCTTTCTCTTGCTTCTGATGGGATGACAAAATAAAACACTTACGATCCAAATAAGATATTTTATTAAAAGGCGCAGAACAAGCGCAAAAAGAAAGAAGAAAATAGCAGATGTAGGAATTTAGTATAAATAAAAAGAGATGGAAACACATCTGCAAGCAAGAAAATATTTTGTGGTGCAAAATCAATTTGAGTTCACTGTCCTAACAGCTTTTGTTTTGGGAACATTACCTGACAATATGAATATAACTCCTTTTTTATTTATATGAATATAATATAAATATCATAAGCTCATCGAAACAGTTTTGTTGCTAAATAAAAAGCTGAATAAAGGGCTGCAGTTGAAAAGGTATGTTTCATTTTATTTTGCGACAAGAGCGACGCAATTAAAAATAAAACGCGTATGTATAACGTAATTAGCAATCATGAAAATGTATAATAATTAACGAAATGAATGACATGATTTAGCTAAATCAAGTGGATTTATCTAAATCACGTTGGTGGGAACCTGGTAAAAGTTAAAGGAATATTCACAGGTTTTCGCAGTCCATTCACATGAACACTTTTCGTGGTCGTAACAGTTCACGAAGTTCAGACATCAATTTCTACTACCTAACAATCTGTGATTTGAGTTTAAGTTCAACCGAATTTTTTATTTGATAGTTTGTGGAACGGATTTGAATGTTGTGAATTTTGAATAAACTTGTGACAATTCGCGCTAAGGGTGTTTTTCTTCGAGGCAAAAAGTTTGGAGTTCGAAATTTCGTCGTTTATGCTCTTTTGAAAATAGTTTTTCCCATATTTTGATGGATTATTTTATTATTCTACTTAGGTACTCTTGCAATAGTAAAATGAGCAATTCGTTTATATAAATGCATCAAAAGTGGTTTGTTCGCATAATATCAATTCGTTCGTTCATTCTCATGTGAATATTCCTTTACATCGCCGATTTTAATTGATATCAACAGTTTAAACAATTTAACATTCCCTAAAACTAAACTGTGATGTGAACGAAGTGTAACCGAAAAAAAAATAAGAAACCTGCAGAACACAGCCCCACAGCCATAAACCACAGCCAGGTGCAACTACCATAGGATTTTGCTACGTATGCGTGTGCCGTAATTTCTTCCCTTTAATTTATACAGGCCCAACACATAAATAAATCCTATGGTACCAACAGCTTGTAGGCAAAGTCCGTTATGTGGGAGGAGTCGACGGTCTATTTCTTACTGGTTTGTGACCACCACAGAAACTGTGGCTTTTCATGGAGCCTCTATTATGGTATATGGGGAGCAATAAGTTTCGAAGGACGTACAGAATTGATTATCGTTGATAAATGATTAAATGCAACGCGATACGTTGAGGAGATCCTTCAGGAACACGTATTGTTCATAGGATACGACCAGTTCCTGTTAATGCAAGATAGTGCAAGACCCCATGTAGCAAGTATCGTAGATGAATTCCTTCAAGTAACCGGTATTAAAAAACTGCAAAAGCATGCTCGTAGTCCTGCCTTAAATCCTATAAAGTATATCTGGGATATGCTCAAAAGAAGAATAAAGTGCTCATTCCACCCGCCACAAACAATAGACGAGGTCGGGAACGCTACACTGACCGCTTGGGAGAGCTTATCGCAAGTTGATATCAAAAACATCATCCAGAGTATGCCAGATCGACTGCGCAAGCTGTAATCAGGACGAAAGGAGGGAACACACGATACTGACACGTTCCAAAAACTAAAGAATATACGTTATTTTTTATTTTATGCTGTTTTTAATTTAAGCTTTTTTTCTAAGAAAATGTAACATTTTAAGTTAACGTTATTAAAACCACAGTAAACCTTTAAATTCCCTAAAAAGCGTTTCAATCAATTAAAATATGCATTTTTCACCTAACTACAATCAAATCATTTGAAAAAAATATTTTAGGGCGAGTTACAGCAAAAATCAAGGGTGGCCAAGATTCTACTTTAATGGGCTATAACGGGAAATACGATGAAGATAGACCCCCCTGCCATACAATTTTTTGTTCGGCAGGACTTCAGGAATCTTCCCTTAAAGGATTATACTTCTTGACTGGGACACCCTGTATATGGTAGCTCACAGCAAACCGCCCTTCGCTGCATTTATCAAAGTATGTTTTACGTACTATAATTATAGAAGTTGGAGCTACGGGTCCAAATATAATCCTAGACCATTCGTTTATATGAGTTTTGTTTTTGGGACGAATGGAGTCAAATATAAAAACGTTGTTTTTGGGTAACTCTTGTTCTTTCTGTGTGACGAATTGCAAGTTCTGGAAAATAGGTAGGTATATGTTTCTTCCACTTTATTTTAGCATTCGCAGAATGCAGAAATTTAGTAGGTAACATTTTTGCGCCACTTGAATAAACGGAACGTGGATTCATTTGCTTTGATCGATTTTTTTTGGAGAGAGAGAAAAAGCATTAACCGAGGCGGAAAAAATACAAATCAAAGCTTAAAGAAAGCTTGCCTATTTATTTCCAAATTAGCTAAGAAAATCGAGAGGAGCCGACAAGTTATATCCATATTTTTAAGTAATGAATCCAAATATGGATAAAAACATAAAAGGCCGCATATACATAGTTTGCTTACTAATGCGGAAAGGCGACTTCTATTAAAAAAAGCGTCAAATTCTCAAGACTCTTTCTGGTATCAAAGCAAGTCTCACAACAATACGTCGTATTATTTCGAATGCTAAGCATAAAAAAAGGCGAAAAATCAAGCAGAAGTCAACGAAAAGCGCAACGCCTCCGTTTTTGTCGCACACATGTGAGCTGGACTTCGTAGTGGCATTGTATGGTCTTCTCGGACGAACAAAATTTAATTTGGAAGACCCCGATGGCTATAGCTACTATTTCCATAATCTCCGCAAAGAAACCGGCTGCATAGCAGAATTGAAGGAGTGATGGTGAGGAGCCGTTTCGTATTATGGCACCTGCAAATTACAATTTTTGACAACCACAATAAATGCGTTGCCTTACAATGGTATATTGAAAAAGGAATTTCCATACTTTCATAACCTTTTTGGACGTCTTCTGTGGATTTATCAACATGATATTGAGCCAATACATATATATATAGAGTATATATAGAGCCAAAATGTGGAGCTATTAAGCTGACCGGCATACTCACCGGATGTGGATATCATCGAAAATGTTTGGCGATGTCACGTCAAGTTTATGGATTGGGACAACAATATTCGACTATATCTAAACAAACCCAAGCCATCGAATTAGCTTCGACGGGATGTGTGAATTTTGGAACAGAAAGGTGGCTCAAAACACAATAGAACAAATTTTCTAAAATCTAAAATACTCCAATTACCTTAAATTTAAGTAATGTTTGTGTTAAAAAGAAGCAGAGTTCTCTAAAAATGTTTTTTTCTTTTAAGTGTTCTATTCAAGTGGCGCAAAATTAGGGCCACACATTTTGCCGGTTTTTAGTTAATAATTTGTTGTTAATACTTAAAGCTTTTAGTTTTAAATCTTCCTTCTGGCCAAATCACAACAAATAATTTAACTTTAATTTATATGAAAATGAAGTCTCTATAGCATGCTTGGTTTGGGATCAGTTGGCGGAGTGTATGATGTCATATTTCAACGACCGGCGCGGCGGTACTGAAAACCTTACTCAGGACAAACACTAAAATGTTTTGTTAGGGCAGTGGAAAAAACTTAATGTGTTGTATTATATTTCCGGGGGTTGGACCTGAGACCCTCTGTTCAGTAGTCCAGCACACAGTACAACTAAACCCGCAAACGATTATTTACCCACCTGCTTTTAAAATCCTAAATTCATTGCAATTATCAGCAGTATACAAACTTTTTTTTTATTTACTTACAGCATACCAATTTTATTATTACAAAAGAAAAAGAAAATCCGAAAGAGATCGTTTCCCAATGAAAGGTTTGCCCAATGCATAATTTTGTTTACAAGTTAGAAATAATGTTAATTGTAAAAGTAGCATTATTGTTATCATTTATTTGTTGATTTTCTATAATTTTACCATCAACTGTAGTTCTACCCCTTCAACTGAAGTAAAATAATAAAACTAACTATTTGCATACAACAACAACAAAAAATAAGACAAACTAACTATTACACGAACAATTGGAATATATTTATAGAATTAATGTGGTTCCTTCTTCTTTAATTTTATTTTCAATTTCCTTTAATTAAATTATAAGCAACACATAGATATACATTTACTAAACCGTAGAAATAGATATATAGATGTAAAAACAAAATCAAATGTTACTGAAAAATAGAATTATATATATTTTTCTTTATAAGGTTATTCACTAAACAAACAAACAAATCAGCAACAAGCAAACAATTTACTGATTGACATACAAAAATACTAAACACAAAAATGAATAATTGTAATCAAAAATGAAAAAGATATATTTGTAACCCTCTGTGAATTGCTTGATGTTTGTTTTCATTTTTCGTATATGTATGTATTTAATTCTATACTTATTATTATCCATTATACTTTCTCTCCTATTAGCCAATTATTGCTTTAATCATTTTAGCGCGTATGGTTTGGTTAATAGTATAATAAAAAAATAATATCGAATTTTGTTTTCGAAATCTAATTCCAAAGATTATTCCTTCGTCCTTGTTAATTTAAAAAAAAAGAAACAATATTGGCGATAATTTTAGAGCTACATTATATTTATTTACAAAAAAAATTAATCTCATTAGCATTTATTTTAAAGTTAAACGTCGTTCGAAATAAATTTTATATTTTCAATCTCTTTCACTAAAAAAAAAAAAAAACAAAATAAAAACTAAAAGAAGAAAATGCTTTAAAAATCTGTCTTACAAAACTGTAGATGTACTTGTCAATTTCGTAACAGTAATATAAAAAATAAAATACGCTAACGTTCGCTATATTGGAAGACTTGAGATGAAATGTAGTATTAAAACGAAGAAAAGATAACAATTAAATCAAAAATGATTGTAATGAACTCATTTTGCTAAATTTTTTTTGTCATTATATTGCTTATACCTACATTATATTAAATTAATTTTCTATTTATTATTATTTAATTTTTCAAATAAAATGAAAACAATATTATACACAAACGTATCTATATTTGTTTTGTAATTTATTATGGAAAATATATTTATTTTCTTTGTGTAGATGGCATCACCGCAGGAAAGTAAAGTAGTTCATTGTCATTAAAAATAAAAAACCGGTTTAAAATAATTCATAGGCATACCTTACATAAATTTTGGATTTACTTTGTACTTACAGTGATAAATGAGTGTGTGCCTTGTGTGCCACCTATCAGCGTGTCGCAAGTTCCCAAAGTAACTAAATGAACAATAATTATATTCTTTTCTGGAATGGAAAGCGAAGATGGCAATTTCTGTTGACAGATTATTATCGAATTTTTGTCTAGGAGTTCTTGTTCCAATAATTCCTGACAGAAAGAAGATTATATACGGAGAATTTTTTGTCAGAGTTCAAACTATTCGATAACAATCAAAAAATGAGTCTTGATGAGTGATAGTGATGATTAATAAATTCGTAGTTTTTTTTTTGCGATGGAAAGTGGAAACCTTGCATTAGGCACCAATGATCGGGCGTTCATTGGTAGTGCCGGATTCTTACCAGCTAAAACCACCTCCTTTCCTGAACAGACCAATCATTCGTTCCCCTCGGAACTGCTGTATTAGCCATAGTAGATTATTCTATTATTTGAACTATTCACTTTTATGTAAGATCGCTGAGTGCGCACAGCCACGTTGCCTACAATGGACCAATTCTGGCCTCTCTGCTCCATATAGTATACCTATACCATATTTACGTTGTTATCGAGACCGGGAGTGGGCCATCCATTCCCCAAATTGGTCCGTTAAGACAATACTCTCATTTTCGTATCTTAGAGGGCAATGGAAGAACATATCCTGCAAACTGCAACATATGCAAACTTTAAATGATAAGGAAAGCTTTGCAAGCTGTCAATATAGGTCTGCTCGGTCTTCTTTACTTTTCAAGTGTCTATACGGTTGACAGAGGACGGCAGCTATTCTAATTTTGCCTATAGTTAAGTGATGTGAAAACTGAATACAAAGGGCCTTATCTATAATCATTTTTAACCGTCAACTTAAATACTTTGACGGTCGCAACTCACAATATATAACTTTTATATGGAAATTTTCGCTATTGGGACTTCGTGAAAATTATCCTGGACACTAAAAATTATTAATGCGCTATAACTAGTACCTAGATACACGTATATATTTAGTTGTTAAATCCGACTTCGTTCACGCTCCTTTTATTGTCTCAGTTGTAGAAAAACATATGCCATCGAATTTGTTCTTAATGCTTTTATTAAATGTTACAAATAAAAAACCAAAACTAGAAGAGGTAGTAGTGTAAAAAAAAATAGTTTGAGGTAAAATATGTTTTTAATTATGTAGATATATATGTCATATTCATATTGCAAAAAATAGTAGCAAAGCGCAGGCTTTCCAGTTGTTATTAAAGCGTAAATATTAAACTCTTACTGAATATTTAAATATTAATACATACGTTTACTTTTTTCAGAAATGCATTTAATGGAACATTAAACAAAAATTACTCAGAAGACTGACTAGTTTCCCATATGCCAAACAAATATTTTAAAATAAATAAGTAAATCATATCAATAATAGAATTTGAATCAGGATCACAAAACTAAATTTTGAAACAAAAATAATACAAGTTAATAATAAAGATTAAACGTCCGCATTATACCAAAACATACGATTTTTCAACAGTTACGTATATCTATTGATTTATTAAGAACATTAAAATAAGATTTCTTTGCGCATTTTCCAATAATCATTTTTAATCTTCATCTTAAATATTTTGGCGGTCACAATGGATACTTTTATTTGGAAATTTTCGTCATTGTGACTTCTTAAAAGTTAACCTGAACACTAAAAATTACTATTAGTACCGCGGTTTGGGTTAGTTCCAACAATGGTTCTATATTTAAGTTTGTTATGGCTGAAAGATTGCTGTCAATTGATAGCTCTATTACATGCGCCGGATCACTTCACAGAAGTCAGATGGATATAAGGTAAGTAGGTACGTATTTTTTAGAAATAGTGATTAGCTTCGCCCGCTAATATTACTTATACATTTCTATATCACCCACCATAGCTGTTTTTCTACCCGGTACCATACTGTGGTGAGGGTATATATTCACTTTGACATTCCATTTGTAACGCACATAAGGAGGCGTTGTAGGTATGACATATATATATATATTATTGATCAGCATCACTTTCTTAGTCGTTCTAGCGATGTCCGTCTGTCCGCACGATTACGGTTTAAGAGCTATCGACTTGAAATTTGGTACGTAAGCTTTTATCAACCAAACTGAGGCTAAATTCGAAGATGAGCAAGATCGGATGAAAACTACTACTAGCTCCCATACAAAAATATCGGATTTATATAGCTTTTTTACGTTAAAAATTAAATTTAAATAGCAACAGTAAAGATAGCAAGTTTAAACTTTGCACATATTGTTTTAATAATATTTAAAAATTTTTGACAAAAAATGAGCTTGGTCGAATAAAAAGTACCCATACCTCCCATACAAATATATAATTTTTTAATACTAAAATATTTTTTTTATTTTACAATAATATAGTACCTACAGGGTATTTGAGCTTCGGCATAGTCGAAGATAATTGTCTTATTGTTTATGATAAAACATAGATGGAAAAGATAAATGATTATTGATTAGGTATAAATACCAATACCAATATTTTCCCACCAACAGAGTCATTTATATTGCAAATCCAGTTATATACATATTTACCACAAGTCACTTCAACAATTTAGAATTTCAACAAACAACGATAATGTCAGTGGTAGTATGTTTTGTTTATTTCTTCAATCGTTTCCCCATCTATGTCTTTCCACAGTCTCCTTCCTTTTTCTGTTGTTTATTACGACTCAAACGCAAAATAGTTGGCCCATTAACTTACCTTCTTACGAAATTCGAATAAAAGATTGGCATTCCGAAGTAAACAAACTAATTCAAAATTTATTTGGATATTGTGTAAGTGTTAGACACATACATTTAAAAACAATACTTTATAGAATAATTTTTAATTATTTAATAAGTGAATAAACGAAATTATTTCAACTCATATTACACAAAATAGTTGTCCCATCTATTATCGACGCAAAAAAGTTGGCCCAGTACAAATTACTGGCTTTTACCACTGAGTGACGTCACATTTGTTTTTAATAACGGCCGTAATTCGAATAGGGAGAGTTTCCACTAAATTAAAGCAGCACTCAGGGGTTATGCCATCCCTGAGTGCTGCTTGGATCTTTTCTTTCAATTCAATTAAGTTTTTAGCCGGATTTGTTTTAAATTTTTTATTGATTTTTCCCCATAAAGTCTCAATTGGAGACAGGTCGGGGCTATTTGGAGGCCACGTTAAAACTGGAATGGCGTCTTCTCGAAGCCAGTTCATATTTCGCTTGGCTGTATGACATGATGCGCCATCTTGCTGGAATGTAAAACTGCCATCTTCTGTTTGCACTAAGACATACATCCCCAATCCCCATACCATTACGGAGGCGGTAAATTAGTTTTTCTTCGTGAAATGCTTCAGCTGGCATTCTTAAAACTCTTGATCGCGAGTCTCCAACACAAGGTCGAATCGAGACTCATCGCTCCATATCACACTCCTCCATTGCCTTAACGTCCAGTTTTGATGATCACGAGTCCACCTTAAGTGGTTTTTCTTTTGCCTACGATACGGATTGTTAGAAAAAATTATTTTCTAAGAGAATAAAACAAAAACAAATTGAGTAAAAATTACTTTATAAAATTTGTATCCCATTTTTTTCATTTCTCGAATGCAGGTGTCTCTTGAATCTTACTTTTTAATCACATTTATCCACTCTAAGGTGATATTTGCAGTTGTAGCACGACGATATTTTTTGAGATTTTTTCTCAGAGCCCTTCTGTTACGATCGGAAGCCATCGATGGCCTTCCAGTTTTCTTCAATGGGTACACATTTCCTGTCTTCTTCAATTAATTTATTATATTTCTAACTGAAGACCTTGATGTTTCCAATTTTGTAGCGATTTTATATGCCGAAACGTTGTTTTTGTACTCTTTTATTATTAAGTTACGCATGTCTTCCGATAAGCACTTGCCACGTGTCATAGTAAATTTTGATTGCGACTGCAATCAGTGCATGCCTTACTTCAGACATCCATACCTAAAAAGCACAAAAATAAACGGTACATGCCACGAGAGAAAGACATTATCCGGCTTGGGCCAACTATTTTGCCGCGAAAAACTAACAGGACAAAAATGGGTTAACATTACAAATTTGTGGCAACAGACATTTTTATTTTTAAATTATTAACTGCTTTATAAAGAACACATGTTTATGAATTATATTAAGAAAAATAAATCATATTTTTATTAATTCTGCCTAGTGACAACACATTAGAAAATGTATGCGATGAAAAATACAATACTAGGCCAACTATTTTGCGTTTGGCTCGTATTATAGTTTTGGCGTAATGCCTTACGTTGTCAATTTCGAACTCCGGTAAGAAGTATATACTTATATATAACTTTAAAAATCACAAAAATCTGATAAACGCTTAAGAAGTGCGATTTGGTTGCTCTAAATTCTAAAAAAACAAAACAAGTGCAGCTCTGTTTTGTAAAAAAAAATCACCCTCTCTAGTCTATTCGTTGTCAGAAAAACTCGCCGATGTACCTCTTTTAATTGTGAATTGATGGTCGATGTTAAAGCGAGAACGAGGCAAGAGCGATTCTCACTCATATCGGATCTAAACGTATTTGAAAAGAACTGACTTCACTCTCATCAAAACATACTTTGTACCTATATCTTCTAGACATAGTATTCATTGGCTTTTGTATTTAATATTATAAAAATTAGTACTATGTATAACTGGCTTCAACTTCAAAAATGAATAAAATCTTTAACAGTTATACAGAACGTGGTCGTGCTAATGTAATATATACATATATCGATATTTGAAATTACAATTCGAATTCAAAAAAATTAAACTTTATTTTGTTTAGGTCGCAAAAGCAACATACGCTACAATTGCGTGCATCTACATTTTGTGTTATTTTCGAATGAAATTAAAAGGAAAAGATCAGTCGAGACCAAGAAAATGAAAGAGGAGTTTACAAAATTACAAACATTATATTGTACTCGTAGAACATTTTAATAAATTATGAAATAGGTACGTGAATTATAATTGAGTTCTACGTATCTCCCTATCTAACGTGTCTTCCATATCCTTCGCATTTTAAGATTATGAAAGATATATAAACTGGCAAGTCTTCTATAGTAGAAGTAGGTATCTTGGGTCAAGGTCTAAAAAAATTACTCTTGATGTACCTTGAAAAAGTACTTAAATTTCACAACTTGATATAGATATTGGATAATTATCGTGGAAGTAAGGTAAACTTTACTATTATTTTTTATGTCTACACAACACCTCAAAAAAGGTTGCAATGATACCCCATTGCCAACAAAAATGTCAGTTAGCAAGTTCGGTTTCTTTGTTTGGTAAGTCTAACTAGATTTGTCGGAGCTTCAGATTCCTCAAACGCGTACCTACTATCCAACTGGACTTTACTTTCGATGGCATAAAGTGCGGGGCGGACGTTGGCCGCAGCCAATATTCCTCAGCTAGCTCAGCCCATCGCTGGCTGCATCCAGTTCCAGCAGTTGGTTGAGGTCCCCTTCCAGCTAGGAGTAAGTAAGGTCATCCTCTACACTACAGCGTTGTACCTCGGGAGAAGAGTTGAAAATTCTATAGCCTCAAAATTCGGCGTTATTTCGCTTTCATAATGGGAAATAAAGTTGAATTTTTAAATTCAGCCTTATTACGCTCGGCGTTATTTCACGGCACCGGGCCAGACTACACATTTGCAGTGTAAATGCAAGTTGGCCGGGCAGCGTTCATTACTCAAGGATGTTACGCAATTCGACTGTAAGTCAAAGATTTGACAATTAATGGAGCCATATGGAGACAAAACAAACTGTCCCTAGCTTCTAGCATAGGTCCATGTTTTTTGGGCCGACGCAAGCTGCAGGGATTGGGATTTTTTTCAAAACTTCCTCCCTGGCAGACTGTTTATCTAATTTATTAACCTTCAAAATGAAATGTAAATTTAAATATGTTCTAAATATTTGGAACCTATATATATACAAATAAGTTGTATTGTGTTTGTTGACAATGTTCTCTGATTCGTGAACCGATTTTGATTCTGGAAATTTCCCATGAAAGGTGACGTTAATACCATGGTTTATAAGTGCATACGGTCTTTGTAGGTGTATTGGTTCATGAATTATAGGGGCGTGCCACCTCCCATACAACAAAACATTAAAAATCCTTTATTTCGAAAACCACCGAATCGATTGAGTTACAATTTTTGGACAATCTTAGGTGTTGGCCTGGGAGTGTTCACTTTTCTTCGACAGTCATGGGAGCCAACGTTTTTAAAATTTTAAAATTTTTAACATTGATATGCATTGCCCTGATGGACGAGAATACTATCTAGTTCTAGGCAATACAATTCCTGGAAAAACAAAAAATGAAAATGTAGTGTACAGAGCATTACAATATAAACTTTTTGTCACTGATTTAAATGAATTTAAAATGTGTTTTTTTAATTTTCTATTTTGCGCTACAAAGTGTGCAGGGGAATACAATTTTATAAAAAAATACTTACTTTATTGAAAACTAGCAAATAAAATATTTTTTTTTTATTTAAGCACATGTAACACTGCAAGTTTTTTTTTTCAATTTTTATTTTGCCGCTCATTTTAACAAGTTCTGTTTAGCAATGAAAAGTGAAAAGTTTATAAGACAGAAATGCAAAGATGATTAAATGCTTTGTGGAACACTTTGCAGGAGAGCGCAGACTTTTCAAAGAGTGCAAAGTCTTTGCAAAAATTTGCTAAGTGCAAAGTGTGAGATTTGCAAAGAATATTGTGGAACAGAAACACTTATAACTTTGCAAACAAAAAATCAATTTGATAAGTGTAAAGTGAAAAGTTGATAAGTTGTTTGTGGAAAAGGGCCCTGATCTACGATTGTGATAAAAACTTGTGTCCACTTGCGAGTGACTTTCAAAAGTTTCAAATGTCGAGAGTAAAAAGCTAGCTATCCGCAAACTACTCGCAAGACTGTGTCCACTTGCGAGTTAACTGTCCATTGTTACGTTCTGTCAAAGGTGCCGATGTTGAGTCTTGAGTATCATTCCTTGCACAAACCACAGAGAATAAGTAGGTACATAATATGTATACTAAATACATATTATGTATAGAAAAAATGACAGGAGTACGATAACTGTGGCGCCAAAAAGTTGAAGAAGGAGTTAAATTAAATGGCTCTCTCGTGTCATTAAAGTGGCCTGGGAAGGGAATGCGGCGAAACGCCCAGCGATTGGCATAAATTGGGGTGATTGTACCCCTTTTCAAGAAAGGGGATAAAAGGGATTGCTCCAATTACAGGGGTATATCACTTTTAAGTCTCCCCGGAAAAGTCTTTGCCAAGGTGCTGGAAACGCGTTGCAGAGCTGTGGTCGAGTCACGATTAGGAGATGAGTAGTGCGGTTTTCGGTGCAGAAAAAATGTAAAAGCTGTGTTCGGATAAACGGCGTTGAATCAATATAGCGCGAACCAATTCACTTGGCCAACCGTCGGTTGCGCAGAGAGAGGATTTAAGAGAATATACACGACACAAAACAAAACACAAAAACAAAATACACAGAAACCTGCGCAGTAGAATGGCCAAGTGAATTGGTACGCGCTGTACCTTTCACCGTGGGCGTTGGACTTCGCCAGGGGTGCGTCTCGTCTCCTCTCCTTTTCATTACTTTTATGGACTGGATGTGACAGAGCAGTCTTGGCGAAGAACGTTTCGAATTGGGAGATCTGAGGACAAGTCATCTGATCTTCGCTCTTTGTGTTGAAGCTGAGATGAAGATAAACGTGAACAAATCTGAAGTGATGGTCGTCTCCAGAACGCCTGTTCAATGAACTCTGCATGTTAGTGCATGGAAGTGGAGTCCCATTGAAACAGGTGGAGAAGTTTAAGTATCTCGGGGTCTTATTCACGAGTGATGGAAGGAGCAATGCTGAGTTTTCGAGGTAGGATTGGTCAGGCTGGATCAATTTTGAGACAGCTTTGTCATTCTGTTATTAGGAGGATACTGAACTTGGTGTCAAAGCTAAGTTATCAATCTTTAATTCGGTGTTTGTTCCAACTCTTACCTATGGTCATGAGGTTTGGGTATTGACCGAAAGAATAAAATCGCGAATACAAGATGCCCAAATGAGATTACTCCGTTGTATTGCTGGTGTGACACGTACCTACAGATCGCATTAGAAATACCAGAATACGTGAGGAACTCAATGTCGAGCAGCTATACTTCTCCGGACGCGACATAGCGGTCCATGCTTCGGGGGTTTGGTCATGTTAAACACATGGCCCCAACCAGGATCCCACGACATGCTATGGAATCCGTACTATCAGGCAGGCGTCCTCCAGGTAGACCCAGGATGAGATGGTTAGATCAAGTCCATTATCTCTCCTATACCAATACCCGTATGGGGATGGCTGTATGTCATCTAGTTTTTGAGAAAATGGAAAATTACTTTTATATGTCGCACCGCTTAGAGTACAAATTTCTTAGAAAACAGCACCGACCGCGGGCGCATTGCTACCCTTCTACCTTAAAATGTGTATAAGGGGCATGATGCCCCCTGCAACCTCCCATGCTTGGGGTCACTGTTGGATTATGGGATGGGTGCAAGGTTGAATATGTACAGTGGCCGGCATAAGTATTTTGACAAAACTAAAGTTAATTCTGCTCATAATTTTAACTTACTTCATGTAAATTTTGGCATCAATGGAAAGGTAATTTAAATTCCGTTGGAATGATACACAACTTTCCTTAACCCATTAAGTACCCATGGAAAATTTAGAACTTTTGTAAAAGTCTACTTTTTTCACTTTTTTCCTCGGTCCAAAAAAAAAATGTTTTGATGCAAAAAGTTTCTTCAAACAATTCTAATAGCGACTGCAAACATTTTTTTTCAAAAATCTCTTTGCTAATATTTTTTATGATTTTTTGAATGGGATGATCTCAGAAAAATTTTGTATGAAAAGGAGGAAAAAGTGGCTGAAATAGTATAGGCTGTAATAGAAGAGATTTTTGAAAAAAAATTTTTGCAGTCACTATTAGAATTGTTTGGAGAAACTTTTTGCATGAAAACATTTTTTTTGATACCGAGGAAAAAAGTCAAAAAAGTGGACATTCACAAAAATTCTAAATTCTAAAATTTTTAAATGGGTACTTAATGGGTTAAGGAAAGTTTTGTATCATTCAAACGAAATTTAAATGACCTTTCCATTGGTGCCAAAATTTACATGAAGTAAGTTTCAAATTATGAGCAGAATTAACTTTAGTTTTGTCAAAATACTTGTGCCTTCTTTAAATTATATTAGTTTACCCAATGTCAACAACATTCTTCAGGTAGGTACAGTCTCTGGCTTGAAATTGCACATTCTAGACAAAATGCTGATTTGCACTTTAGACAAGTTAAAACCATATTCCTGGCATTCAAAAATGGGGGAAAGTACGATAACTAAGGCGCCAAAAATTGATAACGGTTTTTAGTAGAGGGGTTAAATATAAGCATTTTTTACTATGGGAGGGAGTATGGTCTATCTCGCTTCGTTTAGGCGGGAGGGGAAATTAAAAAAAAAAAAAAATAATACTTAAAATGAAAAAAAAAAAAATATAAAAATTAAAAAACTATGACAACACTTATAATAAAAGACTATATCATTTTCGAAAGCCCGGAATTTGTTTTCATATTATTTTTAAATCAAATTTCTGTTAATAGTTTTTGAAAAAAAACAATTTCAAACTTGAAATTTAAGGACAAAAATTGGGGTGAGTACAATAATTTTGGCGATGAAAACTAATGATGGATATTTATGTAGAGGGGTGAAATACAAGCATTTTTTGCTATGGGAGGGGGTCTATCTCGCTCTGTCTAGGAGGGAAGGGTAATTTAAAAAAAAAAAAAAAACTCAAAATGAAAATAAAATATTAAAAATCAATGGCAACACAAACAACAAAGTACTATAGCATTTTTCATAGCTAGGAATCTGTTATAAATTATCTATAGGTAGTGCAAATCAGCAAAATGTTGTCTATAATGTGAACTTTTAATCCAGAGACTGTTACTGAAGAATCTTGTTGACATTGGGTAAACTAATATAATTTAAAGAAAGTTTGCATATAGTCGGCCTTGCACCCGTCCCAAAATCCCACAGTGACCCCAAGCAGGGGGGGGTTTAACCCTCCCCCCCCCCATTTCATGGTGTAAGGGTAACAATTTGTACTCTTAAGCCTTGTGACAGTAAAAACTACAAACAAATTAAGTATCTATATTCTTATTATTGAAAAAATCAGCATACACAATTTTGTACCTTTTTTTTCTTAAATTTCAAGTTTGAAAGCATTTTTTTCAAAAACTGTTAATAAAAATAACTTGATTTAAAAATAATATGAAAGAACAGACTCTTGGCTTTCAAAAATCCTAAAGTTTTTCATTTTATGTTTCATTTTTTATAATATAAAAATGTATAAAAATGCTTGTATTTAACCGCTCTACAAAATACCGTTGTCATACCGTCATTAGTTTCCATCGCCAAAGTTATGGTTTTTTTTTAAATACTTCTCCCCGGAAAGGCAAACCTATAACCCTTCAACAGTGCCCCGAGATGCTTGCAGATGTAAAGGATCCGCCATCTAACGTTTTTTTTTTTTTCAACTAGTGCTTATTTCGCGAATGGTAACACTTAGCTCATGTCTGATTTGACAGATAATTAGTTTTATCCTTCCGCTGAACGAATATGGTTGTGTATACGCTTGAACAACGCTGGGAAATATTGCGACATTACTTTGAAAATCATGGTAATGTTGCAGAATGTGTGCGAAAATTGCGTACGGATTTAGGAAGAAGAGAAGCACTGTCAGCGGGTATGTTAACAAGCAAAATTGTCGAATTTGGGGCACAGAAACCCCGCACGCATATACATTGAAAAGCCGATATACCCAAAACGAGTCACTGTTTGGTGCGGATTTTGGTCCTGAGGCATAATTGGGCCATTTTTCTTCGAAAATGATCAAGGAGTGGCCGTTACAGTCAATGGCGATCGTTATCGGGCCATGTTGAACGAATTTTTGTTCACAAAAATTGAAGAGGAGGATATTGGCAACATTTGGTTTCATCAGGACGGCGCTACGTGCCACACAGCCGAAGCTACACTCGATGTTTTGCGCCCTATTTTTGAAGATCGCATTATCAGCCGCAGAGCTGATGTCGTTTGGCCACCGCGGAGCTGCGATTTGACACCGTTGGACTATTATTTGTGGGGTGCCGTTAAAGATAAGTGTTACGCCGACATGTCAGAGACAATTGACGCTTTAAAGGACAATATTCGTGAAGCCATTGGTGAAATACAGCTGCACACAATCGATAATGTGCTTAAAAATTGGACCGATCGTGTAGGCTACTGCATGGCCAGCCGAGGCAGCCATTTGAATGAAATTATTTTCCATTATCAACCGGAAGGATTGTACTTTCAAATAAAAAAAGAAATTTGAGAAAATATTCAGTAGTTTCTTTTATAGCATTTTCAAAAAAAAAAGTTATTTGGCGGACCCTTTATGTTAGTTCTGCATTAAATTGCAACCCAATTTTTGTCCTTAAATTTCAAGTTTGAAGTTGTTTTTTTTTTTTCTTTTTCAAAAACTATTAACAGAACGAACGTTTGATATGAATTCATTATAGCAGGCCAACGGAGTTCGAATACTAATTTTTAGTCTCACATTTAGATGGCACTTTTCGTAGGGAACACGGAATTGGAACAATAAACAAAATTGATAAATTAGTCGTTTTGTTGTATAGACTAGAACTAGATTCTAGACCTAGAGTGAACATTCTGTAATTAACATTTGATTTAAATTAGTTTGTACATAAAAGGAACCTACCTATTTCTCACTTTCAGGCAACGCATAGAATTTAAAATTTAAATTTCTGATTGGAATGGTACCTACCTCTTCTAGCTAAAAATATTTTGTCTGGAATTGTGTTTATATTCCAGTCCCATAAACTACCTACCTACATTTTAATTCCATACAGTTCGAACTATAATAATACAATCCAATCCAATTGGAATAAAAAATATCAAATTATGTATGTGTTTTTTTTTGGCTCTGCAGAAACTTTACTCGTTCCGTTGGGTTTCGCCCAGAAAATCTCTAGCTCTACACTAGCTACATCTGCATGTACATGAGCACAGTAGTGTATCTATATCTATTCTATAAAAACGTATCAAACAATCTTCCTACACATGTCTAAAATTCAAGTGCCTTTGCTCAACTGTATGTGTGAGGTAATAATGAGAAATGAATACAATTCATGTGAATGCAATACGAAACGTACTTTAGGAATACGACCGTTCCGGAATCCATCTACACTTCGTCTCCGTGTCGGAGCGAGTGCGATGTCGTTCGTTGAAACAACTTTTCCGCCAGTCCCTGTTCCCAGTCCCAGATCCAGTATTTTGCCTTGCTCTTCCTTCCAATATTTCAATTTCATGTAAATCTCAAACATAAATCCAATGACAGTGACGTTTGAGAGATTGCGTGCAGACATGGTGTTTCAAAGAGCTCGTCAATTTTCGTGTTTGAAAAGTGCTTAGTGAATTTTATTTCCACAAATAAGTGCAACGCCGAAAGCGGTATTTCAGTTTTATTTCTAAAAAAAAAATGTTTTAATTCCGAGCAGAGTGCGTTCAGTTAGCGTTATATACGATAAACAAAGGAACAAAGTATCTATGCATAAGTACTAGTTCAGTTGGAAAAACAATTAAAATAAAACTGTGTTTTTCTTTTCTTTCTCTTATTGGAATTGCAATTTTTCGCTCTGTGACATACGCACGCACCCACAAACATTGCAAGAGGCAACAGCAAAACAAGAGAAATAGTGAACAAAAACACATTCGCTTCTCGTTTGTTGTACATGTACTGCAGGCAATTGCGCTAGACAAGGACAACAGATCTGAGTACGAGTACGACCGACGACCGACACGGTGCTACTTACTTACTTTACTGTGGCGTGCAGTGTAAATCTGTTTTACTCGAAAATAGTGCGGCTTCGCTGAGATACAATAATTATACCGTTTGCTAGTAAAAGATATGTACAAGTTATTATTATTTCGGTTCTTGCAAATCGGATAGATACATTATTTTGTTCGCAAACTCTCAAGCAACATCGTCTAGTTTGTTATCTATTGAAAAAGTGTAATTGACGGTTTTACGACCACATATTCCTACGCGCGGTGGGATAAGGTTTTCCCTTTAGAAAGTGTAAAAACGCGTAACTCATCAACGGTACTTCATCTTGGTGGTGTTAACATATTTTCTCAACGAGTATCTACATACTTTTTGTGGCATTGTTTTTTTTTTCTTGTGTTCTTTTAAGCAATTGGCTTAAGCTTATTTTTTTTTTCGTCGAGTCGCTACGTGCGTACATGTGTATCGTCCCACAGTGTCTGTGGAATGTGATGAAAGAAAATTCAAATTAATTACAAAAAAAAAAAAAAAAATCCAATAATAAAAATTGTGTGTATACACAGCTTAGATTCTGTGAATATGATGCATCTTTGTGTACGGTGTTAGATTCAGTGCGAAAAAATTGTTTATAGTTTATACAGAAATGTGATCAAAGGATTACCATACGATATCAGAAGGATAATGGCGAAAATCCCTTTTAGAAAAATGGGGAAGCACTTATTCCTTTATATGAAAGGGTAATTTCAACAAAAAGTTTTAACAACAAGGATACAAAATACAATATTGCACAAGTGGATAAGACAACAAATAAACGAATAGAGAAACTGTAGTAAGTTCAAATAAGAATTCTGTCTATGGCGTATCTAGTATCTATTATAATTTTCATTGCATCCATCTCCAATTGTTTGAGTTTGAGTCATCGTTATCATTTTCTTTTCGTCAGTTCTCTCTCTGTGTCTACTCGTTCTCTACATTAAAAAAAAATTGCAAAGAGCAATGATCTCTGGCTCTGCAAAGAAATTCCTCAATCTTCATCTTCATACAAAATACAATGTATTCCAATTTCATTTTCAAAGTGTTCTCGCCTGTTTTATAGGTAGGAAGGAACTAGGAAATGAAAATCTCTTATCGGGAACGGAGCCAAAAGTTATCCAAATTAGAATTTAGTAAGTTGGTCCTCTGGAATAAAAGGGATTATATAAATGCAATTGGAATGTGGAATTAACTTAGAATAACAAATCGTTTTTCCAACTGGAAGTTGCTTTTATGGGATTATGTTTCAATTCCAAAATCAAATATAAGATTTGTTTTCAAAAGAGAAACTATATACTCCCACACACATTTGTACTCAGAGTCACACTCACACAGCCGTCAAATCAAATGTTTTCAATTTGTATTTAAGTGTGTGAGTACGATGCGTGCGCACATGCAGTGTATGGCATATGCACGTGTGTAATTGGGGGAAAGAAGAACAAAATAAATAAGAATAAAAGTAGGGAGAAATAAGCAACAAGGCCATATCCGATTGCTTTTATTTTGCGTCTATTTTTGGAACGGTCTTCTATATTATAAGTGAATTTTTATGTAAAATTCAAACTCAATGTACAATAAAAAAAAAGAGAACCTATCCCAAGCCCAAGGGAAAGTTTTGCCGTTCATTCATTTTCTATGGCTCGCTTATCCGTTAAGTGGGTCGTGGGCGTAAGTTGCTCAAGTGGACCCTCCATCGACTCTAAATCCACATAGAGGACGCCTGGCTGATGGTGCGAATTCCATAGCACGTCTTGGGATCCTGGTTGGGAACATGCGTTTAACATGATCAAATCACCATGGATCGCTCCGTCCGGAGAAGTAGCTGTTCGACATTGTGTTCCTCACGTAGGTACCTATTCTGGTGTTTAGAAAATTATTTCTAAAACGGAGGAATCTAATTTCGACCTCTTGTATCCTTATTCTTTCGGTCATTACCCAAACTTCATGACCATAGGTAAGAGTCGGAACAAAAAACCGAATTAAGTACTGACAACTTAACTTTGACACCAAGTTCAGTCCTCCTATTAACGTACTGTCTCAAAATTGACCCAGCCTAACCAATCCTACAGGAAAACTCGCCATTGCACCTTCCATCACTTCTGAATAAGACCCCGAGATACAAAAATTGTTGTCAGTGCATTCGGTACAGGAAGGCAATTTTGACATTAGTTAATTTTTCGTATTCGAACTATCTACTTTGTGCATCCCCTTCAAATGCCAAAGTTCGCTGTTTGCCGAGAACTATGACAAATAAATATTAACACAAGAAAATTGAATTGTGCAAAACGATCGCAAGCTAGCACCGTTTTGAAAAAGTTTAAAAAGTTTATGCAGCTAATGAGTGCAGTGGCTCCATGTTTAGTTTGTTGGAGTACTGAGCGAGAAGTCTCAAGGTGGAAAAACGTAAAATTACATCTTATGGCCACTGTTCGCAAAGGTCTCACAAACATATGAGAATAGAAGTGTCATCAGAAAAGCTTCTCAATTAAGACAGTCGGGCTCGGCCCTTTCATTTGTTCCCCAAACAGAATAAAAACTCACACAAACGAAGGATTGTGATAAGCTAGGCTAGGTGCCTACACAGACCTGTTGCGAAAACTATTTATTTATTATACCCTCCACAGGAAGGTATACTAAAGGTGCCTGTCCATTTGAGAGTAAAAATGCTGCGAGCAGCTCTCGAGATCAAACTCTCAAGTGGACATAGTCTTGAGAGTAGTTCGCGGAGAGTTAAATTTTTACTCTCGAGATTCGAGCCTTTTGAAAGTCACTCGCTAGTGGACACATGTTCTGAATCTGATCACTATCGGAGATTAGCTCTCAAAATTCCAACACGGTTCGTATTTTGCGAGTAGCTGTCGCTTCACACTGGTGCGAACATGCTTAGAATACATTTTAACTATACTCTGTCCAACAAAAATTGTCAGTACAGGCCTTATGGGGGAGCTTTTTTTCTACCAAGGGTGCCTGTAGGTACTCTCACGGCACTCAAACACAAGAATTGCCACTGAAATACAAACCAAACCACTGACTTACCAAGGAATTATTGTCATAATTTTCCCAAAATTCGCATACAGCCCACCACAAACCAGTAAGAATAGACCGTCGACTCCTCCCACATAACGGACTTTGCCTACAAGCTGCCGGCGGGCCCAGGATTTTTCATGTATTGGTGCTGTACAAAATCAAAGGAGCACCATTAACGCACGCATACTTGAAAAATCCTAGGCCCATGGTATAGCATGTAAAATCATTGCCGCCATTAATTTTGACATTTACACGTATTCACAGACAGGGTAATTTTTTCCGAGGGGAATCGGGTAGGTGCACGGGAAGTCGGCTGTCTATTCTTACTGGTTTGTGCAGCCCACCACAACCAGTCTGCCACACAACTGCGGGCAGAATGAGCATGATCGTTTTGTGTTCGCTTGCTATTATTACCAGTGTTGCCACTAAAAAAAAGTGAATCCGGTCAAATCTGACCGAATGACCGGATTTTTATTTTCTAAATCCGGTCAAAAATTCCGGTCAAAAGTTAAAATGAGCATTTTTGACCTGAAACCCGGTCAAAAAGAGAAAATACCTATACCTACCTTTACAATTTACGAATTTTTATGTTTACCTGCATTATCGATGTTTAGAAAACGTTTTTATAATATGTGAATTTTGAGTTTGTGAACTTGTTTTTTATTTCGTTTGTTTAAAATTTAATGAAACTAATTTTTCATTTTATATGACATGTTTTAAGTTCTGAAATACACTTTTAGTGCATGGCCATACACGCCTTCCAATGAACGTTGTGTCAGGTAGATTTTGAGTGAGTAAAGGAGAAAGGTAAATAGCTTAGAAAATCTATTTTCAGAAATAATTCTGGCACGTTCTTTTTCGCACCATTGTGCTTTCGATACAAATTTTCATGATATTTGCGTTGATAGAGTGAGGACGTCAAAAACGGGCGTCTACTTCGGCTTAACCATAAAATTTGTTTGTGTTTTCAATTCCACTATTATTTTACCTGCCAAATTTTATTTCATTGCAATGACGCCTGGTTTTTGTGTTTAGCCAAATCGTTAATGAAAATGAAAGTCATGGGAGGACGTGTATGGCCCGGCCATGTACTAAGACCGTGTGTCAATTGGCCTAAATAATATTATTCTCGGATAATTTTCTGACACTTGAAAAGAGTAGTTCACCAAACTCCAATCTGAGATTTATCGAATTTCACACTTTAATTAATTGAAATTCGTTGTTTAATTTCCTCTTTAAAATTCTAGCAAAAGAAAACGACAAGAAATTAGCCTATAAGATAATTTATTATCCTGCTCCCGGAGCAGAATTCCATGCGTGATCCCATTATTCGCATTAAATTGGTTTATTTTTGAACTTGGGAGCATGTTCGTAATGTATGGCAAAGTTATATTAAAATTATAGAAATCTATCTTTATTTATAGTCAGTAGGGAAATTTTATTTTTCCGGTCAAAAAAGGGTTTTCCGGTTAAAAACATTTTTCGTTCCGGTCAAAAAACGGTTAGACCGGATTTCAAAATTTTCTCCGGTCAGAGTAAACAGATTCCGGTCAGATATGACCGGAATTCGGTCAGAATGGCATCACTGATTATTACATCCACGAAAATAAGCAGTGTGTGTGTGTGTGAGGAAAGCACATCAGAAGAATGTTACCATACCTACATATTATGAAAACATATCATTAAGGGCTTTTCTATGGATTTTGTCAAAGAACTTTCGGTTTTGGTGCTTTTGAGAACGAATTATTATGTGGGGTGCTGCCATTCGGTTTTAGTTTGTTTGTATATCTGAAGGATCCATAATATTCAGTTAAACCATTTTTTTTAATGTTGTCTTTTAGAAATAAGGTTTATTCGTGAGGTGTTTAAATGCATTCATTTCATTAACGCAACAAGTGATCATAAGTGCGTTGTAGTGATATTGCGATAAATTAATAGTGATTACTATAGGGCAACCGGATTCATGCAAAAGCATGGTTTTTCTTTGGGATATAGTATTAAATATCTTAATATACAAAAGTAAGTACATATTTTCAGTCCTATTCGTTAGGGCATATTTCTGCATATTTGGGTATAGATGCATTATTTGACTTTGTAGAGGATATTTTTGGCATGTCGAAATTAAAAAATTTAGGTATGTACAGCTGCACATGTGCAGTCCTTTTACCGTCTGTTTAGGTATATGACATTGCGTCGTGGTTATATAATTTAGTATTCTGTTTTTATTTGTCTATTGTTTCATCAAATAGTTTTTCACACTAAAAAATCAAAATGACGAAGCAGGTAAACCTATATTGTTTATTGTCGGTCGTTGGGTTTTACCACATCCGTCCCCAGTAAAGATAATGCCTTAAAAGAATTTGATGATCCTTTTTTTGCTACTGTTACCGCGAAGATCTGCACTGCCGGGTAATCATTTTTTAACAATTATGTAATCTAGGTATCTATGTCTAAATTAAAAAATGTATGTACAGCTGCACATGTGCAGTCCTTTTACCGTCTTTTTAGGTATATGACATTGCGTCGTGGTTATATAATTTTGTATTCTAATTGCCTACTACGATTAGGCCTACTGGGGATACCCTTAAAAAAATGCGCCTATTATCTTACCGGAAAATTAAAAAGATAAACGGAATTTATTTTATTTATATATTTATTTATTTCGTTCAGCAATATTTTTATTTTAAATTGGAAGATGGTAACCCTAATAGTTTTGCTCTCTGAGTTATGGCGAATTATCATACAAACTATGGCAACCCTGTAAGAGCTTTAAAGAGGGACCGATTTATGTAAGTGATTGCAACCAGACTGAGAGACAAACACCCTATCTTCCCTGTACTGACAATTTTTGTTGGACAGAGTATAGTCAAATAAATATCAAGTGGACACGGTTTTGAGAGTACTCTCAGGGAATCTACTCTCAAAACGTTATCAAAGAACTCGCCAGATTAAAATCTCGAAATTATTACTCTCAAATGGACAGTCACCCGAGAGTAACTCTCGAGAGTTTACTAGCGAAAGTACTCTCAAATGGACAGGCACCTTAACTTTGCCATTACATTTGTAACGCCAAGAAGGAGTCACCGGAGACCTCATAAGGTATATTTATATACAATACATATACATATTCTGAATCGGAACCACATTGTGAATGGATTTAGCCAAATCCGTCTGTGTTGAAAACACGATAGCGTCTAAACGAATCTAGGCAAAAGAAAATGTTTAGTAACCTATCTGTACCCCTGCTTACCCGTGCCAAGAAATATCATTTTTGAGGTATATTCTTGGCTATCAGGACATCAATGTTCCACATCAATACCATACTGAAAAGCAAAACAAATTCAACTATGAATAAATAGGTACCTAATCAATTTCATCCAATTTCAAATTAAATCAAATGGTTTCTTTAAAGAAAATCTCACAAAAATGTTGCTTGTCAATGTCCTACCTTGGGTCCATACGAATTCATCAAAATCCCAAGATCGTGAAAATCGAGCGATCCTTACTCCAGTTATGCGCGCACACACGAACGGTAATCTCTTTTATATTATAATATAGATAAAGGGTGTTTTTTTTAGATGATTTGGAATAAAGATGATTTTTTTTTAAATTGACATGAAATTTACTTTATTCGAAAGATAATCTTCTGGCTTATAATTTAAATATGATTTCTGGCATATGACCGCCACGGCTGGCTCGGACATAGTCTAATCTGGAGGTATATCGGCAATATCGCGGCGAATGTTGTCCTCCAAGTGGTCAATCGTTTCGGGCTTATCGGCGTAGACTACTACCACAGAAACTCTTGGAGGCCAATTCACGAGTCCGCAACGTGCAACTATGCGATTACCAAACGTTTCCTTCAATAAATCAATTGTTGCACGAGCTGTGTGACATGTTGCGCCGTCTTGTTGAAACCACAGCTCCTGCACATCATGGTTGTTTAATTGATGAACGAAAAAGTCAGTAATCATGGTTCTATAGTGGTCACCTGTAACGTTCTTGCCAGCACCGTTTTCACTTTTGAAAGTGCAATAAAGTCCAAAGTTACGTTTTAGAACTTTTTGCATAAGAATTTATTTCATGGCACCATTATTTTTCCTAGGCTTCCATTATTGCAAATTTTAGCTCTGCCTTACTTCGGTGTTTTGGTGTGTAATTTTCGATTGGAAAATTTACCAGCAATTTTTAATTGGGTTATCATTTGATTTAAGAGATTAATCCCCAACTTTTTTTTTTGTTTAATGTTCAAAGTTTAAAATGAATGAGCTTACCTTCCGAGGCCGATGACATGGAGCAGAGTTATCCTGACAAATAGGTTCGACTATTGCTGGGAATAACGGATCTATCGAAGGATTAAGGCACTCTTTAATTAGTCCTTCGCCAATTGTGCGCGTGGTATTCCTCTGCTTCGTTGTCCCTCATGCGTGGACTGAAAGACTCGTCGGGCTAGTGCGTTGCTTTTTGACCATGTCAATGTAGCTATATAGCCCATAGAGTCCGTCTCCGGTTCTGTGAGAGAATGCTTTACAGGTTTAAGGTGCTAGTACACTTAGTTCCATATTTCTTAGTCATTTATAGTCGAAAAACATGTCCCTTAAAAAGGGGTTGCCAACCCCATCCGACCATTTTAAACTAGGCAACCCTATATATTTCGGTTAGTCTCGTCGAGCTCGATAATTTGGCGAAGTTTCAACCGTTAACTCAATGAACTACCAATATATTTATGATGTTAAAAAGAAAAATGTTATACTTTTTTATTTCTTTGAAATGGGGTTGCCAAGGTCATCCGACCATTTTAAAGGTGGCAACCCTATATTTTTGTTAAACGCACAGCTGTGTCTTTCATTTGGCACTAATGGCAACCTATTATACAAAATATAACCTATTATTTTTTATAATATTTAATGCTTACTCCACAAACTTTATTCATTTCTTGAATTATTAATTCTTGACTTGAAACATTTTTGGTATTATTCATTTCTTGAATTATTAATTCTTGACTTGAAACATTTTTGGTACTAATGGCAACCTTTAACTCGATGAGCTCAGTTGTAGTCGAAAAACAGGACCCTTAAAAAGGGGTTGCCAACCCCATCCGACCATTTTAAACTAGGCAATCCTATATATTTCGCTTAGTCTCGTCAAGCTCTACAACTTGGAGAAGTTTTAACCGTTAACTCGATGGACTAAGTTATGGTCGAAAAAACGCACCGGAAGTGACCCACCCGTTTTAGACGTCATGCGACCAAAATATTTTAGGCAACCCGGGTGCGTTTTCTTAGTCTCGAGTAGCTCTATCGACTAAGTGGCATAAGAATCTTTAACTCGATGATCTAAGTAATCCGACGGTCGCCGCTTGGACTAATATATATGTGGCGCGCTACATACCGTGTACTAGCACCATTACATCTTAGATGTTTTCTTAGCATCTTCTTCGAAGAAATAGCGATTGGCAAGAGTGATTATTCGTTTGATTTCTACACCTATGTCCTTTTGCAAGGTAATTGTAGATCTGACTTGACAACTTCAAACTGTCAGTGTGAACACACCCTTAAACCGATTACCGAACTGTCAATGTCAAAATATTCAGTAAAATCAATATTTTCATCATGGTGGGCAAAGTTCGGCTCCTCACTGTTTACTTGCCGAATAAGCTCACATTTCGCTCGAAGTAATCAAAGCTGAAATGTCCTCAGAATTTTTGGCTGTATAACATATTCCGAAAGATGTGGCCATGTGGCCCAACTGCAGTTCGGAAAAAAACCTACCTTCTAAGCAAAAATAGAATTACACAGCTGAAAAAGAAACTCTTACGCATTCATTACCTATTCGTCTGTCTGGCACTAGCTAGGACTAGACCGCAATCTCTGTGAAAACCATTATTCGACACCCTTCACCACTCTTCGACTACCATTCTCATCGGTCTTTGTACAGCGTGGTTAGTTTTTTTTGTTCATTCTTAGGGTTATTGCAACCTATAGGTATGCGTAAAGTGCTGTATACTACAGTTTTTCAGGCAGTCGATACAGCGCGAAATTGTCAGAAAAACATATACAGCGAAAGCATGAGAATACAGGGGTCTCATCGCGTAAGGCTAAAACGATCGAACGACGTCGTCTCGACGATGCTGCTACTTCGTGTAACAACCAAAAAACGATGATCGTCGAAACGATTGAACGATCATCGTTTCTTGTTGCTTCACGTAAACAATTTAACTGTCAAGTAGCGTCGTCGAAACGATTCGATTGAACGATGGCTCTTTGGCAAGCGTTTCATCGTTTTTGGTATATTTTGTTACCATTTAGGGTTTTTAAAAGCAAAACAAATTCTTTAACATTTATTACTTACAAATTTTTCATAATTACAAATAGTACACTCCATTCTGCATTAGTGTGGTGAAATGTGAAAATATAGAAAAAATATCCATTTCCTTCATTTTAGTTAATCGAAATTGGTACACTAGAAAGTTCACATCACACCCTTGTTATGTTCTCTTTGGAGTACACAATCATAGAATTGGATTCATTAAATGGTTTTTGAAAAATGCATTCACCAATTTTCTCTTATTTTGCAACCCCTAATCAATAAAATTTTTCCTGCAACGAACATTTTTTACCTTTTTACCTATACATACATTTCCACATAAAAGACAACAACACACACAAATTATATACCCTTTTTATTGGTTTCCAGTTGTCACAGTTTGTTTACAGCCCTGCTCAAACTGTTCAAAACGAAAACGATGGACGATTCGATTGAACGACGCGATTGTGTTGTTACATGAAGCTAACTTAAAACGACGTCGTTTTGTTCAATCGTCGAGACGATGATCGTCTGAAAAGTTACGCGATGAGACCCCAGCATTATACAGTTTTTTCACATGAAAAAAATATTAGGTAGGTACCTAGCGAATTTACTCCACGATTAAAGGAGGGGCTATCTCGACGAATTTTTCAAGTTAAGGAACGACATTGAGTAAAAATGCGTAAAAATTCGTAAGATTTAAAAGTAATGGAACAGACTTTTATATACCTAACAAGACAAGGCGCGCATCGAAGTGATGTGTCAGTGGCGTGGTGTTTAAGTGGCAGGTGTAGAGGCTGAATACGACCGAGGTGGATTTTGGCATTACAACAGCATATTTCTGTTTACACGGAAACTAAAAACATGCGAAACGACCAAGAATTTAGCGCCTTGTCTTAGAAATGTCATTTGAATAGTTAAAAAAAAAACATATAATTCGCTGTTAAAATGGTACAGTTTTTATACAGGTTTTCGATCTCGGTTTTACAGCGCTGACCTGTCAAAGAGTTGGTCACGTTAGGTATGCGTTAAGTGACACTATGATCATGTTGGTTAAACTGCCCGCGTAGTAATCTATCAAATGATCAAATATTTTACAGGTCAATACACATTCGTCCTCTGTGCGCTTCCTCTAAAGATTTATAAAAAAAAAGCCTCGGGTGTTTGCACGCGCAAGCCTCATAAAGACAGTTTCGGCCAAATTTGTAGGTACTTTATAACCAAATTGGCGCAGTGGCTCAGTAGTAGATAAGTGTGCTGGAGGGGTCTCAGGTTCGATCCAAAGAAAAACACAAATTAGATAGGTACATCTTAAAAGGTTTTTTTTCCACTGAGCCACCTCTCGCGAAGGTCTGACAAACATCCGAAGAATATACCTATCTGTCCTGAAGAAGATTCTTAATTCAGGCCGTCAGACTCGGAATAAAATTGTAGGTTCCTTCTACTCATCCCAAAAAATAAAAGCTCACACAGAGCAATGGCTGGGAGAAGCTAGGCTAGGCCTAGACCTAGAGTGTCTATACGAACCTGTTGCGCCACCTATTTATTTATTTAGCCAAATTGAGCCATCAAACGAAAAAATCCATCCCTAGCTACATAGGTACCTTCCTATTCCCGTAAATCGTACACAAACAAGAAACAAACGAATTAGGGCTAACATGTTGACAGCTGCTGGGGCTGGTCCTGTGTTAGTGCTTGTTGACAGGGAAATGAATAAACTTCATCGCCTAAATAAATGCCCCCAACCCCCTCCCCCACTGATAACCAAACAGCAGTAATGTAAATTATTGTAAAGCGAAAAAAACATTCCAACTAGATGATGTATGAGTTGTGCACATGGTGCCCCACTACAATCAAGCAAAATCCAAAAATGTTTATGAATGTGTAAGGCAACTGGTAGTGGTGTTGGTGTTTCGATTTCAATCCAACAATCATGAAAAAATCAATAAAATAAAAACGGAACAAAGAGAACAAGTGAAGAGAAATACTTATTACTCAAAGTTCTCTTTGACTGTATCCAAAACCAAATAATTTACTCGAGTTTTTTCGCTGCTGTCAAGTCAATTGTAAAACGTTGAAGGCTTTTGTTTATTTAAAACGTCTATTGTGTACGCCAAACAAATACGCATCAGGCATTGTCTGTGTAAATGTTTTCATTTCGCAAATATACCTATTTACTTATGGATTTAAAAAATAAATATAAAAGTGATATTCAGCTGCTTCATTGCACAATATGTATGTAAAGAAGATTGTAGACTGTCAAAATTGAGGAGGACAATAATAATCGTATTGGGGATTACGTCAAAATCGCAAAAAAGTGAAAATTTTTGGTAGGACATTTGGTATGCACTGCACATCCTAGGCGATACCACGTCTGGTAACGAATAACCAAAAAGCGTTTATTTACTTATTTTTCACGTTGGTCACCAAATCCATAGATTTGCGCCAAATCGTTCCAGTTTTCCAGTTTCATTGTCAATTCAGTTGTTAGAATTAATCCTTGTTTAATTTTTTTTTTTTTTCATCTTTTTGCAGATACCAAACATCACACTATTTTGCTCTTTTTATTATTTATTACATTAATTATTATTTTATACAGTTTTTGAAAGAAAAGCTGTTTTGTTTTTGACTGCTATGTCAAAGCTTGAACAAATAAAATTCCAGAGCATCCTTGGTTAAATGACGTTAACCTCTCAAAATCGGATGGTTATCCATTATTGGGTTAACCAAACCATGGAATCTCTGGTTAAAACAGATTCTATGGTTATCAGCTGTAATAACCGTTGATTAGAGTTAACCAAAGATGAACCAACCGGCCCTTAAGTTATTTCACTCTGTCGTGTCAAATCTATGCCACCGCTACTTACGCGATCTGTTCCGGGTCCAAAAATTCCACGTGCAGATTCAAAGGTAATTGTCCTTTCCCCATTTTCAAACCGTCCGATTTTTCCGTCGTTGAGTAGTAAACCTCCAGCGTCGAGAACTATTTTTGGCCTACGGATTCCGGAGTCAGTAATCCGCTCAGAGATATGAGAACTGCCGTTAGTTAGTGGATTAAGTGCTCTTCGGCCATCATCTCTACATATTTCAACAGCCTGTTCATGGACTATAGTCAGACTATAGACGTCAGCCCTAAATACGTCGACGAGGTGAGATAACACTTATCTAAAGGGTCCGCCATCTAACGTTTTTTTTTTCAACTAGTGCTTATTTCGCGAATGGTAACACTTATCTCATGTCTGATTTGACAGATAATTAGTTTTATCCTTCCGCTGAACGAATATGGTTGTGTATACGCTTGAACAACGCTGGGAAATATTGCGACATTACTTTGAAAATCATGGTAATGTTGCAGAATGTGTGCGAAAATTGCGTACGGATTTTGGAAGAAGAGAAGCATCGTCAGCTCCGTATGTTCGTTATCTTGTGCGTTTTCGCTTCGCTAAGTGGGCCTGCGATCGACTTAGAGAAGATACCGATTTTGCCAGAAAAATCATCTTTTCAGATGAAGCTCATTTTGATCTTCGCGGGTATGTAAACAAGCAAAATTGTCGCATTTGGGGTACAGAAAACCCGCACGCATACATTGGAGCTGCGATTTGACACCGTTGGACTATTATTTGTGGGGTGCCGTTAAAGATAAGTGTTACGCCGACATGTCAGAGACAATTGACGCTTTAAAGGACAATATTCGTGAAGCCATTGGTGAAATACAGCTGCACACAATCGATAATGTGCTTAAAAATTGGACCGATCGTGTAGGCTACTGCATGGCCAGCCGAGGCAGCCATTTGAATAAAATTATTTTCCATTATTAACCGGAAGGATTGTACTTTCAAATAAAAAAAGAAATTTGAGAAAATATTCAGTAGTTTTTTTTATAGCATTTTCAAAAAAAAAAAAAAGTTATTTGGCGGACCCTTGACTTAGTTCCTCATTGGTCGTATAGACCGTGCGTTGATCCTATGTAGCGATTTCGAACACTGCCGGAGATGCATTAGTCAGAAATAACTTGACTATGACCTTTGAAAAGGATCTCAAGTCGAGGTACTAAATTGCGAGTGTTTACTTCAAAACCTAGATATATGGTAGCATCATCGCTCAGATATGTTTGTAGTACAGTCACATCTGTTACTGTCTTTTCTTGTTAGGTTGTCATCTAGTTTCCGGAGAATCAAAGCGTAAATTGTCCTTTCGGAATTATTCCTTGTTTCTGATAAGTGTAACTACCATTAAAACTGTAATATTCAAAAGTTGCTTGGATTTGTCTCACGCATTCCCAAATCATGGACGGAAGTAAATGTGGTCTTCATAAATGTGGTCTAATTATCAAGGCTGGTAAAAGCTTGCATTCTTACCCCAAAGATCTCAATCCCATAACTTTGTCATCATTTCTTCTGAAAACTCTAGAGGAATTGATAGACTCCCATATACGCTGCAGTGTGAATGCAAATCTTCAGCTTAACAACGTCGAAAGGCAATTACTGACGCACTGACGAGCCTTGGAATTGATAAGTCGATTAGCAATTGGCTGAATCATCAGGTTCATCAATTCAAAACTGGGCGAAAGATCGGTTCGGATGTTCGTCAGCAGGGGTACGCCACAAGGCGTGCGTGTGATCTCACATCTTAATTGGAATCTAGTGGTGAATGAACTACATACTTTTAATACTGGAAGGGGAATGGTGCAAAGTAATTGTCTATGCAGACGACGCGACGTTGCTATCGCGGGTTCAGGTAAGCACCTCAACACGCTTAGGGATCTTATGCAGAATGCCATCTCTAGGCTCTCTAATTGGAACAAAAAATGTGGGCTTGGCGTCAATCCCCGGAAAACTGAACTAGTTCTCTTTACAAGGAAGTACAAAGTCCCCATCCTTGTTCCCCTAAAACATGAATGGCACCCTGCTCTCTGACACGGCCAAGTATTTAGGCCTCAATCTAGGTAGCAAATTGATCTGTAAACCCAATATACTGCAGAGGGTTCAAAGCCCCGCGGCATTATACCTACTGCTACCAAAAACCTATTGGTATCAAATGGGGCTCCAGCCTTGAATCAATTACATACTGGCTTTATGTATCCGTTATTAGACCTACTCACTTATGGCGTCGCCGTCGTCTAGTGGTCTTCGCTTGAGAAGGCTATTCACTGCAAACACATTAGTCTAGTTCAAAGAACGGCATGTGTCAGCATCTCCCAAGATTTAAATTGGAAGATCTCATTCCGTCTTCCCAATCACCAGCGTGTTCCAGGCGGAAAACATGGCGATCAAAGAGGCCCTGTCGTGGCTACTGTATAATATATAATCCGTAAAGAATATCGTAATTTTTACCGATAGTCAAGATGCGATTAAACCCTTCATTCGGTCATCTTTAAGTCCAAAACCGCCCTCAATTGCCACTCAAATATCTCTTAACGAGATGGCGGACAATTCAAAATTCACCTTATATGGGTGCCGGGCCACAGGGAATTGCAGGCCGGCGAACTCCCTAGGCATGTCACAACTTGGTCGATTCTAACGGAAAAGGAGAATCTCTATATGCCTCTCGCTACGTGTACATTTTTAATTAAACAAAATGCGATAAGTTCCACTAATCGAAGGTGGTCAAACTGCACCACGTGCTCCATCACGACACAGATCTGGCCCATGCTGTATCTCAAGCGCTCCAACAATCTCGTAACACTAAAAAGATCTAATATAAGCACATTAGTAGGTGTCATCACGGGACATTGCATTATTGGGAGACATTCTCTCAGGCTGGGCATCCCTTCCGACGATTTCTGTAGAAGCTGTATGCACGACGAGGAGGAGGAAGACACTATGCTTCATCTCATATGCACGTGCCCAGCCCTCTCAGCACGTAGAAAACTATATCTCGGAGAATACTTTTTCGACAATCTCGGCGAACTCGCTTATGCAAGCATGAGTTGCCTCCAACCCTTTATTCTCAGCACCTGCTGGTTCAACGAGTAGTTGTGTGATCATTAGATCCTGTGTTATCACAATGGGCTGCACTTGTTGCGGCCTGCCACCATAGGGAGGTATCATAGGTTATTCAGCTATTAACATACAGAAGCGTTACCATTTTCCACTGGTGGTTGATCTGCTGCACTTATGTAAAAAAAGGATCGTTCCAAGTGTTAATCGCTGGGGGCTTATTTACAAAAGCGCGCCGGATCGCTTTTAATGACGGATTTGTACTTTTGTATTTCTTCGCTACTAAATTCTTGTGCATTGGAGAAACTGTCAAACTTTTGGGGAAAAAAATAGAAAATTGGAAGTGAAAAAAATGGAAGACTTGAAATATCAGTTCGTTTTTGAAAATAAGCAAGAGTGAAAACGGTCGAAATTGAGGTAGGTATTGCTTGCAATACGACCCACCGCGCCGCGCGATTGGGAAAAACCAACCCACCTAATGGGGTTACTCCAGCGTTCATGTAGGTACATTACGAAATTCTATTTGTCAAGAAATCATTAAGTAGTATCACCAGACACTGTTTCAAAGCCTTCTCGGTTGTTTTACTATTATTGTGTCCCATACGAATCTCCTGGTCTTGCTTCAACAGAGGGAATGCTGATGTTGTAGTATCTTATAAGGGACTCTAGAATTTTGCTTATGTAACACGTCAAAGATATTGGACGCATATCCCTCAACGTTCATTTAGTTATTCTTGTTAGCAACTGGAACAACTTTGGCTACTTTCCAATGCCAAGTTCATAAATCATAGAGAAAATATTTCACAAAAAAATTCAGCAATCCACTCTGCCACAATTCATCATCAAATTCATTTTAAAAATACGTGTTAATGCAAAAACACCTCAACGAGTAATGAATCAACACACTCAGCAATTCATTTTATAAACGTGTTATTCACGACAACAAAATTATACCTTTGCATACGTGGTTACTATGTATGCATATTATGGTATACATATGAATATTGTATTTAGTCCTTTCAGTGGCACAAGGTCCTCTGGTGCAACATGTTATTTATGATTGTAGCAATAAGGTTTACTACCGCCGAATATTGAAAAACATTGCCATAAAATATACATACACTACAGCACGGTGCAGCGAACCTATTTATTCGGTTACAGCATAACCCTCAGCACGCACACACACCCGAATAATGTGGTAAAACTGCGAATTCCGCGAATTTTATATGCATTTAACATCCGGCACATATACCTACATACGTTATATGGATGCGCTACATATTGCAAACTGGTTAAAACACATATCTGAACACTGCGCAGAGAACAAGCTACAAACTGTGTCAGGATGACTTCCTTGTTTGAAGGCGTTCATGTTTTTTTTTCGTACTTCAACTGACAGGGATGTAATGTTCACATAAAGGTCCCCCGCCCAACCACGTCTTTACTTCTATTCGGGTTTTGCCATTGTTCTCCCTGCTAGTTATACTCGCTAGGTTGGGGATTTAAGTACTAGGGGTTGGTGGTTGTGTTGGGGTGATGATGTGAGTCATAGGACGTTAAGGACATTATTCACTTTATTATTGAAATGCGGTTTAAAAAAAAACAAGCTTTGTCACATAGTTTTGTTTTTTTTAATTCAGCTATGCATGTATTGGATGGCATGTAGGTACATACATACACTATGGGCTATGGCCTGTGAGGATCAACAAAGGGACATCCAATTACGACAGGCTTTGGCGTTCTGTTTTCTGTACCACTACATCTAAAAAAGCCACTCAAACTTGCTTTGACAAATGAAGGCTATTGTAAAAGGTTTGGGAGAGGAAAAGAATATTTGACAAGCTTAGTCTCGAAATATTCAACTCGTACATGGTAACGGGCATACCTAAGACTGTACGCAATAAGGTCATTGGGGGAAGTTACTCCCTAAAAGAAAACTGAATATATATCTACCGCCTCAAATTAAGCCTAGTAAGTTGCTGCGAAACTAGCTCGGTGTCTCCAAATCGCAGCCAAATACATATTTGCGAAAAGAGAGCGAACATTTATTTGTGGAGAGTTGTTACCTAGCTCGGTGCTTGATGACAAATATGTCCTTTCGGACTTTTCCCAAGCTCAGTGGAGATGGGGTAGGGCCAAGAAACTAGATGGAAAAATTCAGAATAAAATAAACTCCAATTGATGGGAACTCAATTTAATTATTTTTAATTCAAATTTGGTATTTTCGAAACGTTATAAAAAGGGGATTGCTACTTCACAAAAAAAATAAGGAAACCACGACTTTGACAGTGGAAATATCAAGAAAGAATACTAGATAACATATATATATTAAAGAAACCCGAAAGAAAATCTCACCAAACCATCCATCGATCCTCTTCTACACGGTGCGGTATCGTTTTCGTCCAGGTAGACACGCCGTTCAAAGTCCAGCGACGATGTGACAGCCCTCCTTTCCAGCCGATACTCTGACGTTGATTATAAACAGATTATTTTTCGACGTGTTGATAGTTATCGAACCTCTATGGAGTTTGTGATGATAATACTTCGTGGATATAGCTCGCTCGATGTTGGGGGGGGTAACTCAGCTTTTTCCGATTTGATATCGAGTTAAGTTCGGATTTCTTCTTGGTGTTAACTATTGTCCAGCAATTCATCGATAATTCCAATTATTCGGATTTCTTCTCGGTGTTGACTATCGTCCAACAATTCATCGATAATTCCAATTATTCGGCCTCCAACAGCTCAAGACTTTCCACGTCCTCTCCACGACGTCGTCCCATCCGCTTCCAAAATTCAAGAGAGCTCGACACGCTTTCCGGAAATACTCCAAACTCCCAGTCTAAGCTTGCTCTCCGTTGTTTTCTCTTTCTTTCATCGCTGTCCTTTTCCTTCTGCTCTGCTTTGCCGACGACGTGCGGTTGAGGTTTCATCGCAATGTGGAATATAGTTGGAATTCGTTGTAATGTGATTTAGGGTTTTTAAAGTGAGATTTTCTTTCATATGTCTTTTCAAAAAAAACATAATTTTCAAAGTCATGGTTTTACAAAAAAAAAACTTAATACTAGTTATAAAGGCGTAATTCCATAAAAGCTATTATTTAGCTAACAACGTAAAGATTCAATTACGATTAAAGAAATTATTGATAATAAATACAAAAAGTGATAATAATTATTGAAAATGAATATTGAAATACACATTTAGATCATGTAGTTTAGTTGGATAAATGGTAGCAGCAACGACAATTGATGGTGATGTAATATGTTCCTTGGTAGCTGCAACCCCTCGGTGATTTTACCTTAAAGTGGTAGCATTAGTAGGTATCTTATATATTGTGTAGAATATATGGGCTCTGATTTTATGACTTGTGGGAATAAGAATGGTTTGATTTTCACTAGGGTTCTTTATTTCGAAAATTAGTTAAAATTTTTTTTTTTTTTTCCTACGCAAAAAGTGAAAGTCGTGGATTCGGAAATTAAAGCGTAACATTCCCCCCCTTTCTTTCAAGAAAATTTATGAAATTTTCTTTCAATCTGTAGCTACTATGTACGACCTGACCTAGAAGAGGCTACTGAGGTCTCTGCATTTTGATCCGTAAAGGGTTTTAAATCTTTTACGTTCCATACGCCCATTGATTTCCCATCCCTTGAGAGTTCATAGGCATTCGATGAAATCCTCCGCTCTATTTGAAACGGGCCTACATACTTAGGTGCTAGTTTAGCCATAAAGTCATCTGGCGCTCTTGATAATGCAAAATTTCTTCTCAGAACCTGCTCATAGGGAAAATATTCCACTTGTCGACGACCACGATTAAAGTATTTTACTGCTTTTATGTTAGCTCTATCTAACCGTTTTCTAACGTCATCAATAATAATTTTTCTAGCTTCTATCACTTTTGTCCCATCTATATCCTTCCCTCTTGCAAAACCATGTTCTGGAAAATCGAGGTTATGTCCCTCCAGCGACATTTCCCTACCGAAGAGTGTAAAATATGGCGTATAGCCGGTTGACTCATGGATTGTGTTGTTTATGACGCACGCTATCATGGGAATATGATTCGACCAGGATTTATGGTTTTCCGAAACGTAGGATCTTAACATCTGCTTGATAACTTGATTTACTCGTTCTGCCGGGTTAGCTTGCGGGTGGTAGTAGGGTGTATATTGTATTGAAATCCCCCGGAAAGCACACATACTTTTGTATTCCCTACTGGTAAATTGAACCCCATTGTCGCTTAATATAAACTCTGGAGTACCGAAAACTGCAAATACTGAATCTACCAACGTCTTGCAAACCACCTTAGCTGTAGAGCTTCTTAGCGGAAATAAACAAACAAATTTGCTAAAGTAATCAGTCACTGTCAAAATATAAGTGTACCCACTAATCGACCTAGGTAACTTGCCTATCAAATCGATGCATAGCATCTCCCAGGGCTTTCGAATTGTCTTTCGGGCCGACATAAGTCCAGGAGGGGCCCGGTGATCGGCTTTATTGGATTGACATATTTTGCATCCACGAACATATTTTGCAATATATGAATTTAACTTGGGCCAATAGTATTTTCGATTGACAAGATTAGTTGTCTTTTTAATTCCGGTGTGGCCAAAATTATCGTGGCAAGATCGCACTACTTCCAAGCGCTGTTCTCTCGGTACAACTATTCGCCAACAATCCTCTCCGTCTGAATCTAGAATTTTGATCCTTGCCAGTTTATAAAGACGCCCCTGTTCCACCTTCCAGTCGGGATATGCCCTTGGTTTCTGCACTACTTCGTCTTTCATTTTTCTAACCCAGGGATCCATAGTATTATCGAATTCGATAACATCCAATATAGGAACAGCCCTAGACAAGGCATCTGGAACGGCGTGGTCCTTCCCCTTTCTGTGTATGATTTTGAAATCGAACTGTTGTAACCGCACCGCCCATCTAGCCAACCTGCCACAGGGGTCCTTCAAGTTGTTTAGCCATATTAGTGAATGGTGATCAGTGACCACTGTGAAATTCATCCCTTCTACGTACGGCCTTAACTTTTCTAATGACCATATTACGGCGAGACACTCTCTTTCCGTGGTTGAATACTTTCTTTCCGCAGAAGTTAGGGATCTGCTTAAGTAACATACCACCTTCTCCCCCGTTTCATCGGATTGTGAGAGCACTGCTCCAATACCATACCCACTAGCATCTGTTTGCACCGTGAATGGTAATGCAAAATTTGGACATGTCAGGATGGGCGACGTTATTAAGTGTTCCTTTATACGTTGAAAAGAGGACTCACATTCATCCGACCAGTTAAATTTAGACTTCTTTTTTAACAGTCCTGTCAATGGAGAAATAACGGCAGAAAAATTAGGCACGAAACGCCGATACCACGATATCATTCCAATGATTCTTCTCACTTCGGATACATTTGTTGGCTTGGGAAGCTTCAGGATACTTTCGATTTTATCGGGGTCAACGCTCAATCCATCCTCATTGACGACGTATCCTAAATATCGGAGTTCTGGTCTACAGAATTGACATTTTTCCCTACTCAAGACCAACCCCGCCTCTCGTATTCTATTGAAAACTACCTCTAAAACTTCTATATGTTTCTGAAATGTTTGTGTGACGATCACAATGTCGTCCAAATAGACAAAGACAAATGGCTCTAAATCTGCCCCTAACACGCTATTAATCAGCCTCTGCCAGGTTCCTGGAGAATTGCTCAACCCAAAGGGCATTCGGCAAAACTGAAACAAACCCCTGTTTGGAACCGTGAATGCCGTGAATTTCTTAGAAAATTCCTCCATGGGAACCTGCCAAAATGCTGACTTGATATCAAGAGATGAAAGATATTTGGCATCTCGAAGCTTGTCGAGAGTGTTCGAAACGTATGGCAAAGGATATGCATCCTTTTCCGTTACGTTATTTAATTTTCGATAATCAACGCAAAATCGATAACTTCCATCTTTTTTTTTCACCAATATAATGGGAGAAGACCAAGCACTTTTTGATGGTTCTACGACCCCATCTTTCAGCATTTTGTCCAATTCTTCATCGATATACTTTTGAACGGCAGGGGACACAGGGTAATACCGCTGCTTAATTGGGGCCGAAGATGTCTTAATAACATGTTCAGCCTTATTGGTACACCCCAACCCAGTCATTCCATGAAATGCCCTATCAAGCAAATTTCTTAATTGGCACTTTTCAACTCCGGACAGCCTAGACGTTAGAAGTTCGATTACAGAACACACTGACCTGTTTCCAAAGTGCCACTCATCTTTGGAAAGATCGGCCACTATTCCCATACTTTTCATAAAATCCGACCCTAAAATTAACGCTTGATGTAACGAAGAGACAACGAGCACGGACACCAACCTGACCTTCTTCTCCAGTTCTACGGGTACATCTACTTCTCCAGAAATTACCACTTTTGCACCATTAGCTACCGTAACATTAGCACTTTCGGACGACCTGAGAACCAGCCCAATTTTCTGCAGCTTGCCCCACACTTCACATCCCATAATGGTGCGAGAAGCACCCGAATCTAATAAGCCCATCACTGAGATTCCATATATGTTGACTCTTACGAAAGGTCTTATATCTCCTTCCACTTTTGTGAAAACATAGTCAACTTGCAATCTAGGCTCACTGTCCTGACTATTCCTTTCCACTGATTTCATAATTTTTTCAAAATTTACAGACCCGAATCTTATACCCTTACTTTCAAAACGACCATATCCCCAAACACCTCTACTTTTACGCGACCTTTTATTTATGGAACTCAATCTGTCGCGGGCCATTGAGTCCCTTTTTAGTTTGTTGGATTTTGGTTGCACGTTCCACAATAACGTCGGGTTGTGCCTAAAGCACCGCAGCCGAAACATCTCATTGGCTCTTGGCAATCTCTAGAAATGTGCCCCGCCTGTCTACAATTATAACACACAATAGAAGTTTGTGCTGGCACTGGTCTATTGCGAACCTCAATAGCATTTAAAAGTGAAGGATTCCCACAATCTACATATGCTAAATCTGGTTCCAGTAAATGCCCTCGCCTTGAGGATGGTGGTACAAAAGATTCTATTCTACTACGAGTAATGTCAAAACGTCTTCCCAATTTTATCAGTCCCTCAACTGAATGGACTTCAACGGTGTCCAGCTTACTCAAATAAAACGGATTTAAGTTCTTCATTATAATTTTTAATTGTTCCTCTTCAGGAATGGGAACAGATAAGAGGCAGAAAAGATTACTGAGATGTGCGACAAACATGCTAAGAATTTCATTTTGTCCTTGCGTACGACTTTTAATTTCTTGAAGCAACTTATCGTCGTAATCGGTTACTAAAAACTCACTTCGTAACTCGTCGACCAACTCGTCCCAATTGCGTATTCTTCTACGAGAAGCCCTATACCAAACTAATGCCTTTCCCACGAACAATTCCACAGCTGAACTATATAAATTAGTTTTACTAAAGCCCCGAGATTGCCTCAGTTCATCTACTCGCTCTAAGAACTCGTTCAAGGATTGATTCCTCTCACCGGAGAAGGTTATATTTAATTTATGCAAAATCGAACCAAAATCTTTCCCAACGAGACCGTGGCTTATTTCTCTTTCGGGCTGCTGATTTACGCTTACTTCTTTTATTGCTTGTTGCATATCCTCTATAGCCTTTTTTATATTCGTAAAGTCTGTCCGCCTTTGGGCATCTGTAATGCCCGCTATCGTCTCGTTTAATGAATCCACCTTCAACTTTAACGATTCGAATTCCCCTTTCCCAGTTTTATCCGGTTCCACATCCTCTGTCCCTACCTTTTCGTCTAGCTTACTACTCACGGACAGTACCTTTAATCTAAGTTCTGCTAGAGTTTTCATTTGATCCTCACCCTCACAAACCACGCGGTTTAACCGACGTATTACCCAATCTATTTTCACTTGCATTTTCAAAAACTCACCACTTTTCTCGTCACCCTCGAACGCCAATAAGGAATTACTAATCTCTACGATTTTCTCGGTGACCGCGACGATGTCCTCCTCAAAGGAATAGGGATATTCGGCGGTAAAAACTGAACCCCTTCTCTCCCTTTTTATTGCCATCCTGTACTGCTTACGCATTGCATCTACGTCTCCTGCGGGCAACCCACGTACATTCATCTCGTACGCCAGCTCATCTGACGCCATCCTATTAATATCCATTTTTTTTTTGTTCACAAATGTGCTTTCCTAAATTAAAATTTACAATAATTACCCACCTCACACACAGCTGCGTATATTTCGTCTATATCTATCAAATTTCCTAATTTCACTTTACGATTCCAGCCAGTACTTTATATTTTTATGAGTTAATCACGCTTTGAATATTATTATCTAATTCAATATCTATGTAATTCAATTTTGATTTAGCGACAAAAATTTCCGTAAAACTCACAACGCGCACTTAGCTAATAAAATGGCATAGGAAATAATGTTTAGTAGATCAAGCAGTGGTCGACTTGGAAAGTGTGTATGTATGTACTCTTTACTGTTCGCACACAACCTTTGGGATAGCGAATGTACTTCCAGTCACACGGTATGTATGTGTATATGCACGGTGCATGCAGATGCAAACCAAAAGGGAATATAGATTGGAGAGTAAGAGTAATTAAACTGCACACCGATGCAGTTGCGAAGATCGAAGAAGATCCAAGATAAATCGTTTTTTTTTTATTGCTCTCTTTCGTTGGAAAGTGTAGATATAACGATAACGAATACAATACATGTATGTATAAGCATTAAGCAATGCAAATCACAGAACATTCGATAAAAGGTGATTTTTGATTCGATTTGAACAGGAATTTATTTCAGTGGAATTTATTTTTCTATGTAAAAAAAAAATTGTTTGTTCTCATGGCCCCACGTGGGCGCCAAATTTGTTACCTAGCTCGGTGCTTGATGACAAATATGTCCTTTCGGACTTTTCCCAAGCTCAGTGGAGATGGGGTAGGGCCAAGAAACTAGATGGAAAAATTCAGAATAAAATAAACTCCAATTGATGGGAACTCAATTTAATTATTTTTAATTCAAATTTGGTATTTTCGAAACGTTATAAAAAGGGGATTGCTACTTCACAAAAAAAATAAGGAAACCACGACTTTGACAGTGGAAATATCAAGAAAGAATACTAGATAACATATATATATTAAAGAAACCCGAAAGAAAATCTCACCAAACCATCCATCGATCCTCTTCTACACGGTGCGGTATCGTTTTCGTCCAGGTAGACACGCCGTTCAAAGTCCAGCGACGATGTGACAGCCCTCCTTTCCAGCCGATACTCTGACGTTGATTATAAACAGATTATTTTTCGACGTGTTGATAGTTATCGAACCTCTATGGAGTTTGTGATGATAATACTTCGTGGATATAGCTCGCTCGATGTTGGGGGGGGTAACTCAGCTTTTTCCGATTTGATATCGAGTTAAGTTCGGATTTCTTCTTGGTGTTAACTATTGTCCAGCAATTCATCGATAATTCCAATTATTCGGATTTCTTCTCGGTGTTGACTATCGTCCAACAATTCATCGATAATTCCAATTATTCGGCCTCCAACAGCTCAAGACTTTCCACGTCCTCTCCACGACGTCGTCCCATCCGCTTCCAAAATTCAAGAGAGCTCGACACGCTTTCCGGAAATACTCCAAACTCCCAGTCTAAGCTTGCTCTCCGTTGTTTTCTCTTTCTTTCATCGCTGTCCTTTTCCTTCTGCTCTGCTTTGCCGACGACGTGCGGTTGAGGTTTCATCGCAATGTGGAATATAGTTGGAATTCGTTGTAATGTGATTTAGGGTTTTTAAAGTGAGATTTTCTTTCATATGTCTTTTCAAAAAAAACATAATTTTCAAAGTCATGGTTTTACAAAAAAAAAATAAAGGCGTAATTCCATAAAAGCTATTATTTAGCTAACAACGTAAAGATTCAATTACGATTAAAGAAATTATTGATAATAAATACAAAAAGTGATAATAATTATTGAAAATGAATATTGAAATACACATTTAGATCATGTAGTTTAGTTGGATAAATGGTAGCAGCAACGACAATTGATGGTGATGTAATATGTTCCTTGGTAGCTGCAACCCCTCGGTGATTTTACCTTAAAGTGGTAGCATTAGTAGGTATCTTATATATTGTGTAGAATATATGGGCTCTGATTTTATGACTTGTGGGAATAAGAATGGTTTGATTTTCACTAGGGTTCTTTATTTCGAAAATTAGTTAAAATTTTTTTTTTTTTTCCTACGCAAAAAGTGAAAGTCGTGGATTCGGAAATTAAAGCGTAACAGAGTTCCACCAAGTTCCACTGGAAAACACAACTAAACACATTTGAATTGTCATTTTGTGAACGAAAATTATGCCAATTTACAGGGGATTATTTATTTGTGAAATGCATAAATATTGATGGAGAGTTCCATCAGCTCTAATAAAAGAAACAAGTGCTAACTTTCTGCCTTTTATTTGATGATTGACAATTTTGTCACATCAGTTAGTAAATGATGTGAGCGCAGTGGTTAGTGTGCTGGACTGCTGTGCGAGGGATCCCCAGGTTCGATCCCCGGAAAAACACAAATTACATCTTAGTGTTTTTTTCTACTGCGCCACCTCTCACGAACGTCTGACAAACATCCGAGAGTATAACTGTCCTGAAAAAGCTTCTCAATTCAGTCGTTCGGAATTGGCATAAAATTGTAAGTCCCTTCCATTCGGCCCAAAAATAGAAACTCACACAAACGAATGGTTGCGAGAAGCTGTAGCGCCACCTATTTATATTTTTTTTTAGTTAGTAAATGATGTCGGATTAAGGAGATTATTTGTTTCTTTTGAATGTGTAAAATTAAATAGATAGAAAAGTAAAAATATAGCTCACACCGAGAATCCATTGTGAGATTTGTGAGAAGACTTCTTTTTACCGTCGTCAGGTTGAATCTTGGATCAATAGAAAGAATGGACTTCTGTAACCTGTAAAACAATTAAAAATATAGATATTACTAGCTGAACCCCCGCCGGCTTCGCCAGGCCTTTTTTTGTTTTTTAAAATTAATTTTTTTTTTTTTTTAATTTTTTGGCCTATCAATTGATCACCGTAATTACTGACATTTAAACAAAAATCAACTAAATTGGTTGAAAATTACGGGCGACAGAGGGAAACATATAGTTTTTTCCACTTTGTTTTATATATAGAGATAGCTGTACCCGCCCGACTTTCCCGAGCACAGATGTTCTTTACTAAAATGCGAGAAATGAGAATAAACTGGAACTTTCTTTCTGCCTAAACCTGAAATACAGCAATACGAACAAAACAAAAACAGACTCATGAAAATCGGTCCAGCAGTCATCGAGATATAACGTCATCGAGTTTCACCTCATAGAAGATGTTTTTTGTAGATATAGGAGGTATAAGATTTTGAATGTTTTTTTTTGTATGGGAGGTGCCACGCCCCTTTGTACAATTTTGACTAATCATCACAGGAGCACTTGAGGGCCAATACCTAAGATAATCTGTAAGTTCGATGGTTTTCGAGATATACGATTTTGAATGTTTTTTTTGTATGGGCGGTGCCACGCCCCTTTGTCCGATTTTGACCAATCTTCATAGAAGCACTCCACGGCCAATACGTAAGATTACCTGTAAGTTTTGGCTCAATTGATTTGGTGGTTTTCGAGATATAAGATTTTGAATGTTTCTTTTATATGGGAGGTGCCACGCCGTTTTTGAATTTGATTCGCCTATCACCCGACCACCGTCATTACCGACATTTAAAAAAAAAATCAACTGAATTGGTTGAAAATTACGGGCGGCAGAGGGAAACATATAGTTTTTTCCACTTTGTTTTATATATATTCACTACGTAACAGGTAGTACGGTGTATCCATCCTAGCGATGGATCTTCTAATGAAAGACCAGTTCGCCGAGTTAAAAGCATTTTTAACGTCCAATGTTACTACTGCACAGTACTCCTTTGTCCCATAGAGCCATCTTTCCTCTTTGATGGCGCCTTTTGCAATATCAACTACTGATCTTATGGCATCAAAGTGGATCTCATTTACCTAAAACCAAATTGGTAGTCTGAAAGGGCCCCTTTTTCATCAGCCACTGCGAGTAATCTATTGTAGATTATCTTCTCGAGGATCTTTCCCATGGTGTCCAATAGGCATATTGGGCGATAGGACGATGGTTCTCCTGGAGGCTTCTTCCCTTTTGGTAGCATAGCATACCAAGAAAATGGGAATCAGTAGAGATGACCTGTGGAGAGGATGCGGTGATGAGGAGGTGCATGAGGACACCATGCCACCCACACTCCCACATAAGAAATAAAATCCTTGGTAGTTACTTCTTCGAGGATTTAGAAGAACATTCAGACAGGTCCATTAATGACCTACTTAAATTTGTAAATAAAACGGGTTGGTTTACCAATCCTTAGGTTTTCCATAGGTTTCCAGAGTATCAGGGCATCACAACGGATCTACATTGATCTAAGTGTATTTCGTACAGGTATCTCTAGTCCTGCCAATATACTAACCTAACTTTATAATTTATAAGCAACATAGGATTATACAAGAGAAAAATAATTTTATAGTTAAGCGAACGCCTCATACACATTCTGTACGAAGCTACATTCAAAAACAATCAGTCATTAACAATCTTTTTCTATTTTCCTTCCTTTTCAGAGTAATGGGTGCTAAGAAACGCAACACTGCCGTCGATCGACAGCAAAATTCGGGCCAAGTGAAAACACGACTGGCAGCCAATAAAACCGGAACCGCAACCACGGCAACTAAAAAGCCACAAAAAGTGACTCCCAAGACTGCCTCGAAAAAGACTCTTCCCATAAAGAAACGAATCTCAAAGGAAAAATCTCCAATCAGCGATGTAAATGAAACCAAACCCAGATCAACTTCAAAGTCTAAGAAATCCGAAACGGAACCCTCTACATCCACTCAAGCTGCAGACGATAGAAAGCAACTCGAATCAAACCCCGAAGTCGAAACTGAAACAAAGCCGACACCGAAGGATGGCAAAACAAAGGCAATCAGCAAAATGCTGAAGAGCCTCGACATCCAAATCAGTGGTTTCGCGAATTTTCTTCCACCAGAAGAGAAAATTATCGAAGTGCTAAAGTCCTCCATATCGGAGAATGTTAAAACAAAGTCTCGAGCTGCTGCAGTAAAGGGAAGCAGCATTGGTGCTGTTGGTAAGTCCATGGGCAGAAAAGAGCAAGTGGAAAAGAAAGTTTCCACTTCTACCAGCCCGTCGTCGTCTGCAAACTCTCCAAGTGCTTCTGTCGAACCAGAATCAAAATGCAGTGAAAATAAGACTGGAGATTCTGGTACGCATAGGAATACAACATCAGAAGACGGCACCGCAAAAGATCTGAGCGAAGATGTTTCTTTAAAGGGAATCCCGGAAACGGCTGAACATAGAGTCGAGGAGCCAGTTGTCGAAACCAAGAAGAAAATCGCTGCGAAGAAGGCAAAATTAGAAGCAAGTCGAAATAAGAAAAAGCCCGATGAACCCAAAGAACCTAAAGAAGATGCAAAAGTTGAAGTGGTTCCGCCTCAAGAGCTGTCTAAAACAATAGACGAGGAAGAACAGCCCACGGAGCAAAGCCAAGACGAGACAGATCATGACAAAAAGAAGCTTGCAAGGCCCGTAAAGGGAGCTACTGAAGTAGGCAAGGAATCGGTCATAACTGACGCGGAAAAAGAGAAGGGGACCGATAAAGAATCTGCCCCTCAAAAACAGTTGCCAAAAGCGGTTACATCACCCAAAAAGACTAAGCAAACCACCAAAGTAACCAAGGGAAAGTATAATGAAGATGAAACTAAGGTGCCTGACATTCCCAGCATGGAGCTTCCATCGAACGCACCCGAGGAGCCAAAATTAGTGATTCCGCCGGTCGATGAAATTAAGCCCCTTGAAGACGTGCAATTTCCTGATGCTTCTGAAAAGCCATCAGCTACTCCGAGTAGCCCTGCTAAGAAACCAAAGGCCCTGACAATACGCCAGCGTCTGCAAAATAAGTACAAGATGACACCCGTAAAGAGTAAGCCAGCCCCTAAGCCGACTAAAAAGACCGAAAGTAAGGCAACCACTAAAAAGTCTGCAGCGAAGCCTCCAACAGAGGAGACAAAAAATGACATCTACGACTTCAAGTCGGGTTCCGAAAGTGAAGACAATATTAAAATGGAACTGCCAACACTCAAGCAACTGCGAGAATTCTCTGATGATGATGACAAACCGCTGCAAGTGGCTAAAAAGAAGCTTAAAGAGGATCAGAAGGACCTTGAGCCAGTTGCCACAAAGCCAGACACAAAAGTGGAGAAAAAAGACACTAAACCTCCTGCTAAGGCTCCAGTTGAAAAGAAACCAGTTAAAGCGGCTCGAAAAGCGCCTGCAAAAGTGAAGCTCCCACCTCCCGAGTCGACAAGTGAAGAGGACTCCAGTTCAACCAATGACTCCGAAGATGAACAGAAACTAAGTACATTTGGTCAGAAGCGTCATCGAATGGCATCCTTGAACGCATCGGCAAAGGTGCAATGTCTTTATGAAAATGAATCTCGAACGGCATACGAACTGGGTCTATCAAAAACGGTCCAAGTGATGCCGAAAATTCGCACCTTGAATTCGGGAAGTAGCTCAGATGACGAAAAAGACGTAAAGCCGGCCATTAAGAAGGAGCCCCCGCCACCAAAGGAAACCAAAAAAACCGACGAACTTAAATTGGAACCTCCCGAAGAAAATGCGGAACCAGAGAAGGAGGAGGAAGTCGAAGTGGAGACAAAGCGCGAATTGCGCAACGTTCCCGGCCGAGGAATGGGCAAGCATTGGGAGTTCGAAAGCGACACCGACAACGAAGTCATACTTATTGAAAAGTTACGTCTGAAAAAGAAAAAGTTGCAGAAGCTGAAAGCTCTACAGGCCAAGAAAGACAAGAAGGAGAAGGAAAAGTCCGAAGAAAAAGCCAGTAAACTGAAAAAGCCGGCAAAACCATCTAAGAAAGCGGTTAAAGTAAAAACCGCACCCTCCGACGATGGCAGTTCAGAGTCCAGTGATCACGACAACAAGAAGAAGTCTATGAATCCACCGCCAGAGAAGCCGACATCCGAACCAAAAAAGAAACGCAAGCGTGAACTGAAAGAAGAGCTGATTGGCGATTATAAGGGAATCTTGGCGCGCAAGCGCATGGCTAGTCTTAATGCAAGTGCAATAGTTGCTGCCACTTACGAAGTGGAGCGCCATCTTGATAGGAATTTCGCATCAGACTGCAGTAGTTTTGAGAGTTTCCCCGACGAAGAGAAGCATATGAGCAAAAAATCAAAGAAACAAGCTGCTCCGCCCCCTCCACAACCTACCATAACGGTCACCGATACTAAAGATATAAAGGAAGCGAAAGAAATTAAGGTAGACATCACTGAGTGTGGGGACACCAAGGAGACGAAGGACTTCAAAGAGTCCATAAAGGAAGCCAAGGAAACAACGCGGCCAACATCATCGAGCTTGGTCATCGTTCAGGATACAGATGTAACCATAACAGGGGTTTATGTAAATCCCACCACAGGATCTAGTCAAGAGGCCTACTGCAAAATGCAATATCGTGTGCAATCGAGTGTTACGGAAGAGCGGGTTCTCCGGCCAGGATCTGTTGAACCTCCAAAGTCCTACACTCCACTGGGTGCATTGTCAAGTATGCGACCGCCCGGCGCCGCCGCAGGAACGGAAGGTAAGTTCAAAGTTAATCGCATGTGCAAACAACAAATGCTTTAAGTGAAGGCTTATTATATTCTTGTGGCTAGGTGGGATCACTTGGTTTCTTCTTTTGGTTTCTACTCGCCCTCTGCTATGTCTATTCCATGCGAAAGGTTACTTACTTACATAAGTTGCACTACGTCAGGCGTTAACAGAGGTTGCCGGCAAGGTGGCGTTCTACTTGACTCACTGCTGCATAGGTACTCTGATTGTGACCGCTCTGATTCAGCCAGTGTTAGCGACGTACAAAATTCGATTCTAACTCAACCACAGCAATCGTTTTTTTGCCGCTCAACTGTCAATGATAAAAATAATTATCTGCATGAGGTAATGACATCATTGCAACCTGTTTAACAGCTTTTGTCACTGCCAGTATTTCAGCTTGGAATACGCTGGCGTGGTAAGGAAGTCTGATTGAAGTGGGTGGTCTGAGACTTGCCGTTTGCAGCAGATTCCCATACGAAAAGATCTAGGGGTTTTAGATTAAGTATATTTTCAGTATACGTGTAATTCTTTGGATCTTTGTCATAGTTTTTCTAAGGTCACCTAACTAAGGCCACCTAACTAAATTGCCATACGTTAGTGTCGGTCTTACAACCGCCGGCGGCGCCGTGTAAAGTCACATGACTATATATTAGGACTAGGACGTAGGACCCCATGTTCGTCTGAATATTTTAATATAGGCGTATAATGCTACCATTGCCTTCTTTTGTCTTTCCTTAATTTTGGGATTTTAGTTTTAATCTCCGACCTCGGACAACTTCGAGGTACTTGGCATTATCAGAAATAGTTTGCGGAGCCCCTTCAAGTGTCGGCAGGCTAAATTCCGTTAACATTCAAACAACTTCTTTTGAACAAAGCATGTCAAGTCGAAGACATTCAAGTCGCACTTAGCCTTGTGGCAGTGTCGGGGTGCTTTTGACAAGACACCGCGCCAAAGGTCATTTGGATTTACACGGTTATGAGAAGATCTCTTCTAGTTTATGCGTCGGTAGTTTGAAGTAGTTTGGAGGAGAGTGGGCGCAGTAGCGCAGTGGTTAGTGTGCTGGACTACTGTGCAAGGGATCCCAGGTTCGATCCCCGGAAAAACACAAATTACATCTTAAGGTTTTTTCTACTGCGCCACCTCTCGCGAACGTCTGACAAACATCCGAGAGTATGACTGTCCTGAAAAAGCTTCTCAATTCAGCCGTTCGGACTCGGCATAATTTTGTAGGTCCCTTCCATTCGTTCCAAAAATAGAAACTCACACAAAACGAATGGTTGCGAGAAGCTAGGCCTAGGGTGTCTACCGCCTGTTGCGCCGCCTATTTATTTATTTTTTAGTTTGGAGGAGAAGGCTTTCGCTTAAGTATGTGACTGCATTACGCATTAAACTCCAAATAAGTACCTATATCGTCTAAGACGGAGTGGTTTCAGGTATCATCCGGACTGGAGTTTCGATGGCCTTGTCCTACACTTATTCAACGACTCTTAGGCCCATTTCACACATACCCCGCAGCCGGCTAACCGGTAGTTGGGAATACAATCTTATGGACGGTTTCGGGTTGCAGGTGTAAACGCGGCCATAAGACTGTATTCCCAACGACCGGGTATCCGGTACCGGTTAGCCGGCTGATGGGTATGTGTGAAATGGTTTCGTGGATATGTCGTTTGATGCATTTGCACCAGGAAATTTGGCTGCTGTGTACCTAAATTTAGAGTTGACTTTTCTTAAGTTCATGACTGGCTTCGAATAGAATCTGAGTCTGGACTGGACCGTAGTCGAATCGTCACGGAAGGCTCCAACACTATAGCCAAGGGTTCAATGCTGGTGACTTCGTGGAGACCGACGACATAGACTTCACTACTCGTTAGGCTAGTATGCCTCTGCTTTTCAAGCGTAGATTTATGTTACATAATGGCTGCCGACGCAATGGCTCAGTGGTTAGTGTGCTGGAATTCTGTGCGAGAGGTACCAGGCTCGATCCCCCGAAAAACAAAATTACATCTTAAGGTTTTTTCCACTCCGCCACCTCTCGCGAACGTCTGACTGTCCTGAAAAAGCTTCTCAATTCAGTAGTTCGGATTCGTCATAAATTGTAGGTCCCTTCCATTCGTCATAAGAATTAAAACTCACACAAACGAATGGTTGTGAGAATCTAGGCCTATACGGACCTGTTGCGTCACCTATTAATTTATTTATTTTTAATGGCTGCCGACTATATTATTCTTGTGACATCAGTCAGGCTGCACTTAAGGTCTTCCTCAACCCTGTAACCCGTTTTGAAAAATTAAAAGAGTGAAAACTCTTTGAATTAGGTCGCTATTTGGCTAATGAAGAGCTACTTGGCTTCTAGTTATATTATATTTTGATGTCCTCAAAGATTATTCCCGCGCAGATCTCAATGGGATTGCCTGCAGCCTGGAACGCTGAGGGCCATATATCCATTTGTATCGGTATAATTTGCGAAACCTGACTAGATAATCGGCCATAACAGTATTTCCATGTGCCATTCAAGATCACATGGTTTACATTTTGCATTCTGGACGTAATTGTAAGACATATCTAGCGGGTCTATTTCTAGGTAAAGATCCAGCAACAGATTCTAGGACTGCGGTTGGGTAGGTATGCATTGCGGTAATTTAGAGACGGAACATTTTCTGCATCATTTGCAAGTATGTATACTTTCGGTCACCAGATGAAACGGCTGAGACCCCGAGTCGAGTTATGCCAAACATGTCCCTACCAGCCAATAAGGCTCGGTGCCGGGCTTAACGTGAGTTCCAATTAAGTCAAGGATGGTGCCGAAATATAACTAAGCCAGGTGGACGCAAAATTTCATCCCCATACGGGCCCTGATTCAGCAGCTAGATGCTTACCATCACAGACTACCTTTGAAAGCTTTTCGTATATGTGAATATCCACTTACTGGGCTCCACTTTCTAGTTTGCCTTGACAGACTTGTTTTGCTTTTTCACTTTTTCGATTTCAATTTTTATTTGTTTGATGTTTTTCCTTTCAGGTCGTTCGACGCCACCGACACCTACCGGCGCTGCACCACCCATAGTCGAATCAATTAATCATTCAAACATTTACCAACCGAATGACTTGAGCCATCATGACCCGTCGGAGCATTCACATTATTCGTATCATCATCACATGTCACCGTCAGCCATGTCAATGCATCCACATTCTACAGATCATGCATCACAAATGCATCACTACGGTGGCCATCAAGCGGCACCAGTACCTCCGCCATCACAGGCGCCCAGCGCCCATCACTATCATACACAGCAGCAGCCGCCACCACCGACTTCAATGTCACAGGGTCGATGTGAATCACCCCAGCGCTATGGTGGTGGCTATCAAGCGCCGCATCCGACTCTATCCATGACAGCTGGAGGTGGTTCAAGTGCATTCTGTGCACCACCCAACATCCAACAACAACAACAACAGCAGCAGCACCAACAGCATCATGACATGAGCGGTGAGTACAAAAATTTGTTATTCCCTTGATTAGTTTGTGTGGCTTAGAGACAAAATAGGGGAACGAGTAATATATGAACATGTCAACACTTTAAGGGCAACAACGGTTGGTGTCTCTACTCTCTAATGTCTGATGGATACATGTAGAGTAGATATTGTTTGTGCTATACCTATTTGCAGTATACACGCCTGCAGCTATATAAGATGTGGACATTTGATTACTCACTCATTCTGAAAGTCATCGCAAGTGTTTTCGAATGAAAGATGCCAATGACAGCTGCCGATTTGAGGAGCTATCCTTCGATCTATTTTCGACTTAATGGAATTTATGCCAGACCGTATATAGTTATTGAATGTTCGAAGAGGGCTGATGTATATGACTGTGGTGGGTGGCATTCAATTTCCTAGCTAGAGCTTAATGCTACTATATTCGTTGAAATAGTTCGAGTATTTGGACGGCTTAAAACAAGATGCAGGCACACATGTTAAGAATGTTTTCTGTGGATTTTAAACTGTGCTGAGTTTTGTGATGTTAAACTTAACCAAGGGCGGGTTAACACACAAGTAACCCTTAGCTGAGGATTAGGCTGTGTATATTGACATCTTTTTGAGCTTGAGCTCTAACCTTTTGCTAAAAGTTTTGCTGCATGCGTTGAAGTTGACACGCACTTTTCGTACATAAGCGCGGTTCCAATTTAAGGCCAGTCCCCCAAAGGAAACTCAGCCACCAAAAATTCAGAATAGTGACCGAAGTCACTTTCTATAGTGGAAGCCTTATCTGGTACACGGGATTGGTACTAACAACAGTAGATAAGTCTCTCCGAATGGCAATTTCATTCGGGTACTCATGCAATTTCCTACAATGGGACAGTGTGACTTATAAGTGACGAATGCAAATTTCTTGTTACGAATGTTGTTTGGTTGGCCAGTCTAGGTAATTTGTGCAATAGCAGCGGGTGGTGTGTCTGCGGTTGGCTGTGCACAGTAGTGGCCATACAAAGTGTCTACAGTGGCGGCCATAAAAGTGTGACGAACGGGGACGTTTCGTTACAAAGGGTCCGCCAAATAACTTTTTTTTTTTTTGAAAATGCTATAAAAAAAAACTACTGAATATTTTCTCAAATTTCTTTTTTTATTTGAAAGTACAATCTTTCCGGTTAATAATGGAAAATAATTTCATTCAAATGGCTGCCTCGGCTGGCCATGCAGTAGCCTACACGATCGGTCCAATTTTTAAGCACATTATCGATTGTGTGCAGCTGTATTTCACCAATGGCTTCACGAATATTGTCAATTGTCTCTGGCATGTCGGCGTAACACTTATCTTTTACGGCACCCCACAAATAATAGTCCAACGGTGTCAAATCGCAGCTCCGCAGTGGCCAAACGACATCAGCTCTGCGGTTGATAATGCGATCTTCAAAAACAGGGCGCAAAACATCGAGTGTAGCTTCGGCTGTGTGGCACGTAGCGCCGTCCTGTTGAAACCAAATGTTGCCAATATCCTCCTCTTCAATTTTTGTGAACAAAAATTCGTTCAACATGGCCCGATAACGATCGCCATTGACTGTAACGGCCACTCCTTGCTCATTTTCGAAGAAAAATGGCCCAATTATGCCTCTGGACCAAAATCCGCACCAAACAGTGACTCGTTTTGGGTATATCGGCTTTTCAATGTATATGCGTGCGGGTTTTCTGTGCCCCAAATTCGACAATTTTGCTTGTTTACATACCCGCTGACGGTGCTTCTCTTCTTCCTAAATCCGTACGCAATTTTCGCACATATTCTGCAACATTACCATGATTTTCAAAGTAATGTCGCAATATTTCCCAGCGTTGTTCAAGCGTATACACAACCATATTCGTTCAGCGGAAGGATAAAACTAATTATCTGTCACATCAGACATGAGCTAAGTGTTACCATTCGCGAAATAAGCACTAGTTGAAAAAAAAAACGTTAGATGGCGGACCCTTTAGTTCAACGTTAAGCTTTTAGATAGACTTTGGGTCTAGGATAGCTTCTAGGTACTTGAGAAAGTATATTATTTGATTAATGATTTGATTGATGGTCTGCGTATATTGTACGCGGTGTTAAATAGGTTTTACTCTTATTAACGCAGCCTACAACCCCGGCGTTGAACTTAATAAAAGCTATTTCTATGATTGCACTAATCACTGAGTAAAACATCCCTGATACATACTATAGGAATTTCTACTGCGGCACCTTTCGCGAACGTCTGACAAACATCCGAGAGTGTAACTGTTCTGAAAATGCTTCTCAATTCAGACGTCCAGATCCAGACCCGGCATTTGAAATTGTAGGTCCCTTCCATTCGTCCCAAAAATAAAAAATAAATCCCATATGGTTGTAAGAAGCTAGGCCTACAGGGTTTCGGCGGACCTATACGGACCTGTTGCGCCAACTTATTATTTTTATTATTATTTTTATTATTACCATAAGTCGTGGTCATAAGACTCCTTCGATAAATCACCATTAGCCAGGGGGTATATTGGGTCGCGTTCAATACGCTTTTGCCTAGCTAGTCAATAGTCTCTGATTGGTCGATTTTCCTGCAAATCTAGGCAAGTTTCGTGTGTTAGACAAGTTTTTCTGCCTAAGTTCTATAATAAACTGTCACCTGAATATTAAGGTGACTAAGCACATTGAACGCGGCCATAGTTTTCGAAATTTTAGCGACCAAAATAAGGTATTTTCTGAATGATATCTTTTTCATTAACATAGGTATAGGATTCATTATATTTATGGAGACGAGTTAGGTGGCGCTCTAAAGCTCGCTTTTAGAAAGAGTTTGCTAGCTCCCATCAAGGTCTGAACATTTATGTGAATCGGGACTAGAATAACCTTCTCCAAGTGCTTTTGGGGCATTATGGGTATTATTCCGTCGAGTCCTGGCAACCTATAGGGAGAGAAACCTTTAACGGCTCAAGAGATAATTACCTCAGTCCAATATACATTCGTATTTATTTGTATTGTTTATCTTTAGCTTTCAGTGCATTGACCGATTCTTCCAGTGCTCGTATATATCGGGTTTCTGAAGGATACAGGAGTATCTATATCATGAATCTCATGTGAAAACTATACATCTGTGGTCCGCAATACCTATAGTTTAGTTTATAACTATATTAGCCTTGCGTAGTTCCAGTAGGTACTTACTTTTGATATCGGTACAATCCCGGGGCGGACCTGGGTCACAACCAACTTGCCTCTCCAGCAAGGTTGGTTTGGTTCCCTTCCAACTGCGCGTGCCACCTTAGATAAGGTCGTCCTCTACCGCGTTGTCCCTCTGGATTAGAGTTGAAGATTCTCCGGGCCCGAGCATTGATGTCCATACACTCTATATGTCCCAGCCATCTTTGTCGATTAATTCTAACCCTGTTGACTAGGTCTATATATCACATTTCTTTACAGTTCTTTATTGTACATTCTCCTGCAGACTCCTGCCATACAAACTGGACCAAAGATCACACGGAGAACTTTTTGCTCGAAGCAACTGAGTGTGTTTTCACGTTTTCATCTGCCCTTGGCAGAGTCCATGCTTCTGTGCCATATAGTAGGTCGGGTCTTATACAACGTCTGCTTAGTTGCTCGTGAGAGGGCTTTGCTACTCAATTGCCTTCTAAGACCGTACAAACAGCGATTGGCATCAGTAATTAATTATTTGCTTGATCTTAGCGCTGATGCCATTGCTGGAGTTCGCCCCAGAGCCTAGGTAGACACAGTCTTTCACTACCTTAGATTATAACTATCCATTGGTACGTTCTGTCTAATGGACAGCATATATTTTGTTTTGCTTTCATTCACTGCTGGTCTCATTTTTGCCGCTTTTCTGACTCAATACTGCCAGTTGCACCTCTGACAGCTCGCCCAGTTCTTCCAATAATGTCAATGTCATCTGCGGCTTATGAACGATTGTACCTCCGTGGTTATCCTGTAAGTTTCATATAATTCTTTAAAGTATGACTTTAGATAAATCACATGACATCAAAAGGTTCGCTATTATGGAGCAGCGAGAGTTTTCTAACGTCATCCTAGAGAGACTTATGAATGAGTTTTATACAGTGGGTATACGCTATATCAAACGTCATAAATCAATCGGTCGATTTTATACTTACAGTAAGTACTGCCAGTAAGCAATGAGATAGATGAGGAAAAATTAAAGACCTTCAAATTAAACGATTAAGCCATACATAGGAGTCTGATGCCTTTATATGTGTGGATAAAACTACATTTAATGACAATTTTTAAATTAACAATCAAAATCCTTATCCATTCAAAAAACCATGATATACCTAAAAGAAGTTCACGAAGTGTTTTTTTACTCACACAATAAGTGGGTATTGGAAATTAGTTCCAAGTTTTCAAAATCACCAAAGTCACGTCTGATTATTTAAGTGCACCCTTTAACGTCTCTTAATCACTGGGCTTTATAACTGAAAGGGAAATATTTCCATGTCATGCATAACACACTTCAGACAAATACATAAACCCAGCTGAGTACAAGTGACTATAATAACTACATAAAGTCCTACAGTTGTGTGGTACGTTGGGGTGCGACAATTAACCACTTACGTACCGCAAAACTATTAAGACTATTGCTCTCGAAACGATGATCCCTAAAGTTGTTTGCTCATAAAATGATCACTTTCAATCTTAGAATCGTGATCGGACAAAGAAGTGTATACAAAGAATATGTAAATAAAAACAAACGCACATAAACTTCAATGGTGAATACCAAGATGCATGAGTCAATACTGGCGATAACGCTTCGATGACATATGCCACTAGCAACTATAAAAACGCGCCGCAATTCATTGTGGTGCTTGTATTTGTAATGTGTTTCCATTTCATGACACTATGATTTCATTTCGATGGGGGTTCTGTTTATGTAAAACGTATACAACATGTCACTTAGACCTATTGCATCATTGGATTTCCATGTTCAGCTATCCTTTTCTCCAGCATCTTGTGATTTGACAAAACTCTTTCTACTATAGACCGGCTTAAATCTCAACTTTAAGAATGCGGTTGCCTAGAAGACCTTTATCAATTCGCACTGGACCGTATATCACTCGATTGTCCTTCTTTCGAAAAAGTCAATACAGTACTACCTCGATAATGTGAACCTCGGAAATGTGAATTATCCAAAAATGTGAACCGGAAAAAGTTAGCATTGCATACTCTAAAATGTAAACTCAAAACCAGTTCTTGATACTCGAATATGTGAACTTTTATTTTATAATTTACCCCTATTTTAGTATAACTGTACGTCCCGTCTGAAAAATCATTCATTGGTGTCCTTCTACATATACATTATACAGTTTTTTGTCTTTTCTTTTTGTAGGGCGAGACGTCGAGTGCGCGCTGATACCTCAGTTTCTTTTTTCTTTTGTTTGTGAATACAGAATACGGCACATGCCATAAGGAGGGTTCAGTTTTTTTAAATTACTATTTTTTTGTGTCTTTTCTTTTATTTTTCAAAAATCAAGTCACAGATCATTCCAAAAATCATGAAATGCAACGAATTTGTTCGTATCCAGAAATGTGAACCCCTCGAAAATGTGAACTGCCCATGTTTTAATTAGTTCACATTATCGAGGTAGTACTGTAATACATTTGTGGGGTCTTACTTACTTATTTACTTAGGTGCCACTCCAATACGGGGTGGACCTGGGTCTTAACTAGTAGCAGCGTCCAGTTTGCACGGTCTTAGGGCAACACCCTCCAGTTGCGCACTTCAAGTTGGTTGAGGTCCCCTTGCACTTATGCGGGGAGCGGGCGACTAAGGCGAGTTCTTCCTTCCTTCCTTGTTCCGCTGGGTCGGTGTCGAAGATTTGTTCTTATTTGCTCCTTTGCCCAAATGTTTCATAAGCAGCTTTCCCTCGGCCCTAGTGTGCATAGTCTTGTGAGATACGACTCTTGCTTTGCCGCATGAGCTTGCCCAGCATTCGTTATCGAACAATGGGTTTTCTTCTTGGTGGTCGCCTCGAAGAACCTATCACATTTCTGTTGGCTTCCTGTCAACGCAGCAACGCGTTAACCAAGTTAGACTATACGATGGTTGCTATACCTAATAGTGGTCAGAGTTGATGTTTGGAGTTCTAAATGTGCGGACGTCGGTCGTCTAAGATGTCTAATCCATTGTTTGAGTTACCCTCTTTGTCAATTCTGTTATGAGCGTCGTATTTAGGACACTTTTCATATGTTCACAACAGCAGCTCATAAAAGCAATGTTTGTCACTTCTGTCTTTGTCATTCGTCGCGTCGTGCGTGGGTGCGATATTATTTGTCGAAATTAATAAAAAAACTAATTTCTACATCTTTACACTTATATTTAGGGTGAGTTACGAAGATTGCTAAATCAGAAGTACAACCCATTTTGATTCCGGTTAATATTTGGCTTTTACAAAATACCAGACGTCAAATACTCGTATTTAAAATGTCACTCATTTCAAAGACATGCAAATCTGCGCGAATAGGTTAGATTTGGTTAGGTGGCTTTCTTAAAAAGATACATTTAGACCATTTTACAGGTCCATTGTGATACCACATAAGGGACAATACCCTGGGGTGGGATTCTGTAAAAAACGAAACGAAAACCGCTTTCGTTTTCACTAAACCTGTCTCTATCATATCAGTGGCAATAGACAGAGACTGCTATTGTCGAAACGATAGCGTTCGATCGTTTTCGTCTTACATAATCTGGCCCCTGGCTATATGCGAAATTCCTTCGAGAGAGATCTTTAAATACCTTCTCGTTAAGAGGTCATGAAAGTAACTGAAATGTCAGAGCAATTGGTTAAATGGATGCAGTGCGCATACCCTTGTTGATGGCCGTTTGTCTTCAGAGAAAAATAATAAATAGGCGGCGCAACAGACGGTAGACACCCAAGGCCTAGCTTCTCGCAACCATTCGTTTTGTGTGAGTTTATATTTTTGGAACGAATGGAAGGGACCTACAATTTTGTGCCGAGTCCGAACGGCTGAATTGAGAAGCTTTTTCAGGACAGTCATACTCTCGGATGTTTGTCAGACGTTCGCGAGAGGTGGCGCAGTAATAAAAACCTTAAGATGTAATTTGTGTTTTTCCGGGGATCGAACCTGGGATCCCTCGCACAGTAGTCCAGCACACTAACCACTGCTCTACTGCGCCCAGGGATAAAAACCGCAATAGTCTGCACCTAGCCTATGACCTCTGCTCTGACAGTCCATCACTAAGGAGGGAAACTGGCGCGTAGCAAAAATAGGTGATTGAATCAATCTACTTTACTGCTTAAACTTAAAACTATGATGGCGATTTGTCTTCGGGAAGGCGGAGGTTTTCAATATTTTCCAACGTTGCTCAAGCGTAAAGCTTGATTTATACTGATTTTCTGACAAGATTTCGAGAGGGAAACAGCTGTCAGTGTCAAAATAACCTATGATTTAAAAAGAAACCACTAGATGCCCCACCCTTTACATATTAAATTAAAAATGAAAAAAAAAGCTTGGTGGGACATTCTTTTCATTTGTTTTGTGCTGTTTACTATTTGTTTCAATTTTTGTCAACTTTCATCTGTGACATTTCCATGCAAGTTATCGATAACATACAAAAATGTGTGTTGTCTACACTTTTCTCTATCGCCCAAAGCTGTTACCCACTATAATTATCCAGGTTAAGGGCCGGTTAAATCTGCGGTTAGGTTAACCTAGGTTTAGTTTAACCCATGATTATATATCTGGTGGTAAAAAAAGCGTTTGTTAATTTATTTTTCACTTTGGTCACCAAACCAAAGTTTTTCCAGTTTATTTGTCAATTCAGTTGTTAGAATTAATCTATGGTTAAAATTGTATATTTTTTTTTACATACGTTTATTTTCGATATTTTACTAATTTATGTATTTTTTAAAATTTAACTGATTATGAGCTGACAATTTTTGTTTCGTGCATTGTTTTCATCTGTCACACTTCATTTTGAATTTATTATTTTTTAAATTCATTTTTATTTTATACTGTTTTCGAAAGAAAGTTGTTGTGTTGACTTATATGTCAAAAGCTTTAACAAAAAAAAAATTGAGAATATCATTGGTTAAATGCCGTTAGCCGACCAAAATCGGCTAGTTATCGATTTCTGGGGTTAACTAACCGCAAACCATGGATTCTCTGTGGTTAACATTTGACTGCAGAAACAGATTCAATGGTTACTTACTGGAATAACTGTTGATTAAAGTTAACCAAGGGTGAACAAACCGGTTCTAAGTCTTTTATATTTGTCTAGCTAACGTAGCCTATAGCCATGACGGCACGGGGACAACTATTGTAAAATGACAGCGCAAGATCTAACTATCTGCCACTATGGATGATAAATGAATTTAGCAGAGGATCTACAATTCCAATCTTGAATTGAATAACGCGAAAACGAACCGAAATACAAATAAATATGTATTACATTTTGACTGAAAGGTAATAAACTTTGTGGCATAGCATACCTACCTTTAGCTACAACTACCACAAATCAATTAATTAAATTTGATAAACTTCCTTTCATAACAATCGCTGATCATCGTTCCATTAATATTGTATTGAGTATTCCCGTTAACATTGCTACCCCATTTCACAATGGCCTCGCATCATTTCATTCAAAATCAAATTATTCACTCGAACGGAATATCGCAAACAATGTAAAATGGTTGTTCGCCTTCGCCTCCCCCGGCCCAGCGGCATCAACATAAGCTTCCATTGCATATTATGTAGATACAAAATTTAATTAAATTTCCAGCAAAGTCAATTAAAAACGTTCGATGCATATTTCCAAATATTGAATGGAAACCAAAGTTTTGCCGGTATGTTGACTCTATCCTGTAGGAAGTGGCATTCAACTATTATATAAACTATACGTATATAATGCTAACGGTAGATAGGAGCACTGCCCCATTTAATGCTTCATAGTGTCAAGGAACGACTTATTTAAATGCAATTAGAGGAGTTGGCCATTAAGTTCAATTTAATCAATTTAAGCACCACCCGATAGCACTCTCAAAGCACATATACGCAGTGTTTGATGTTTGGCATATCCGTGTCCTGTCGCAAATACGATTCAATTATGCATTGGTTGTAGGGATTCATTGTGATGTGGCTAACAATATAATCGTGTTACGACCAAGGGATGTGTTTAAATGCCAAACAAATTTGTCAATTATTTTGACCACTAATTTGTGGTGCACTGGTGCTGGTTAATGCTCACACACACAAGTTTACTTATGACTTATTCATAACTGATTTTGGTAATAATTTTGAGCGGAAAACGTTAATGTTTACTTTGCTGTAGATGTATCTGTTAGTTTTGCATTATTTTTAGTTTGGCTGATGAAAACGTCAGTGCGGACTTGTCAATTAAAATTAATGTTCAACCAGATCGATCCTTCAGCGGTACTCAAATACTAAGGAACATTTTGTACAGAAATTGTCATTTGACATTATTAGCAATTAGAATGTTAGCATGCCCTGTATCATTACACCTCCATTGCAATGATTCTCTCAGACGCAGTTCCGATTTTGCCACCATCTCCCTACCGTATATATCCAAGGACAGAATGTGAAGCATGGTTTCCAGTGCTGCAGTTGTCCGCAGGGCACTAGTCAGTTTGCTCTCCTGAACCAGACCTATGTATTTGGTGCTGTCGGACAAGCTAAGGCGGATTGCCCTCAGCTCAGAACCAGTGTAGTGCGTTTGCTGATGATCTACTTATCCTTGTTCAAGGTCATTCAAGAAGTGACCTCCAACTAAAGGGGCGAGGAGGTCATGGAAATAGTGTGCGAATGGAGCGCTGGAGTGGGCTTTGGCGTGTCAGCGTACAAGACTGTGATGATGTTACTCAAGGGCAAGCTGTCATCCCCTCGACATCCGACTGTCAGAGGTGGCGGATTTAGCCTAAGGTACAAAACGGAAACCAAGTACCTGGGCATTACAATTGGCGAGGGAATGCCATTTTTGCCTCACCTAATAAGAGTGAGGAAGAAGCTCATGTCTGTTGTCCGCATGACGGCGAGGGTACTTAAAAGTGAAGCGCTGGAGTGGGCTTTGGCGTGTCAGCGTACAAGACTGTGATGATGTGGGGCCTCTCACGGAGGGCGGTGCGCAATATATACGGTTCACTTTTTGTTACTTGCGCAACCATTGGTGCACCAGCTTGGACCGATATCGCCAGGACTGTGACTGGCCGCAGGATTCTCTCCTGCCAGAGAGTAATAACAGTTTACTAAACGTGTGCCGTACCGTCGCCCCTGATGCCCTGCAGGCGCTGCTGGGGGTTCCCCCTTTGGGTCTTTAGATGATTCGTCAAGAAATTGCCAACAAGATCAAACAGGGTCTTCCCCCTGCATCACCCGACTGGGTTAATAGTGAGGAGTTAGCAGGGATGAATACTCTTGGATGGAAAAAAGTGTTGGCGGAAAATATGTTTCATCTGAGTGGCAGCGCAGGTGGAACGCCAGTGAGACGGGAAGGGGAACTGTTAAGTTTCTTCCGGATGTATCGTTGGCTACAGGAAGAGATGAACAGGGTTTTTCACTCTACATGGGCTACCCTATGACTGGTCACGGTTCTTTAAATGCATTTCTGCATAAGAGATGCCTGGCTAGTTCTTGTGTGCATGCGGTGAACCCTATGAGGATTGGGAACACGTTTTGTGTGACAAGCAGTGTAGTTCATGCCTAATACATGACTACGAAATTGTACTGGGGTAGTACATGTACCGCCCTGGGGCGTGGTCAACGCCTTTCTTTTGACCCCTTCTGTGGGAAGGCCCACCGTGTTATTAAGCCGTCAAGGCAGGAGTTCATGTTAAGCCCATCTTTTCATTATCTGCCCTCAGCTCAAAATATGTCGAAGAAGATCATGTAAGGTAGATATCTTTACTGCCATCTTGACAACTTCCGCCAACGCAAAATTTATTAAAATAAATGAACTATAGCATATAGCGAATACTTCTGAACTATGTAGTTCGATTAGTTCTGTCGTCAAAGTTCAATTTGGCAATAGCTGACTCTTCTCTTATCGCTCTTCATCTGCTATCCCACTAAAAAAACTCTTTTCCTATATATTACTGTGCAAGAGCTTGTTGTAGATTTCCCATCAACTAAATACGAGTACTTATTTTTTTTTTTTTTTTGTCAATTCTCAAGACCTTTCTTCTTCACAACTAATTAACGTATATATCTACTCTTTATTATGATTCCGCACATGAACTTATCCGCTTATTGACACATTTGTCAAGACTATAGATGTAACCGAAACTTCCCATCGTCCTCTCACCAACTTCGTAATGACTGCCACATTTTGCACTCTGATGGACAGAGAAATCAATTTGTTCATTGGGCTGAATGAAAAGATAAGAAGTCTGCAACGTGAAAGGTATACAATATCCAATTAAACTTTAGCCATATCGATTATAAGCTCTCTTTGTACCTCATGTATAATATGGGAGCGGTGGGCAGACAAAAAGAAAAACCTTCATCAACACGACAAACTTGTATAGGTGTTTTTTGTTGTCCTAACCCCCGCCCACTTGTCAGTACCCTGGAAAAACTTTTTTCAAGTGAAAACTTCCGAAGACGATGTACAATATACATACGTAAATATTATGTAGTTTATGCCGATGCTAAGAGTTTGTTCCGGTCATCTTGTGCAAAGGTGTTAAAGCTTGCTATAGGCAGTAGATTAAAAGTTTCCGTTGCTTACTCTATAGCCTCAGCTCTTTGCAGTGGTATTTAGAAATTGTTCGCTCTAAATAAACATATACTCTGTCTGTTGAAACATTAAGGAGACGGTCGCATCAGAGCCAAGAGTTTGTGGAAAAGTTTGTAGTTTTATACAATTGCAACACTTGAACTATACGAACAAGAACGTTTTCGATTAAGTTAAGCCCCAGAACTAACTAATTGTTGAGAGTTGAGTCTTGCGAAAGGAGCAGTATCGAAAGTTTTCCTTATGGATTCTATATTATCCCTAAGATAGCTGTTTATTTATTTTCGTATACTAAGTGAATCCATTATTAATTAAAAAGTTTACAACTAGTACTGCTCAGATGAATTAAATTGTCAGAGCTTAGTTGAAGGAGTATAGTGTCAACGATTTGTGGCGTCCAGACTGTTTCAAAGTCGACTGTTTACTGAAACGAAGTGTTCTCCTCGCTATTTTAGAAAATAAGTTGATTCGATGTATCCCTTTAATAGAGAGTTAGAGTTGCATGCAATCGAAGTTCTCAAGTTCTCCCAAAAGTATCTTTAATCCTCGAATAACATACAAACCAATGTAAAAAGATTCGCAACTCTGGGAAATATATATAACCATAACCAACCATAGATACCGAGTAATAAAAGTTTCTCAACTTTCTTCAATATTTTGATGTCAAAACGGGAAATGTTTGGTAACTAAACTTTTTGTACATTATATAAAACTTGGGTAGCGATTTTTCAGTAGAAACGTTTCAAAAAAATCGCCCATCCATAGCGCTGCAGTTCAATTCAACGTTGAAATAACAACTATGCTCCACGTTCCAGTTTTTCCCTGTCCGCGTTTTCTATTTCCATCTATTTTTCTTGTGCAGGCATCAGGGGCACCACAGAGTATGCAAAAGGAGTTGCATATGGTACGATGTTCCTTCGTCCTCGATTGATGTCATTTACCTTTGAGGGGATTCCCTCCTGAGTATATGCATGTACCTTTATTAAGGACATTTGAAATGCATACGGTGAGAGGGGAGCTTCTTTCACTCGCTCACGGGTCACAAGTTCAAACAAAAATTTCCAATAGGCACAGAATTACATCCTCTCCACTATAGGTACACGAGTAGATGAATTTCAGTGATAAAGATTTTATATATAAAATATGTACGTTTGTACGGCGGCGGTAAACATAAAGTATATAGGTATGCGGAAACATCAGAAGCTCAAAGTCACGATATTGCTGCCGGCAATGAATGAAATCAAATTTGTTAGTCCTTTTCAACGCAAAGGTGTGAAGAAAACTGACATTTTCTTTGGTTGACATTTCAGTAAAATGTATGTCTGTAGTTTTATTTCTATTGCAAATCCAATGCGTTCTCTCTTTTGTTTTGTATACCTATATTAAATTTTGGATTTTACTCATGCTTGTGATACTGTGAAGTGAACATTTATGGTGGATATGATTATGCTTGGTTAAAAAAAATTAAATTTTTTTTAGAAATTATGCTGGATATACCTAAATTTAGTAAATCAATGTCGAGATAAATGTAGTATTTGATAATATACAGTGGAAATTGGTTATAAGGAACACGAAGGACTTGTAAGTTTGTTCGTTAAATCTGATATTGTTTCGATTTATGTCAACTGCCAAACATTTATTCAACTTTGAGTATTTAAACATATTTTTTAGCTCTTTCTTCGATTATGGTTCTTTGTTCCTTTATGGTTGGATTAAAAGGAACGTCTAAATTGTTCTTGCATGATCTGAGTTTTAAATATAACAAAATATAAATGGATAGTAAACAAAAAAAAAATAAAAAGAGCATTTATTGTTTAAAAGGGAATACCCTTTGACTTTGCTAGATTTTTTTCTATTGTTTCTTCAAGTGCATTATAAGGGATGATTCAAGCACTTGTTTAAAAATATTTACGATTTTATTTTGCTATAACAGAATTGGTTATTAAGCCATGTACGTTTTCGTCAATTTATATGTGTCTCATCAGAGACTTCGAGATTTGATCGTAATATCCGATGTCGTTATACCCGATTTTGGTTAATGCTAAATAGTAGTTCCTCATCAGGTTGATACCAACCCAGGAAACTAACAATTCGTAAATTGGCGGGAAACCTAAACTACTATGAAATCAAAGCTATCTACAAAGTGAGATGGAATGGGCCTTCGAAAAGAACAATGGCGATCTGTACCATGTACTACGATGACTGGTTACATGGCCATGTGCTATCGTCTATTTTGGTACCAAAGTATTATAAGCGACCGATTTAGGCAAGGAGCCTTGAGCTTCCGAGATCAGCAACACCAACATAACCAATCACATCTTCGAAACGAGTTAAATGCAAGAATATCAGTGTCATTTCAAGCCTGTTCGTTGACGAAAGTATGGTAATCTTGGAAAATCGTATTCGAAGTACAAAAATCTTATTTTGAGCTCGTTTTTTCAAGACCAAAATATCTTCTTTTTAGATTTTTTAGTATCTAAGCTTAAAAATCTTACTTCAATCCTGTTTCGGGATTATTTTAAGAATCTTCGTTCTTATTTTAAGAATACAAAGGCTACGTTTTGGACCATTGTCAACATTAATTAAGCTCGAAAATTCTTAAAACAAGACCAAAAAAAATTCTTTTTAGATTTTTATTAGCTTAAAAATCTCACTTCAATCCTGTTTCGCGATTATTTTAGAATGTGGTTCTTACATTATGCGATGCCTGAAATAAATTTATTTTGGGTAATCAAGATCTAAATAACCTTAGACCTTAGATACCTATACCATCTTATAATATATCATCACATCATTATTAGGCGTGCATTAAAAAGCATTATTGCTTATAAGAAAAAAAAAACGAACCAATCATTCATTCACATCAGTAGATCAGTAGATAGGTAATAATATTAAATTTTTATTGTTGTTTATTATGCGAATTCACTGAATTTTAGGAACGAATAGAAATCAAAATGCATGCATGTACTTTAAGTATTGTTGCGCTTATTACAATCATGAACAAGCTTGAAATAAAATTGTTTTGTCCCTTATTTGTGTTTCAATGTAATCTTTTAAGATTGTTTCGGCTTATTTCAAGAACAATGGGTGTCATATTAAGATTTGGCACATAAGAATAAAAAATCTAAAATCAAGTTTGATCATACTAGATTTTAGCTTGCGATCTGGTGGCAGTTTTTCTTCGCGTAAGGAAGGAGGGTGGGCGCAGTGGCTCAGTGGTTAGTGTCCTGGACTTCTGTGTGAGGGATCCCAAGTTCGATCCCCGGAAAAACACAAATTACACCTTAAGGTTTTTTCTACTGCGCCACCTCTCGCGAACGTCTGACAAACATCCGAGAGTATGACTGTCCTGTCATAAAGCTTCTCAATTCAGCCGTTCGGAGTCGGCATAAAATTGTAGATCCCTTCTATATTCGTCCCAAAAATAAAAACTCACACAAACCAATGGTTGTGAGAAGCTAGGCCTATACGGTGTCTACACGCCTGTTGCGCCTACTATTTATTTTTATTTCCTTTGATAACCTGTCCACTAGACAAAGACTGGTGCTGAGCTGAAGAGCTTGATCGAAGCAATCCAATCTACTGCTTGGTACAGAAAATAAGGTCGCGTTTTGTCTTCAGGACAACGTTAGTAGCCTCTGACGGCCCGCTTGTAAGAAGGGTGGCTGACACTGATCAAAGAAGAGTATTCGGAGCAATCAGCTCTACTGTTTTGACGTCGAAAGGTTGATATTTTGTTTTCGGGAAAGACGGACGGAATAAGTCTACACCCACCTATTGCCTTTGACAGCTTGTCTGTGAAGAGAAAGATTGGAGCGGAGTATAGACGGGTGATCGAAGCAATCTACCCTACTTCTTAAGAGCGAAAAGGGTTACGATTAGTATTTGTTCAATAGGTGATTGCGTGTGGATGTTTCAGTGAAGCCAGTTGGACTTTGTAACGACCTTGCAATCCTGACAGGTCGCTCACGTCTTCAAAGAAATAAGCCCCTAGGTAGCTCTACGTAAGGTGATAACAGCTGGACAGGTGCAATGGAGATGAATGGTAGTTTCCTCTTCTTCCTCGTCCATATAGCTTCTACAGAAATCGTTGTGGGGTACTCCTATTCTGCGGGCATGCCTGCCTATCAGACATTGTCCCGCTAATGTTCCCACTACGGAACTGATTTTGTTTCTATTTATGCAAAGAACTTTTCCGGCTCTTATAGCGCCTAATTTTGGCCAAATTTGTCTGGGGTGTTGTACAGGTGGTAATACTGATCCATCTATATTGTTAGTGATTTTTAAAGCCTCTTTCAGAAGCAACGATTTTAGTAATTGCAATGGAGTATGCGGTCCTTCCCAGATGTCACTTAGGCGTGGAATACTTTGTGAAACTGATTGAGAAGTTGAACAAAAAAAGTTTTTCGTACGGAAAAATTAATAAATTCGTTTTCTAGAAAATTTGTAGATCAATTGCTTATTTTTTTTTTAGATGAACTGACTTTATAATTCAAAAGCAACATTTTAAGACCAAGATTGAGTTCAACGATTAAGAATAAGTTCTTCAAAAAAGCAAACAAATATTTTTTCGGTTACATTTTACTGATGAGCTATAAACGGGGCCTTATGTGGAGGACGCTGCCTTGGCTGACTAAGTTCATCCGCTATGCAGTTGCCCGGAATGTCACTGTGACCTGTAACTTAACACACGAGTAACTTAACTGACTTAACTGATCTCGTACAAGGCAAATCGACATTTGTAATTATAGACTAAGCGCTAGCAACGTTGTTTCTCAAGTCATTTTAGCAAGACTGTAACTTTGTGAGCTTAGTTCGGGGTGACTACTGAACACGAAAATATATTTCTGGCAGCGCTGCGTTGGTTTATATATTAATGCCATAACCTCAAAAGGGCAAACAATTTAGGTACCTCATTTTAGCAAACTTAACTTAACTGGTCGATCCCTACCCTATTTGATCTAAGAAGATTTAATAACATATCCGAACGCCAACTGTTTTTTCTTTATAACACATTTGAACTATGTATGTACCGAAGAAGTTGAATTCCCCTGTTGGTACTACAGACTGACTAGAGTTACCACCATCTACAGATTTCTTATATGTTTCCAAGGATAGTTACTGACCTTTTTAGGGCTATAAAAATAACACATTCTCTTCCCAACGAAAACCCCCGTCAACAACTCAAGCTCAAGGTAAAGTGGATTCTCTGTTCCCGTTTTAAAACTTTACCACCAACGAGTAACAAATTCGAATACTTGCAGAATTTTCTACCCAATTAACCTCCTGACATCATCTCTCCACCCCACTTAATCAATTCTTCCAGATATAACGTAATTTTTAATTTTAATCTTCCACTTATGTGCCGCGGAAATCGTTACCAATAAATTATACCTGCTCCTGACATTACCATTTAACCGCGGCGTTAATCCGTAGAATTGTAATTTACCATCCCAACCCGTCCCATTCAATACCATTCATCATTCAACGTTGTCATCGTCGTAAGCATTCAGTTATCAACGCTCATCGCATTTATTCACCGCACGCATCCCATCCAATAAATAACGTTTCACGGTTACCCGCACTATAGTCATATCGTCATCAGAGACGACCGCTTATAAAGTATTAAAAGCTTGCGATTAGCCCATCAATCTGCATGTGCTGCTAAATGACTGTACACTATATAGCGCGCGTATATGGATGGATACTGGCAAGCGAAAGAGACACACAGAAGGACGGATCATCCTGAATTTGGTTCTTCCAGTTGAAGTCGGATGACAGTTACTGTACACTTTACAACCCTCCCCCGCTGGGCTGTGCAAAAGACAGACAACGCTCACGTCAATTTGCGTAACGTAGCGTCAAATATGCCACTCAGTGGGGGGTAAGTAATTCCCTAAAATCCATGCTAATACGCTGCGTGATATTCAAGCAGCAACAAGCAATTCCACAGGACGAAAGGACTGCACAGATACGTCTATATCTATACGTATGTGTCAAACATATTTGACAAAACGTCAAACAGAGCTCGGGGCGCAGGGTAAATCAATAATCAACGCAATATTCGTCCCCGTTTACCACCCTAATATGCCTGTTTATGGATGGGTGGACTGTTGGTTGCCTTCGGTGGCACGATGATTGGTTTTATGATTTCATTACGCTGCGAGGACTTTTATGCTCCCTCCGGCGTGGGTGAGCTTAAGCGTTTACCTGTAGAGGGTTTCTTTAGGTTTGAGTAATTTTTTTTTTCAAACTCTCTTCTTTGCGCCAAGACCCGGATGAGTGGCGCCTCATAAAATAATCGATATGCTTGGCGAGTTTCATGTGGCAGTAGCGGTAGCTATGAGTGCGGCGCAGATAATGAGAATGTCGGGGGCGTACATTATGTGAGTGACTCACGTCGATGGGAGAAATGCGATTTTCCAAATGACTCGGTCGAAAAGAGCCTTTTTTGCCCGAGTTTCATCCAGTTTTGTGTGTTTTCTTTGTTTTGCGTCTGGTGTGTTTGGAGTTCCTTTGATTTCGAATTCAATAAAAAGTCAATGAGATATTTATCGATTCGTTAAGTAAATAATTACTAGTTAATGGGGAAGAAAAGTGCAGAGGCGGAGCTTCTGATATGATCGATGTTACGGCATACACGATTTATTGCCCAAGATGACTGGCACACAGGGAAGACGGATAAAGTGTGCACAACGGCAACGAATTTTCTTTTAATTGCTATCGGTCATAGGGGTATATAAATATTATTTTATGCAATCGGCCTATGAACATGTTTTATATTTTATTTAAGTAGGTTAGGTTAGGTTAGGTTAACGGATAGGTATAGAGCAGGATGAATCCGTAAGTATTTTATTTTACTTCGATTCCACAATAAGAGTATCAGAGTGACGAATGTGACAGAAAGCAAGCCAACCCAACGTAGCGAAAATCAGGGCTCTCAAGTGTTGCCAGAATTTTAAAAATCAAAATATTAAAAGCTAAATAAAAAAAATGCTAAACGAAAAAAGGTATATGTACTTTCCAGTCTTTCAAAAAAATGTTCAGTAAAAAAATGAAACAACAAGTTTTCATAATTTTGAGTTTAAGAAGCCATAACTTGTTTGCAGCTGCACAGATGTACCCGAAGTGCTTAAGACTCGTATGCGCTACTAAATTGTCTTTCCAAAATGTACAAAATTTGTACTTATAATACTAGAAGTTATAGCGTTTTAAGTGGTAACACCTCCAAATAAGAGATCACAATGTCACATAGGTACTTTGGTGGTCTAAAACGGGAAATAAACGTCTGGCAGATGGTTGGCCGCTTGCAAAAACGTCTTGCAAAAACGTCTTGCAACCACGGATTCGTAGTTAGGGAGTAATTTCCTTTATCTGGAGACTATTTTCAAGTGGTTATACCAATTATCCCAACTTTCAACAAAATTGAATTTTTAACATAGTATTACTCACCTGAGCCGCCACTACTGGCTGTAAGACTTTCATTTTTGAAATAAGAAATTGCCAAACTTTTTAGGCGTACTCATCTTTTTTGGTTATCATTCACACTCAAAATTTGCAGCGGGCTCTTAGACTATACACGAACTCGCTGCGAACGAAATGTTAATCGCGTGGTTTGTTAGGTTACTACAAACTTAAAGTTCTGACCAACAAACACGAATAGGATACAAATACAAACGATCAATCCACTTTCCATACACTGTCACTGCATTCACATTTCGCATACCAATATACCTCGGACAATTGTAGAAGCAATGAACACTACTAGCAAATGCACTAGCATCTCAGCATAGGATGGCTTGGGACCAACATTTCAATGAAAAGAAAACACAAAAATTAAAAATGGGAAACATTTAAGAATATGCTAAAAAAGCATTTAGCATTTTTCTCTATTAGAAATATGCTTGCAAGGTTTTGAAAATGCTAGATCTAGCATTAAAAATGCCGATATGGCATCACTGCGTCTCAATGAATGACAAAAGGCTTGAACATACATACATAATATTCCAAATATGTAGAAGAGAACGAGAGTGTCACTATTGCATGTATCCTCTATTGTAAAGGGAATAATCAGTAATATCACATCCTTTCCACCTTTAGTCAAAAAAGACGCAACAACATTGTTGTATTGTATTTACTCCAGCTGGGCCTTGGCTCGTAGGCGCAGTGGCTTTTTGGTTACTGTGTTCTGCTTCTGAGGGATGAGTATCAGGTTTTACTTCCTGAAAAACACAAATTACATCTTAAGTTTGAATAACATCGGCTAGTATAACTATATATAGTGAAAGCTTCTCAATTCAGCCATTCGGGTTTGACAATCGGCGTAGGATTGTAGGTCCCTTTCATTCGCGTACAAACATAACTTAACAGCTGACATTTTGGCTTACCTTTCTAGTTCTTACTTACGGGGGAGGACCTGAGGCTCAACCAACACGTCTCTCCAGTTATCCTGATCTTTGGCTGACCGTCTCCAGTTGCTCACTTCAAGTTGGTTGAGGTCTTCCTCTTGTTCCTCCCATCACGGAGGGTGGAATCGAATACTCTTCGGGAAAAAGAATTGGTGTCCATTCGCTTTACATGTCCTATTTTAGTCAACTGATACATATACTTTTCTAACCATGTCGCTGTATCTCCTCCTCCAAAGCCCGTCAACGAGATCGAAAATCACTCAAAGCATTCGAAACGACCAAAAAGTACTTCATCCGCATTTGTTACCGTCCATGCTTAGACCAGGACTGGGAGGATGAGGGTCTTATATAGAGCCTCCTTAGTGTTTCTTGATAAGGCCTTACTAATAGTCAGTCACATTCTTAGGCCGAAGAAACAGTGGTTGACAGGTGTAACTCTTCATTTGATTGCTGCTGTGGTGTCATTATCAGAGTTAATAGCGAAGCCGAGGTAAACAAAGTTCCTAACCTAGCAGTATATCGTGACATTCTGTCCAATTCGTCGATATTGTGTGTCCCTTCTTGTTGACAGCATGTATTTTGTTTTGCCCTCAAACCCATTTCTGCCGCTTCTGTCCTAATACTTGCAAACGCGCCAGTAACAGCCAATTATTTCAATGTCGTCAGCGTAAGCAAGTAAAGGGTGTTTTTTTAGAGGTTTGGTTTTTAAACTAGCAACACTGTTTCTTCAGATTGTCAATTTGCCAGTTGAAAGTCGATTAGTGGTTAGTGCGTTTTGTCATTTTACGATGAATAGAATAACGCGAGAACAACGCGTGCAAATTTTGAAAACCATGGTTTGGTGAATTTGTACACCTCTAAAAAACACCCTTTTCTTGCACAGACTTTTGGAAAATTGTGCCGCTGGTGTTGGCTTACGAGTTTCGCATAATTCTCTCAAGTATGATGTTGAAAAAGTCACAGGACAGCGCATCACCTTGTCTAAATTCTGTTTTGACATCAAAGGTCTCAGTGAAATTGTTGCCTACCTTTATGGGGCAGCGAGTGTTCTCCAACGTCATTCTGCACATTCTCACAAGTTCGGCAGAGATGCCAAAACTACACATGGCTCTATATAGCTCGTCTCTATAAATACTGTCATATGCGGCCTTAAAATCGATAGATAGATATCGATTTGGACTTCTTGGGTTTTCTCCATGATCTGCCGTAGTGTGAATATTTGGTCGGTTGTGGACCACACTGGTAGGTTAATAATAATGACGGACTTCCTAGTTCTAGGAAGCAGAGATTAATGATTAATACAAGGTGGCGCAAAAGTAATCCTCCTATCAGAAAATGCTATAAATTTTGCGATTGGCCCCTAATGTCAGTTCTGTTTTGACATTTGTGTAGTAAACACATGCGAAATACACGTTAATAAACAATGTTACGCTACACTGCTCCAGAACGCGGAATATTGGTGACTATTTATTTGAGCAATAATCGGTCGGTGACTTTGGCACAACGTGAATTTCGTCGCAGATTTCCTAGCCGTCCAACGCCTACTGGTGAAACACTGCGACGTTTAGCCGCTCGCCTCGAAGAGACTGGCACAACACGAAATGCTGCCAGGCGTGGCAGACCCCGGAGTAGCCGTTCTGCAGATAATATTGCTGCTGTAGCCGAAGATGTCATGGAAGCGCCGTCGACATCGACCAGACGACGTGCCACGCTACATAGCAATGATCAACGAGTTCTTTTTGCCGCAACTTGATGAATTGGGATTGGAAAACATGTGGTTCCAACAGGACGGTGCAACGGCACACACTGCACGTGCCACAACCGATATGCTGAAGGATGCATTTCCCGGGCGCCTAATCTCCCGTTTTGGCGATTTGCACTGGCCAGCAAGATCGCCTGATTTGACCGCACCAGACTTCTTTTTGTGGGGCTTTTTGAAGTCGCGGGTTTATGTCAACAAGCCTCAGACTCTTGCAGCTCTTAAAGACAATATCCGTCAAGAATGTGAGGACCTATCGCCGGAAGTTTTGGCCAAAGTGATGGAAATGCCATAAAAAGGGCTCAAATGACAATCAACTGTGGCGGCGGCCATTTACATGACATCATATTCTCGACTTGATGTAAAAAAAATTAAAAGACCAAATAAAAATAATCCACAAGAAGAATCAAAGTTTTTCATTTTTTTTTTAAAGTACAGCCAAAAAACCTCGGAAGGTTATTTTTGCGCCACCTGTTATATGTATTAAACTCTTTAGGAAACGCATCCTTTTTATGGTGCCTACATTTTCTCAATGTTCAAGGGCAGAAACCTTTATAACCGTGTATTCATTCTGCTGTTTATATCTTCGTTTAATGTATGTGTATATACGTACTTTAGGGCCTCGTTATCCTACCCAATTTTGGTCTATGGGCAAACACAGAACAGAATACGTCTTCTTACATATTTACATAAAGGGTGTCTCATAATTCACGCGCCATTTAATAATACAGTGATGCCAACCGAAAAAAAGATAACAATGTGACAGCTGACAGTTCGGGGTTAGTAAAAATGGAGCGCTATACGAAAGAACAACGCATTTTCAATGTTGAGTAATTATTTAACAATAATGAAGGTTTGTGCGCCACAGTCCTCAATTTTCGAACAAAATATGGCCGTCATAGTGATTTAAAACCATCAACTGTGAAGAGAATAATTGAAAAATTCAGGGAGATTGGATCAATTAGTGACCAGAAGTGGATGTTGATTTTTCGAACAAAATCATCTTCAGTGGTGAAGCTCATTTTCATTTTGATGACTTCGTTAATCGTCAAAATTGTCGCATTTGGGGTTTAGAAAAACCACGAGTAATTGTTGAGAAACAAATGCATCCACAACGCGTGATTGTTTGGTGCGGATGTTGGGCTGAGGGCATTATCGGAGCATTCTTCTTCGAAAATGTGGCTGGTCATGCAGTAACAATTAATAGTGTTCGTTATCGTGAAATGATAACCCAGTTTTTAGTGTCTAAATTACAAGCTATGGATGTGACCAACATGTGGTTTCAATAAGACGGTACCACATGCCATACAGTCAGAGAAACAATTCAATAACTGCATCAGTCATTTCCTAATCGTGTAATCGGCCGTTTTTGCGATCAGAATTATTGGCCATCCAGATCTTGCGATTTAACGCAATTGGACTTTTTTCTTTGGGGTTTTTTGAAAGCAAAGGTCTATGGAAAGAAGCCCACGACCACCAACGCCTTGAAAGGTGAATTAATGAAATTCAGCCACATTTATGCGAAACAGTCATAGAAAATTTCAAAAGAGTAGATACATACTTGCCATCCAAGCCGTGGCGACCATTTATCCAATGTGCTATTCCATACATAACCCCAATCTCTATAGTCTATACTCTTTGCATCAATACTTTATGCTTTCTAATTAAACATCTGTATTTTTTATGAAAATTACATTTTGCGTGAATTATGGGACACCCTTTAGTTAGATTTGTGTTCGGCTACTTGAAAACCACCGACTCGATTGAACTCAAATGTCCATATAATATTAGGTATTGGCCCAGGAGTGCACCTATGAAGATTGGTTAAAATTGGACAAATGGGCGTGGCCCGCCCATACAAAAAACAAACATTCAAAATCTTATATCTCGAAAACCGACAAATCGATTGGGTTAAAATTTACAGACAATCTTAGGTATTGGCCCAGAAGTGTGTCTGTGATTTAGATTGGTATAATTTAACAAAGGGACGTGGCACCTACCATACAATAAACATCTTCTATGGGGTGAAAATCAATGACGTTTTAACTCGATAACCGCTGGGTCGATTTTCATGATTCTTTTTTTATTTTGTTCGTATTGCTATGTCTAAGGTTTACGCAAAAAAAAAAATGCCAGAAAATCGATTTATTCTTATTTTTCGCATTTTACGAAAGAATACATATTTTTATCTAAGACCTAAGCCAAACAATTCCTGGGCACGGGCATTCGGGCAAGGCCGGGCGGGTACGGCTAGTTAGATATATGTAGTAGATATTAGATACTTGAAGTAAAGTAAAATTGTAAAATGTCTAGTCGTAATTATGTATAAATGTATAGCCTACAAGTGTTATAATAATTTTATTTTTCATTTCAGGTAAGTGACATTCATTTTCTAAGATCTAAGTGGTAATGGTAAGTTTGTTTTACTTGAGACGATTGGTGAAAATATAAATTGGGAGAATTGGAGGCCCAAATTCTACAATGCTACATCCAAGGAGCTTGATGACGAATGAGAGCTTTTGTTTGATACCACTGCAACTCCAACCAAAGTGTTGGTTTACAAAAGGACTTATTATAATTATTTCTCAAAAATGTTCAATTCTATTACCCTTTATTAAGCGTTGTCACTCCACAGGTTTTCCCACATTTAAATCTGTTTGAATATCATGTGAGCTTTTACACAAATCCACACAAAAGTGTATCTG